>JANUYF010000005.1:123865908-124433408 GCA_026167975.1 Phrynosoma blainvillii
ATGGTGACCAGGAACGGGAGGTTCGATGACGTGAGCGGGACCTTGAGGTCCTGTGACGTGAATGCCGACGTTCCTTGGATTTTGAGCGTGACTTGGATTTCTTCTTGGGGTTCCATGAAGAAGTGTAAGATCCCTTAGTTTTTGAGGCCTTACGTTCACGGGATCTTTTACGCTCTCGCTTGGATTTCTTACATGAGCCAGAACTAGAACCTGAGTGGGATTTGGAGGCAGGACGTTTTGGGGCAGGCGGGGGTGGGGGTGGAGGTAGGGGTGATGGAGCTCGATGATAACGCTCTCGGCGCTGAGTTAGAATCTTTCGCCTCAAGTCCACCCCCTTCCAGCGTGGGTCAGGTTGGTTCTCGCTAAAGTCAATCTGCAAAGCTCCTTCATCATCTGAGTCTGCGTGGAGCGACAGGAAGTCATCTCCTTCCACCACCCGCAGGGTACGCTGTTCAGCAGGCCGACATCTGCTCCGGAAGAGTCGAATGGGACTGTACCGCTCATCTTCAGGTTGAACAATCTCACCTTCTTCAATTTCTGAGTCACCACCACCACTCCCATCCCAATCCATTGATGACCGCCGTCCAGCCCGGTGATGCCCACCTCCTTTGGACGTCTTCTCCCCACTCCTCAGCTTGGCATTTCCAACTGTCACCACTTCAAGGGATACTTTTCCTTCCAACTGGGGCTTGGCTTCCACATCTAAGCGGCCTTTGGGGGCCAAGTCTACCACAAATACCCGACGGCGTGGCTCAGGTGCTTGGGATTCAGCCTGTTCTGAGGGAAGCTCCTCAGGCAGGGTGGAATCAGCACCTGGAAGCTCTTTGCCCTCAGGGGGCTCAGTGGGACATGTGGCCTTGCTTTCATATTTCCCATCAGGTTCTGCTTCTGGCTCTGAATCTTCTTGTCCTTTGTCTGAGCTGGGGAAATCTTGGCTCAAACTATTTTCATCGTAGATACCAGCCAAAGTTTCTGAGATGCGACTAATGCTGTGGGACATGTCTGGAGGATGCTGGTCATGGTCGTCTTCCTCCTCATCATCATCATCGTCATCCTCTTCAGGTGAAGGAGTACTAACAGAAGAACTAGGGTTGGAGCCTGTGGGATCAAAGGGATCATATTTCTGGTCATGCCGGCCACCTTCTGAGTCTTTGTGGGGGGAATCACCAAAGCCAAAGTCACCATTAAGGTTATCCTCATCAGTGGGATGAAAGGGATCATAAATATCTAAGTCCGGGGAATGCATTGGGGGACAAGGGTTCGAGGAGCCAGCACTGCCACCTTCTCCAGGTAGACCCTGGTGGCAGGACATGGAGGAGGTTGATGATGAGCAAGACGATGAAGAAGAGGTGCTGGAATCAGCCTTATCTATGGAGTTGGAGGGTGGTGGCTGCGATCTCTGCTGGGATTCAGATTCCCGACCAGTGGCACTCTGGGGGCGTTGCTGCCCCCCACTGGATATCCCCATGCCAGTGCCCAGAGTCATGCCCAAGCAAGGTGAAGGAGAAGTCCTATCTGCTTTAGGGCCCTGCGAAACCTTGCTTCTACCTAAAAGAGAAGTCCAAGTAGCCTTGTCCATGATAGGCATAGTTCTGTTTAAGTCCAGAGGGTAGGGCTGCTCTAAGAGCAAAGGCTGGCCAATGGGACAGGCGCTGCTTCCTCTCCAGCAGGATGCAGATGGTCCAAGGCAGGCTGTGCAGAGCAAAAGGAACAGTCAGGAGTGCAGCAAAATCTTTAAAACAACTGTCTTTGAACTAGTACCCTTCAGGTTTGTTAAGACTACAACACCTGGTACCCGCTACAAGGCCAAAACTCAGGCCGGTTGAGGATAATGGGATCTATTGAAGGCCACACACACACACACCAGGTTATCAGGTCATGATATCCTTGTTTTCTGCTGCTCTAGAGAACAGGACCCAGAACAATGGATGCAAGCTACAGGAAAAGCGATCCCACCTCAACATTAGGAGGAACCTCCTGACAGTGAGAGCTGTTCGACAGTGGAACACACTCCCTCAGAGTGCGGTGGAGTCTCCTTCTTTGGAGGTCTTTAAACAGAGGCTGGATGGCCATCAATCGGGGATGCTTTGATTTTGAGTTCCTGTATGGCAGGGGGGTTGGATTGGATGGCCCTTGTGGTCTCTTACAACTCTATGATTCTATGACCACTCCTAAAGAGATGGAAGTTCCTATATTTCATTTCTCAAATACCACTCCTAACTTTAAAACAACCTGGCCCAGCTCGAAACCAAGCTTGTACAGATATCTGCAATTCCTCCTAAACAATCAGCAGCGAACCCCAGGTCCTACTGGGCATGTCCTTCATCCCACAGAGCCATGCAGTCAATGGAAGTACAATGGAGAACACCACCAGGTCACAGAACCACACAGCCCAACTATGCTTACACTCACAGTCAGCATCTTGCAACTGCAGCCCAAATCTCACTTATGGAGAATGGCTGCTTGGCCTCATCTACCCACCACAGGATCCAGTGGTGTCAGTGCAAAGTTTTTGATTGCTGGATGGGACCTAACTTCTCAGGGCAGCAGTAAGAAAAACCTGTTCAGTCACGTAACCAAAGACAGTCATCCTCCCCACTCCCTTAGAGGATCTTGGACCCCAAAAGAAACTGGGCTAGCATGCAAGGACTTCATTCAATAGAAAGTAAGAAATTTACCATCTCACTGCTAAGTCTGACAGCCTATTCCTTTCCACCCCATAATAAAAATCTTGGGTAGCTTTGGGTGAGCAAGAAAAGGAAGTTCTTAACAGGGGACATGTGATCCGGTTCCTGTCCATATTCCTTTGTCAGAACTCCTCTCTATAGTCCACCCCAAAGTCTAATTGCCATCTTCTGTGCTAAGATGGTACTGTAATATGCCCACACCCCTTTCCCCATTCTTTTATGTGCATGTACACACAGAAACGCACCAGATTTCTGCATCCTCCAGGACAGGTTTCTTCTAAAGATGCCTGACAGGGCATTAACATCTCCCAGCCGCACCTCAGCGACCAGCTCCACCTCTTCCATTTCTTCATCTTCACTGTTGAAAGGGGATACATGAAAATAGAATTAGACAGTGATCTCACTAATCTTCCAAAGTTCCCAAACTATAGTCATAATCCTACCCTTCAAGCAAGACAGCTTTCCAGATGTTTTTGGACTACAATTGCTTTTTCACTGGCTATGCTGGCTAGGGGCTGATGGGAACTGCAAGCTAAAAAAAATATCTGGAAGGCCACCATTGCTCACCCCTCCCTTAAAGCTTTAAAATCAGGGTGTGGCTTTCCAGATCTTGTTGCAATGCAACTTCCATCATTTCTGGCATACTGATATTGACAGGTGTTGTAATCCAGCAACATTGGGAGGCCTCAGATTCTAAAAGAATGCTTAGGGCTGGGCAGCCTATGCCCTTCACATATTGCTAGTGTCCTACCAGCTTCAACCAGACCAGTTAAAAGAGATCATCAGAACAGTTCATTAACACTAGGAAAAAGCCACAAACGCCCAAGTCAATTTTAAAAACGGGACAGCAAAATAAATCTGCATTCACTCACTACGTTCAAAATTCTCAAGCAGAGTCAAAGTTGCAAGCCTTGCAATCAACATCACATGGATATACAATTCACTTGGTCAAAACCATTTGCAGCTGTAGGCTTTTAAAAGAGTCAGTGTGGTGCAGTGGTTTGAGTGCTGCATGACTCTGGAGACCAAGGTTCAAATCCCTGTTCAGCCACGGAAACATCTTGGGCAAGCCACACTCTCTCAAGCTCAGAGGAAGGCAAATCCCCACTGAACAAAGCTGACAAGAAAACCCCAGGATATGCTTGTTTTAGGATTGCCATGAATCAGAAACTACTTGAAGGCACACAACAACAAGACTTTAAAAGCTGCAACTGTCTTTCTTTCCTTGCTTCTTTCTCCTATGCAGACCTGGCTGTCACCATCCTTAACTTTGTCATGCTGAGGATGAAATGCACCACAGAGTTACCTCTGAAGTTCCACAGTAAGAAGCCAGGGGATTGTTACTTCAGTACTCCAGCATATGGGCCAACTCCTACAGACAAGCTATCATCATTCAAAGGATTTGGACCAGTATACATTTCAAAATTTGTCTCCTTTCCTTCATGCCCACCATGATCCCTAGCATTACTCTGCTAAGGTCTGACATAGGAGCATCACCGATTGGCATACAATGCTTAGGCATCAGATTACGCTTAGAGGTGTCTTCAGGAGCTTCCTCCACTTTTGCAGAATGCCCTTTTGTCAAAGAGATACATAGAAGCACCATTCATTTGGAATGCTCTATCCCAGCCCAACTACCAAAGGCACTGGGGCACAAACAAAAAAATCTTTCTGCTACAACACTACTTTGTTCCTGTAAATGTGTCTTCTTTTGTTATTGCAGTCAAATCATTCTCAAATTACTAGGAAGAGCAATTCCATCTGTGCGTTTCATTTTTTGACATATATCTAAATCTCAGCTTTGAAGAGGCATACATTTCTAAAAGCATCATCATTGCCCTGTTATGTTAACTAGGTGGCCTTAAAAAGGGACAAGACAAGTTCATAGAAGAAAAGGTTATGAAGAGAAACTAGTCGTGTTGGCTGTATACTACCTCCAGGGGTGGAAGAAATATAACTCTCTGTATCAGTTGTTGGGTAGCAAGAGCTGGGCAGTAATTTTGTGTTTATGGGCTTCCCAAAGGCATCTGCTTGGCTGCTGTGAGAGCAGAAAGCTGGACAGGGTTTTGGTCTGGTCCAGCATGTTTCCTTCTTATGTTTTTAACCAAGCAGATGAATTACTGAATGGTAAAAACTCAAAGCTTTTAATATAGAAATTAGAACACTCTCCATAATAGGATAAACTTGCATCCCTTGAAATTATTGCTCTGTAACAATCCCACTTACTAAACCGCTTGGATCCCTATGGGGTTCTCTACTCCTTGGGGCAAATGGTAAGTCCATTCTAGGTAATCCAAGACTCCAGCCAAGGCAGGGATCACACCAGAAGGGGGAGCTTCAAGAACCTGGAGGAAAACAGAAGGTGGCATCAATACATACAAGCCAAGAATTACAAATCCTCCTCCTAAAGTGAGGGTCAGGGGCAAGCAGAGAGGGAAGGACACAACATGACAGGTTCATATTCACAACAATGCATCTGCAGTTGTTCATAGTTTATAATGAAGTTCTATCACCACAACCCACCATTATTACCACTGCCAAATAAATGGTCCCATCCAGCTCATCAGGCTATTGACCAAAACCTAGCTGACTTGGAAGATCAAATTGATGTGTGCTAGGACTCTCCAACAGTATCCCACTAAACAGCACTTGTCAAGATCTGTGACTTAACATGCTAACTCACTAATACTTAACACATCATCACAGGAACAAGTCATGCTTGCAACAGGAGACTGCAACATACCTCACCCATCAGACCATTCCTATCACAGGTCAATGCAGGGTCCCCACTTCCCAGCCAATCTCTTCCAAGCCCTTCAGATCTGGAGCTTCTGCACCATTTTCTTCGGCTTGTACGCTTGCATTCAGCATCTGAAGACAAAATTAGTAAATACAAGAGACCCAGGTGATATCATAACACACACCTGAAGTGTTACCGGGAAGCAAATAAGGCCAGTGTGTTTAGTTGTTTTTGAGTGTTGTAATTTCTAGCATTAAGAAGCATTTTCTCAAAATGGTGATAAACAGCAGGCTTCTTTGACCCTTAACTTTTTGGATGTGTTAGAATGCCAGCCAAGCCTGCTGTGGTTCATGGGAATTATAGTCCAGTACAACCAGAGGATAGAAGCTTGTGGAAGGCTGATACTCCTGTAGACTGGGACACACTGAGTTCCCATCACAGGACATACTACTCTGAATAAAGGTGGCACATACATTGCACAGATATGTTAAGTCTGGTATAAGCCAAGTGTAGGCAAAAGATAAATCTGGATCTAATGACTGATCTCTGGGTGATTTATGGCAGACCAATAAGGATTTCTGACTCCAACTTGTTTAAGAGCAGTAAGAATATGATTCCTCTAACTTCCCTAATAATGATACTGCTGAAATGAAGAAACCATAACCAATAGACATAAAGAAATATTGTCTCAAAACTCTGACCATCTGGCATTATTCCATAGGGTTGACAAAAAGCACAGCTGACTAAAGGAAACTGTAGTCCAAATACATATGAAGGGCATTAATGGGGATAGCTGATAAAGTGAAATAAATATATCCTGTATTTACAATTTAGCTTGTGTAATTTCATGTGAAAAACCTGGACCCAAAACCCCAGTAACTCTGCCTTGACTTGGCACACATCAAGCTTATCATGCTTGTTTTAACTTATATGGTAAGCCACTTTGGGTCTCAGACGGAGAGAAAGGCAGGATATAAATTAGTCATGCAATGTTTTGGGCAAAGATTCTGCTGCTCAAGGTCCAGTCCATCCATTTCTGTCCCATTTGTTCCTTTAATCTTAGCTCTCACTCTGGATTCTGAAGTACCTTTCTCATTTGCTGGATCCTGCAGTTCAGCTGCCAAGCTAGGGTCCACAGCTTGTTGCAAAGCTTTCTGTAAAGAGAGAAGGGGGAATGTAGTTACTGAGAAATGTCAACAACTACAATTCACACAAAAAACTTATCCTGAATCCATCTAGACAGGGAGAATCAATGTAATTAGAGTAAAAGATGAAACAGAAGGGGCAAAAAGACAGAAATCTTATACGTCAATACACTGCAAGGAGTAGCAATGGATTAGTAACCAACCAATTAAACTGTAAGAAACTAACAAATCTAAAGCTTACAGATGTACTGCAGTAGTTAAAATACACAACAGGAACAAACTGACCATTAAATAACAGCCATTAAAAAGAAATGATTTTATCAAATACCAGATTCAGGAATTATAATAATCCTGGTCACTTGAGAAGAACAGAAAGTGTTCACAGATAATCAGGGCACATCTAATTACCCCTTTGTACCTTGTCTTCAGCGAGTGCTTCAACCTTTAAAAACAAATAAAAAGAAACTGCCTGCACTCAGCTCAGCGTAGCTTCCAGGACCTATGATTGAACAAACACTTTTGGTTTTGCATCTACATCACTCATTGCTGCCAACTGTGTGTAAAGATTGCACCTATCCAAGATCAGTTGTCTTGAGTCAGCTCCATGAACTGTACCACCTTAGTATTAGAGGACTATTTCCCCCTTTTTCTGTACAAGCCCCAAGGTTAGCCATTTTCAAAAGGTTTGTTCTTTCATTTCTTTGGAAAGAAAACCTGAGAAAGTTTTACATTTATTTATATATCTTCTCAGAGCCTCAGCTGCTAGGAATTTTTATATGTAGCACAAGGGTAGGCAACCTGTGGTTCTCTAGATGTTAAATAGCAACTCTACTATACCTTGATATTACTCATGCTAAGGCTGATAGGCACTGCAGTTCAACAAGTGGGGGGTCACAGGCTCTCTAGCTCTGAAGTCTCACCAAGTTTCAGAATGGGCTGATTTCTGAAGCCTAATTTCAAATGTTAGTTTCAATGAGAGTAGGTTAACTCTAATCAATGAAACTTACACAAGTGTTGATAAAGTGGAATAAATATAAGCAAGTTCCCACTGATTATGGAAACAGCCATTGTATTAGGCCAACATAAATTTACAGAGTTGCAACTGCCTATGCATGTTTGGAATCAAATCTTTTAGCCAGGGCTGTTGAGAGAATAAATAGGGAGGAAGATATCAGTATACCAATTTGAGTGTTGGAGAGAACAGGACAGATAACATAATCAGGACTCAACTCAAGGTACTAATCAGAGCCTAACTGCATCATCTATAAATGTTTTCTATCATTCACGACTGCTCAGCATGCTTAAAAATGACTAATTGTCTTTAATTGGCACCGTGAAGTTGATTTATGCATGAATTAGGATTTACAATCTTAATTGATATGTGTATTGAATCATGTATAGGAGAAAATGGAGTGTGATATGTGTGTGTGTATAAATTTTAAGCAATACATTTTTTAAAAAAAATAATGACTAATTGTCAGCTATCAATAAAGCAGTATGAACAAGGTGGATGAGATTTCCTACTTTGAAAGATGGGGTAGGGGAACCTTTGGAATTCCAACTATTTCACCTACAACTTCCATCCCTCCTATCCAGCATGGTCAATACTACAAAAAATTGTGTGATCTGTAGTTCAAAACATCTGGAAGGCCAAACATTCCACATCCCTGTTCACCCTATGCTCTCAAATCATACCACTGGGCATTTCTAAAAATAAATAAATACATTTAAATCCCCTTTGTATTCATTTGAGAACAGCTGGGACTCTCAGGCTAAAGTATTCCATAGACAAAAACAGAGATATATCTCACATTTTAAAGCACTTTTGTTAGTGTTGGTAATAATAATAATAATAATTTTTATTTATATACCGCCCTATGGCGGACCAATCCGGGCGGTGAACATGATAAATAAAATATACAATAATACAATGTAAAACAACAACATTCCCCCTCCCCCCCTTAAAAATCCATTAAATCAAGATCAATATAAAACTAAGTAAAAAATTATCCTAATTATAAATTAATAATTAATAAAATTAATAAAAATTTCATACAAACTAAACCCCTGCTAATGGGAAATTAAAAAGTGCATTAATAAGCACTCAGTCGCTGATCGCAGGTTACAAGACCGGGTAATTTAATCTGGAAAGGCCTGCCGGAAGAGATCCGTCTTGATAGCCCTTTTGAAGCTATCCAGAGATGTTAGTTGACGGATCTCATCCGGCAGGCCGTTCCAGAGTCTGGGAGCGACAACAGAGAAAGCCCTCCGGGAGGTCCCCGCGAGCCTTGTTTTTTGAAGCTGCAGCAAGTTCCTCCCGGAGGAACGGAGAGCGCGGGGAGGATTATATTGGAGAAGGCGGTCTCTGATATAACTTGGACCCAAGCCATTTAGGGCTTTAAAGGTAATAACCAACACCTTGTATTGAGTCCGGAAACCAATAGGCAGCCAATGGAGGGACCTCAAAACAGGAGTGATGTGATCCCTCCTAGATGTTCCTGATAGAAGCCTGGCTGCCATGTTTTGGACTAGCTGCAGTTTCCGGACCAGACACAAGGGTAGCCCCATGTAGAGAGCATTACAGAAGTCTAAACGTGAGGTTACCAGCGCGTGCACCACAGTCTCGAGATCCCTTACTTCCAGAAACGGGCGCAGCTGGCGTATCAGCCGAAGCTGATAACAGGCGCTCTTGACCGTCGCATTAACCTGATTCGTCATCAGGAGCGACGAGTCAAGGAGCACCCCCAAGCTGCGAACACAGTGACTGGAGGAGAGTATCCATCATATTATGGAAATACTAGAACCAAGATCTGTTAAGCAATCCGGCCCCTGATCAGAACTGTTTTGATCTGTTGTCAGAAAAAAATCAAGTGTAGCACCCAACAGATATACCATACTGTTTCTGCATACTTTTTGTGGATCACATGCTTGGAGCTCAACTACTATAGATGGAGTTTTGTTTTTTTTAATTTCTGTAGTTTTAGCTACTTATTGGATTGAATTCAGATTTACACTCAGTATCAGCCCACTGAAATGGATGCGATTTTAGTCATGACTTAGATTTAACTGGGGCCATTCCTAGTAGACTAAGTGCTAGGGAATCATTGGAACTGTAGTTTATCGTGCAACCAGAGCTCTCTGACAGAGAAGGCTTAATGTCTCAGAAAAACTATTCCCATAATTCCCTAGCATTGAGCCAGGACAGTTAAAGTGGTCTCAAACTGGATTATTTCTGGCAGTCTATACAGGCCCTAAGATTAGATCCAGACCACTGTATATAAATTTCAATTAGTGTCAACATGGGACACTACTGTTTAATATACTTCAATCAACAGCTGAATTCGGTAATATTATTCCACTGTTTTTCAGAAAAGCTTAGACTCAAAAAATGATGAATTCAGAGATCTTCTATTTTTGTAATGACTGATTTTGTGAAACCTGATTTTCACCTTCTATTTTTTAAGGAGAGCACTTAAAAAGTTGTGCTGGGGATCCTCACTACTGCAATCATGATGTCACAGAGCACAGAATATGACTTCCACTGCAATAATCAAGTTGAGTTTGAAGAATCCTGACAAGTTCAAACCTCATAGGGGATAACAAATATTTATAGCTCTTAGAGCTGCAGAAAATAAAAAATGACAGACAATTTCAAGATTTTTGAAAACAAATGGACTGAGAGGGTCCCCAATGGCTAGGGTATGATATTTATGCACTTCATATTATACCTCCCAGTATTCCCCAGCTAGCATAACTATGGCTGACCAGGAGATTCTTGGACGTATAGTCCAAAAAAAGAATTTCTCCAAACTCTGTTTCACTTTGTTATACCCAGGGTGCTTATTCTCCTATTATATATATAGCATGCTCCTGCAAGAAGGAAAATAGAGATTTCAAGGCTCTTTGTATTGATACGTATCACAAGGCTTAGATCAACAGGGCATGCTACTGTCATTTTTAGTGCAGAATTCTTGTGATGGCAGTGGCTAAGTGTCAGGTAAAAAAAGTTGATTCAGGAAAGTAAGTCCCCTAAAATTAAGGCTTAAAAGTAGGAGCCAAACAATCTTCTTCCTCCTTGTTGTTGGTGGTGGAAGAGCCACCTCATCCAGATTCTTTCACAAAATTGTGATCTGTTTCAATAACATGCCATTTGCAGAAAGTCAGGAACAGAAGAAAATGCCTTTCATCAATGCTTCTCTTCTACCTCAGTCACATTCTTCTACATCCCTTCCCCATATTTTAATGGCACCTCAACCTCTCCTTGTTTTACAGATCGGTTTGGTCCTTTTCTTTCCCATCTCCTCTTTGATAGTTGCATGATCTTCAGGAATCATTCAAGAGTCAAGATGTTGCAATGATTTTATGCATTCAAACATCCATATTCCCACCAAATGAAGAAAACTAGGCAAACATTTTCAAGTTATTCAAAAGACAACAACATTTGTAGGAGTTTTATATATGGCCTCATGTCCATGGTCTGGCCTAGAACATGAGTTTCAGGAGGATGCATTTACTATAAACTGATAAAAGAGCAAACTACAAAAAAATAAAAATAAAAACTTTGCTAAGAAATGTAGAAAGAGATAACCTCCAAAATAAACAACTGGCTACTGTGCATTTATAAATGAGAAATCCAATTCTAGAGATTCCTCCTCAGCTCCAAAGCAGTGCCTCTCCAGTGCAGACAAACCGACACTCAGGGCAAAACCACCACAATCGTCTCTTGCAGCATACACTGCTCAGTACAACCTGAATCAGTAAGCAACAGTTATGTCTCTCACTCCAGCCCACAATCCCTTGAGAAACAGAATGGCCATTACCAAAATGATCACTTGGCCAGCGCAAAGGGCACCCGATTGGTCCCAATTTGAATCAAGAGCAGGTTCACTGGGTGGCTTCTCACCACCTCGCGCAGGGTCCTCCCTTACTGGGGATCGACTATTCTCTTCTTCTTCCATGCCTGCAAGAGCTGCAAATCCTGGAAGTCAAGGAGAGCAAGACATCAGTGACATTCCAAGGTTCTGACCAACCTGTGTACTTTAGATCTAACCTCCTAAACTACAGCAGAGAAGGGTGGAGGGGGGTCATGTGAATGCTGTTGGAGAGCAATCTTCATCAGCAGAAAACAGCAAAACATACAGTGAGGAAGTTATGATGAGAGTTGCAGTTTAACAACCATATAGAGATCTACACATCATCTCTCTATTCCTGTGATCAAGGAAATATGCTTCCCTTGCACAGACCTCTGTAATCCAGGCACCCATCCTCATACACTTCCCACAGAACTCAAATTGCCATCTCACATATTCTTTTAACAGACCTTACCCCCTTCTCAGGAACTTATGCATGCACCATTTGATCTACCACAGGATTAGTTCCATGTCACCCATATTTAGGAAACTAGGGAAGGGCAGGTATGAGAAAGCAGCAACTGCCTGGCCTGAAAAAACTATTTTAGTTTTCTAATTATGCATTTCTGATTGTTAACCAAATATAAGTAGATAAAACTTGCTCTGCCAAAAGAAAGGCCATTTGCCATTTAAAGTCTGAATCCTTAAAGAAGAGAGAGCAACTAACTCAAGCCCAGATGAAGGGAGAAATCTTCAAATGCCCCACCCAAATCTCCATCTCTAATCAGCACTACCTGGGACAAGAGCAGTGATTCATGGCAGTTTATAAGCCACTTTCAAGGTAAGACAGCAAGCACAAGGAGGAATATCTAGAAAGTTTTTCATTTTTCACTAGCTCCTAGGGAAAGTACTCTCCTAGTGGAAATTCTTGGAGAAGGAATATAGTAACTGTACTATCCCCAAGATCAGTAATAACCTGCTAGAAGCCTCCCAGTTAATTAGTAAGATTTTGCTTCTGAATAAGAAATTGACTGAATGCATTAACACACTGAACTAGAAGGCTGTACTTGTATGCACAGCTTGTTTAGTACCAAATATTCATATTTATTGTTGTTGTTGTGTGCCTTCAAGTCGTTTCTGACTTTTGGCAACCCAAAGATGAACCTATCATGCAGTTTTCTTAGCAAGATTTGTTCAGAGGGAGTTTGCCATTGCCATCCTCTGAGGCTAAAAGAATGTTACTTGCTCAAAATCACCCAATGGGTTTAATACCTTTCTATTAATTCACAAATTTCCTTTCCCATAATCATAAACTAGCCATATGTTAGTCCTTTTCTTCTGCTGCATCACTGTTTCGTATAAGACCTCATATGAAGCATCCTACTTTTTTCCCTGTCTTCCATGAATAAACACTGTTCCTAGTTCCCTTCGTAAACCTCAGTCTGTTCCAAAGCTTAAATGGCATTAGATGCTGGAGCTGTCCAAGACATATAATCATGGGTAGAATGGAAGAATTTCAAACTGAAAAGCAATAGAATGATGAGTTCCTGGCAAAATTGCATCATGGATCTGTGGGGCATGAAAGCATCTGAGTGTTTGTTTTCTAATGTACAAAGAAAAAAGGAGAAATCAGCCCTATATTATTCCTTATTTTTCTCTTAACTGAAGCAATAGCTTATATGTACATACAGTTCCATACTAGATTTTACATCCCAAATGAAGTCGCTTCCAGTACTCTATGTCAACCCTCAAGCCGTGCTCTTTAACAACTCCCTAGCCAGCATAATCAATGGTTATGCAAGCTGATATGTAAAACATTTTGACAGGCACCAGGTTGAGGAAAGCCTCTCTTTGATAACCATTTTCACATACCCAAAACTAAACCTAATGGATTGTGTAACACCTCATCTCACAAACATCCTATATTTAAAGTGTCCCTAAAGTTGCCCAGCCATTCTTTCCTTAGAAAACCTCCAAAGAAAGACTTTCGTTATTCATTCCATCTTACACAGCATCCTTTCACACACCATTAGTTCAGGACCTAACTGCAGCATTAGCAAACCTCCCATTCCGAATCACTAACATTTTGTTTTTATTCCATTCTGGACATGTTATTCCATCATCATACTGATGATGCCACACTTTGAACAATACTCATCAGGTCCTTTAGCCACTTTCAACTTGCCCACTTTCAGTTTCCAATTGTCTTTATGCCTCATCTTCTTTACACTGCTTCTCATCCTGTACTATGTACAGCCAAAATTCTCCGCAACAAAATTTGCCTCTCAGTCCTCCAACTCCCACAACTTATATCATCTCCTTCATTATTCACTACTTTAGCTCAGTATGAGGGGTACAGATTTTGTAGCCTCTCAACTTCCCAAGATCAGGAAATAGGAACTATATGAGACCCTAGAGCAGTGATTCCCAAACTCTGGCTTTCCAGGTGTTTGGGATTTCAGCTCCCAAAATGCCAGACCATTGACCAAGGGCTTCTGGGAGCTGAAGTCCAAAGCACCTGGAATACCAGAGTTTGAGAATCACTGCCCTAGAGAATCAACAGAACAGATCAAGGATCTTAGCAAAAATTGTTAATGGTGAAGGATCATGGGACTTGCAGTCCAACAACAGCTGGACGCCCACAAGTTGCCCATCTCCGTGACTTGACAATACAGAGCTTAGTGGAGAAATATTCTGACTTGGAAAAATTATGTGTCCTACTTTGATCCAATTGTGTCCTCAACAGGCAAATTGCACCACTAAGTCGTTAGCCTCATGCTGCCACAATCAATTCCTTGCCTGAATACCACAGAGAGATCTTTCATAATTTAGTCAAGTACCATCAAAAGAGAGAGCCAGTATGGTAAAGTGGTTTGAGTGCTGGACTGAGACTCTGGAGACCAGGATTAAAATCCCCGCTCAGCCATGGAAAACCAATGGGTGACCTTGGTCAAGTCACACTCTCTCAGCCTCAGAGGATGGCAATGGCAAACCTCCTCTGAAGAAACTTGCTAAGAAAACCCCATGGCAGATTCGCCATAGGGTCACCTTAGGTCGGAAATAAGGCACGCAACAACAAACATCACCTCCACAATATACTGATGCTCCTCTTTTTCCATTATAGATTTGCAGGCCCGAAACTCTCCAGGGTTCACATCCCCAGAAGCAGGCAGATACCCCTTACATGCCTACTTTACTTTTCCAAGATATCTTGATCTGATAATGTTCATTGGGGTAGTCAGTCTCGTCGAGTTCAATGGGACTTATGCCCTTTGAATGACACTTGGATATTGAATATAGTGAGACAGCTTGCCTGTATCTTGGAAATATCTATATTTGTTATATCTTGGATATATAGATCTTGGCTATATAGATCTTGGCTATATCTATATTGCATATGTCTATATTGCATATGTCTATCTTGCATATGTCTTTGATTTGTCTATCTTCGATATATCTATCTTGCATATATCTTAGCTATGTCTATCTTGCATATATCTTAGATATGCCTATGTTGAATATGTCTTCGATCTGTCTATCTTCAATAGACAGATATATCTATCTTGGATATATCCTGGATATGTCTATCTTGCACATGTCTTCGATTTGTCTATCTTTGATATATCTATCTTGGATATGTCTTATCTTGGATATATCCTCAATTTGTCTGTCTTGGATATATCTCGGATATATCTCAAATATAGTGAGAGCCAGTGTGGTACAGCTGCTTGACTGTTGGTCTATGACTCTGGAGACCAGGGTTCAAATCCCTGCTCGAGCACAACAACCCCCCACTGGGTGACCTTGGCCAAGTCACACTCTCTCAGCCTCATAGAATGGTCATGGCAAACTCACTCTGATGATGAAATTTGCCAAGAAAACTCCATGATAGGGTCGCCATAAGTCGGAAGCGACTTGAAGGCACCCAACAGCAACAACAACAACAACAACCCTGCACAGGATGTCATCCACATACTTCCCACCCCATTTGCCATTATCTTTCCCTCATAATCCCAGAAATGGACCCAACTAAGGGACCCTAAGGAGGGGCTGGTGATGTGGGCCTCCTACTACTCTGAACCCCCAAATTTGTTCCCCTCAGCCGCCACCCCCCTCAGTGAATTCACCCCCAAATCCTTCCTTTCCCCCACCGCCATATTTTATTTTCTTTAGCCTTCGCCCCTGCATTGCGTATATTTAATTTCTTCCTCCCCCTCCAATAAAATAAAAATAAAAATATTTCCAGCACTGCTCAATCCCAGCTGCAACACCGACCCTCAGAAACAACACCCCTCCCAAGTCGTTGCCATAATTACCCGGCTCCACCGGGAGGCTAGGCCCTTCCGCCCGCCCACTTTAGCAAAAGCGGAGGAGGAGGAGGAGAAGGCGCGGCCACTGCCACCGCCGACACTGCCCGGGCCCGGCCTCTGCGGCAGCCATTTTACTCCGCTCGGCCTTACTGCGGGGAGGAGGCTGGACTTCGGGAAGGGCGGGGCTAAAAGGGCCCAGTGGCATTCTGGGAGGGGTAGTCCCACGGCCGCAGCGTCCATTTCCCTACCCGCCGCAGGGGCACTACGATTCCCAGGAAGCCTCGAGACATCCGGGAAACAGCGCAAAGGCTGACGGGAGATGTAGTGCCGAAAACCGACAGGCCGGGAGGGAAAAGGCGGCAACTTCCGCAAAGAGGGGCTACGCTAGGCGATAATCTTCAATGGTTATTTAAGAACATGCTGGGTTTCTGTGGCGGATGCTGGACTCTCCACATCTGGGGAAAGAATATGGAGGTGGTTTACTATATATATATATATATATATATATATGTATATATATAAAATCAAAAATATCAAGTTTTTTATATATATATATATATATATACACACACACACATATATATGTCTATAAATATATATTATCAAGAATAATCAAGAAGTATATATATAAATACATAGACACATACACTCACATATTTCTTGATAATTCTTGATTATATGTATACATATAGTCTATAAATATGTATTATCAACAAATATGTATATGTGTGTATGTGTTTATATATATTTCTTGATTCTTGATAATATATATATAATATCTATAAATATATATTATCAAGAAATATATATATAAAATACAGAGATATATTTCTTATTAATTCTTGATAATGTATGTGTCTGTATATATATAATAAATATATATTATCAAGAATTATCAATGAATATATATGTGTGTGTATTTTTATATATATTTCTTGATAGTTCTTGATAAATATAAAGAAATATTATATATATATATATATATATATATAAACTTCTATACCCCCTTTCGACCAAAGGTGGCTCACAAGATAAAGCATTATTAAAACACCGCAATAAAAATTTTAACAGTCAAAATTATATAGTTAAAATAGTATAACATTAATAAAAAATATACAAAAAGGGCCAAAACATACTGCAGAAATAATCCAGTTTGAGACCACTTTAATTACTCTTGCTCAGTGGTAGGGAATTGTGGGAACTGTCCCCCAAAATTCCCTAGTACTGTGTCAGGGCAGTTAAAGTGGTCTCAAACTGGATTATTTCTGCAGTCTGTTTCAGCCCAAAGTTAAAAACATCACTAAAACACACACTCCATATAAAACCACCCTTTATATGTTAAAAGGCCTATATTTCTTGATAATTTCAAACATTAAAAACCAACATATGCACACAAATATCTCCAGAAAAGCAGCAGTTCTAGGCTTGCTACAGTTATAATCTTGACCAGTTGGTCATCTGTTTTGATAAATTTTGTTGCCGTACTTTGCAAGCACCCCCATACAGCCAAAAACAACAACAGGGTGCATATTCAATTACGTTTCTCCAGGAAACAAGGGACCAAACAGACAGGCAAAATAAATCAGGTCCCAGCTACTTTGAAGGTGGGGTGTTTAGACAATGCACACCTTGAAGGCGGATGGAAACTGGACTGAAAACTGGCTAAAAACATGAGCAAAAAGAAGCCAGGATAGTACAACTCGAGGCAGAAAATGCACATTTTTGCACCTGCATATAAATGCAGGATGTGTGCAGCTGCAGCAAAACAAATAAATGAAAGTGTGACAGACAACTCCAATGGATGTAATTACAGTGCAATACAATGGTCCTTCCACATTCGCTGGGGTTAGGGATGAATGTGGAAAAAACACAAATAAAAAAATACTATTGTTTTTACCTAAGAGAACACCTCTCTAGGAATCTCCAGGTCCTCCAGCGCAGGTCTATGGTCAACATCTGCCAGAAATTGATCATAGAATCAAGTTGAAGGACTTACAAATGCCTAGAGAAGTGTTTTCTCTAGGAATTTCTAGGTTCTCCAGCACAACTCTATGGTCAACTTCTGGCAGAGTTGTGCTGGAGGACCTAGTCCTAGAGATACCTAGAGAGAACATATGAATCAAAACTGCAAATAATCAAAGCTGCAAAAGTCAAAGCTGCAAATGTGGAGGGCCAAGTGTACAACTATAATGCTTGGTAAAGTGGAGGTCAACAGGGAAATTGGAGGAGTGCATTCCATATGGATAGATGGAGGTTTCCTATCTTTTATAGGATGGTTTTATCTTTGTAAATTATTTTAAGCCACCTTGAATCCCATATTGGGAGACAGGTAGGATACATTGTTGCTGTTGTGTGCTTTCAAGTCACTTCAGACTTATGGTGACCCTATCATGGGGTTTTCTTGGCAAGATTTGTTCAGAGGAGGTTTGCCATTGCCTTCCTCTGAGGCTGAGAGCATGTCACTTGCCCAAGGTCACCCAGTGAGTTTCATGGCAACGCCAGGATTTGAACCCTGGTCTCCAGCGTCGTAATCCAACATTCAAACCACAACGCCACACCATGCCACACAAAATCCTAAATTATTGTACTTTACTATAGGGCCAAACCCCAAAATTATTGTACCTTGCTATAGGCCCAAAATCCAAAATTTCTGTAATTCGCTATAGGGCCAAAACCAAAAATTACCGTACTTTGCTTTAGGGCCAAACCCCAAAATTATTGTACTTTACTATAGGACTAACACAGCTGACCATGGGCCTTTGCAGACTGCCAGAAATAGTGCAAATTGAGTCCACTTTAAGGTTTAGGGTTAGTGCTAGGGAGTCATGGGAATTGTTGTTTTTTTTCTGAGACATTGAGCCATCTCTGTCAGAGAGCTCTGGTGCCACAGTAAAATACAGTTCCCATGATTCCCTAATCCTAACCCTAACCCTTAAAGTGGACTCAATTTGCACTATTTCTGGCAATCTGCAAAGGCCCTATGTTTCAAGAACCAGGACAGGGATTATAGAGCCAGGATGCCATTCGTTCAATCCCACAATGCCTTGCTTTTGGCATTGTGGGAATCGTAGTTTTTCTGGCGCCCAGCAGCAATATCGTAACCATAGCGACAAGGAAAGGCCTAGTCGTCCATGGGGAAAACAGTCCCACTTTGATGACGTCATGAGCACAATGTTCCATTGCTTTGGGCTTATGTCCCGCCTTAGCATTCCAAAGCATTGAGCCACAGCAGTTAAAGCAGTGTCAAAACAGTTGTGGTGTTTCTCCTTCAAAGCCGTTTCACTTTTATGGCGACCCTAAGGCGACTCTGTCACAGGATGTTCTTGGCAAGATTTATTCAGAGGGGGTTTGCCATTGACATCCTCTGAGGCTGAGAGAGTGTGACTTGCCAAAGGTCACCCAGTGGGTTTCCATGGGCGAGCCAGGATTTGAACCCTGGTCTCCCAGTGTCCTAGGTCCAAAACACACTGCAGAAATAATCCAGTTTGAGACCGTTTTAACTGCCCTGGCTCAGTGCTAGGAAATCCTGGGAATTGCAGTTTATTGTGGCACCAGAGCTCTCTAACAGAAGGCTAAAAGACTCACAAAGTACAGTTCCCAGAATTCTCTAGCATTGAGCCAGGGCAGTTAAAGTGGTCTCAAACTGGATTATTTCTTTGAACCCTGGTCCAAAACTTAAACCAATACAACAATAATAAGCAGAAGCAGCAGGAGGAAATTTTATACTGGATTCAGACTACGATCATATTATTATCATTATCTCTTTCTATCCCATCTTTTTCTCAGATTGGGACTCAAAAGTGGCTGCATCTGCACTTCGGAAATAATCCAGTTTGACACCATTTTAACTGCCATGGCCCAGTGTTATGGAATTCTGTGAACTGTAGTCGGTTGTGGCACCAGAGCTCTCTGACAAAGAAGGCTAAATGTCCCACAAAATTACAATTCCCATTTCATAGCATTGGACATGGCAGTTAAAGCGGTGTCAGAATGGATTATTTCTGCAGTGCAGGTGCAGCCAACGATTAAAATAACAGTAACATAAACCCTAGTTCAGACAAGCACATTCTGGGCAAGTGCTTGATTTTCTGGCATTTGCAATGCTTTTGTGCCTCGGATTCTCTAGAAAATTATTAATTTTCTGGCTGAGCTGAGAGAAGCAGGTAGTAATTTCCAAGCTCCATACATGTATATTCTCCAATTATCTTTATTTACCAGTAAGAGTTTATTTCCGGTCTAAAAATTCCAGCATAAATCTAATTGCTAGTCCCAACTGCTGTAAACCCCTTGAATCAGTGGAGGTTTAGTAAATCAGCTTCCTGTAAATGCAATTGATTTAATGGTTTTACTCTTGTTGAGGACTACTAATTTGATTTATGTCTCTTCTGTCTTTGGTGGAGATTATGGAAAATTTAAAAAAAATAACCTGTGGAAGCATGCTCAAAGTTCACAGATTGTTTTTCTTTTTAAGAAGGAACTCAGGAGAGTAAGAGAAGACCAGAGCATCATATAATATTTGAAAAAGATATCACATTCAGCTTTATTTAAAATCTTTTTTAAAAACATTCCCATTTCTGGACCTTCCCAAATCTTTAAAGTTGTATTATGACTCCAGTATTATGGATCATCGATGCATCATATCCAATTCTTCTTTCCTTCAAAAGCTGAGACAGGAGAGGCAAATGAAGGATAAATCGGCAGTAAATACAGTATTCAAGCAGGCAGAAATGTCCCTTTATTCGGATTACGAGATAAAGCCAAGGGGGAAGGATTTTGAATCCATGGGGGAAACTGTTTTGTTCCATGTTGTTTCCACATTTTTAAAAAACGAGCATATTTAGCACATTGTTTTAAATATTAACATATTAGCAATGTTAGCACCCCTGACACTTTGTTACAATAGGAACATAATAATATATAACTTGATTTGGCGTAACATTATCATGCTTGATATATTAAAAGTACAATTTATTCAGAATATATAATTACCAATTTAATTTTGTTTTAAAAAATTGTTGATGTTTGTGTTAAAATTTTTGTTTTGTTACAGATGGAACTACAAGGTTCTACATTGCAAGCAGCACCTGTAAGGAACCTCTCTAGTTTTGTCAGTTTGAAGAAAAATAGGTCGAGTTCGGACAAATTCTTCATGTCTTGAGGAAGTTGTCTGTCTATTAAACAAACTTATCCTGGAATGGGAGGCAAGAAATATAAAATGTTAGATGGGAACTTTTGTCTATTTCAATAAGTTTCCATTGGTCTGGCTGCCCAAAGTAGAGGATGCATAAGGGAAACAATCTGAAAACTTGATTTATACCCATTCTAAACTGGCAAAGGAATGTAAGAAAATCAATGTCAGCCCAGGCCAAAAGACTGTCTAATCCAGGGGTAGGCAACCATTTTGAGCCGGGGGCCGGGTTGCTGTCCCTCAGACAATTGGGGGCCCGAAGCACAATAAATAAATAAATAAATAAATAAAAATAATTTAAAAAAAATTTTTTTTAAATATGCATGCACACTCTCTCAGCCCCATAAAAGCCATGGCAAAACCCCTGTGGAGATTTTGCCAAGAAAACCCCAAGAACAAGTAATAACAACAATAATCATTATCATCATGGAAGCGACTGGAAGGCAGGCCCACAAACAAGCAGGGATGTATGCACACTGTCTCAGCCCCAGAAAAGCCATGATGGCAAAACCCCTGTGGAGATTTTGCCAAGAAAACCCCAAGAACAAGTAATAACAACAATAATCAATATCATCATGGCGGGCGGCGGCAGCGGCGGGCAGTGGGGGGCAGTGGCGGTGGCAGCGGCAGGAACGGCCTGGGGGCGGTCTAAAGGCCTCAGGGGGCTGCATCTGGCCCCCCAGGCCTTAAGTTGCCTACCCCTGGTCTAATCCAATAACCTTTTTACACCACACAGTTATAACACTACAAACTGTCATGGTTCCCTCCCATGCATTTGGGATTTGCAGTTTAGGGAGGGGAATTTAGAATTTTCATCCAGAAAGCTCTAGTGCCACACCAAACTACAAAGCCCAGGAATCCACAAAATACAATTGTGGCAGTTATAAAATCTACCATGCAGATCTAATCTGCATTGCAGAAATAACGCAGTTTGACCCGACTTGAACTGTCATGGCTCAATGCTAGGGAATTACGTGGTTTGTAGTTTGTAGTAACATCAGAGTTCTTTGACAGAGAAGGCTAAACATTACACAAAAGTGAGGCTGAGAGCCTGTGACTTGCCCAAGGTCACCTAGTGGGTTTCATGGCTGAGCTAGAATTTGAACTCAGGCCTCCAGTCCAAGACTCAAACCACTATGCCACACTGACTCTCATGAATTCATCTACACACTGCAGAAATAATACAGTTTGGCCCATGTTAACTGCCATGGCTCCATCCAACAGAATCCTGGGATTTGTAGTATTGTGAATGTTCAGCCAGAGAGCTCTAGTGCCACACCAAACTACAAAGCCCAGGAGTCCACAAAATACAGCCATGGCACTTATAAAATCTGCCATGCAGATCTAATCTGCACTGCAGAAATACAGACAGCTCTCCTTATCCACAGATTCAACCATCCATGGCTTTAAAATACAGTATTTTTAAAAAGTACAAATTCCAAATATATATATATATATATATATATATATATATTGGAATTTGGGACACCATTTTGGAATTTTTGGAATTTGGGACACCATTTTGGGGAAATGGGACACCATTTTGCTATGCCATTATATTTAATGGGAGGGTCCTGGAACCAAACCTCAGTGGATAACAAGGGCCCACTGTAATGCAATTTGACACCACTTTAACTGTCGTGGCTCAATGCTAGGAAATTCTGGGATTTGCAGTTTGTTGTGACATCAGAGTTCTTTGACAGAAAAGGCCAAAGTTAAGCATTATACAAAACTGCAAATCCCAGAATTCCATAGCATTGAGCCACAGCAGTCAAAGCAGTGTCAAACTGAATTATTTCTGCAGTGCAGATTAGATCACAATACTGTAGGCTGAAAGGGCTCCAGCATTCTGTTTTTGACTGTGGCCAGGCAGGTGTCTCTGGAAATCCCACAAACAGAACAAGAAGGTAGGATAAAAAATATAACCAGTGGGTATATTTGTCGGCTTGCTTTGTGGAAGGATAGGAGACACATACACAAATAGTGCAAGGAGGGCTGTGTGCATCAAAATGGCAACTCAACAATTATTACAAAGAAAAAGGTGGGAGTGGGAAAGATAAACCTGGATGTACATTTTCTCACCCAGCTTTTCAAACCCTTATTTTTTAGGGGGAAAGTGAACTTACAGTTGTCTTCCATTACTTTATTATGCAGTCATCCCTCCACATTTGCGGATTTTACTTTTGCGGGTTTGATTATTCACGGATTGTATTAATATGATCTCTCTAATTAGAATATCTAGGTCCTCTAGTGCAACTCTATGGTCAACTTTAACCAAAATTCACACTGAAGGACCTAGACGAGAGATTCCTAGAGAGAACACTCCACTAGACATTTGTAGCTCCTCCAGTGCAATTCTTGGGCCAATGTCTGGCAAATGTTGACCACAGAGTTGCACTAGATGACCTAGAGATTCCTAGAGAGATGTTCTCTCAGGTAAAAACATAGTGTTTTTTGTTATTTGTGGTTTTTCCACTTTCATGGGGGTCCTGTGCCCCTAGCCCCAGTGAATGTGGAGGAACCACTGTAATAATTTCTCCACTATTTCGCAGTGCGCAAGGCTCTGGTAGTCTTTCTTATTACCCATCTCTGTTAGTGACATGACTGTAGGACTCAGGATTGTTCTCCAGTGATTTTGCTTGTTTTGACTTGCAGGGGAAGGTAAAAGGTAAGCTCTTCTGACATCTCCCGAAACCTTTCCTTATACAGTGCTGTGTGTTATCTTCTAATCTGATGAGTAAAAGAGACCTAGGATGTATCCACACTGCAGAAATAAAGCGGTTTGACACCACTTTGATTGTCACGGCTCCATCAGGATTTGTAGTTTGGTGAGGTATTCAGCCTGGTCGGTCAGAGAGCTCTGGTGCTTCACCAAATCCCAGGATTCTGAAGGATAGAGTCATGGCCATTAAAGTAGTGTCAAACTGCTTTATTTCTGCAAAGCGGATGCACCGTCATGAAACGTGAATGATTGGAGCTGGCATCACCTAGGGTCAAAAATTAATCTTTTCCATATTTTTAAAATAAATTTCTCAATTGTATTTATTTGGTCCTGAAAGTCCTAGAGTTCAGTAGGACTTACTCCTAATTAAAGGTGCAAATTTATCTCCTATTATTAGGCAGAGTGAGATGGCTGCCCCAGTTAGCAGATTGTAGGTTATTACCCTAAATTGGCTATTTGTTATCATTGTAGTTTTAACTGCTAAAGATGGGGAGAGGAACTTGAGGGATAACTGGATTGCTTTTCAATTAGGTGCATCTTGGCGACTTTTGCTACTCTGCCTTTTGCAGCTAAATGTTTTGGGCTGGCCCTGATCACAACTGTGGGCCTCACACCATTCTGGATCATGATCTTTGTGGATGCGTCCACACTGCAGAAATAATCTGTTCTGAAGGTGCTGCAACAAACTACAGCTCCCAGAATGCATAGCATCGAGCCATGGCAGTTAAAGTGGGGCCAAACCAGATTATTTCTGCAATACAGATGCAGACCCAGTAAATCTTGCCATACTTCAGTTGGTTCTTGATTGTCTGTAGTCACTCACAGCGTTACAGGAAATAAGCAGCGGAAACCTTGTTGGCTGTAAACAAAAAAAGTATACCAAATCTGTATTGTAAGAATTGTAAAACTTAAAAATAGTATTTCGACTCCACCTTTCCCTCCTCTGTCCCAGCTTGTATCATTTTCTTCACTGATGAAGAGATCTGCGTATCTTGAAAACTAGCACAAAATGTGATGACTTTGGGGTTTGCCAAAGAAATGTATTAATGTGCTGTTGTTCATAATACCATGTTTCTTACATTTACAACTTTTAAATATAAAAAAATAATAGTATGTATTTAAAGGTGTAAGCTGGCTAATTCTGTTTCTTGCAATGGAAATCTTCTTTTGCAAAAAACCCCCCCCCCCAACCCTGTCTTATCAAGGCAGCTCTGGTATGAAACATTTCTATGCAAGACTTTTTGTACCAGGCAGAAGAAGCACAGTAGCTCTCTTGAGACATTGGGAGCTAGAACAAGGCACAAGGGAGGGCCAGGCAATCCCTTACATCGGTGTTTCTTCAAACTTTTTACCCTTGTGACCCTTTTACATCTACATCCTCCCCCTGCTTGACATAATATATTAATAAAAATACAATAGGCCCTTGAGGTTTGGTTCCAGGACCACCAGCCCAATGGGTACCAAAATCCATGGATGCCCAAGTCCCATTTTGTACAACGGTGTCGTAAAACGGTGTCCCTTTTATAACATGGCAAAATCAAGCTTTGCTATTGGGAATTCATATACAGCGGGCCCTTGGATCCCCCCCCCCCCGGATAACAAAATCCATGGATGCTCAAGTCCCATTAAATACAAATGGTGTAGTAAACTGGTGTCCCTTATATAAAATGGCAAAATCAAGCTTTGCTTTTTGGAGTGTGTACATTTTTTAATATTTTCAAGCCATGGATGCTTGAATCCGTGGATACAGAAGGACAACTGTATATATATATTTTTGTATATTTTTAATCCGGGGAGAGTTCAGTCCATGGATAAAGTATCCGTGATATGGAGGGCTGAATGTATTTTCTTGGTTTTGGGGTTATTCACCTTGTGAAAATAATCCAGGATGAATCCAGGTTAAATCTCTGTAGTTCACACACATCCCGAATGCACCCGATTAAGTTCAACATCTTATTTTTATATTATTACGGTACTTTTTATTTTCCATATATTACATAATCAGTTTATTTGCTAATTTACTAATTTTCCTCAAACATAAATACAAATTTAATCATGCATCCTTTATCCTACTACATCTTATATCTTCCCCTTACATTCCATAAAATCCTTTCATATTATCACAAGTCTTGCTATCCTGCTACATTCTTATCAATCCTCCCAAATCATTTTTTCCATGTAATCATCTTCTATATACATCATATCCTGCAGTCTAATACAGTTATTATCTATCCTTATACATCCTTCCACATTATATTTAGTTCAGGCATATCCTGTTTCTACTTCGATGTCTTTCTGTGTTGTCTAGTTTCCAACTGTTAATGCATTAATTCTTTTCTTAATCTTCTGCACTTAATACTGCTATTCCCCCCCATCATTTCTCTTTTCAACAATATTATAACATCCTTCCAATGATCCACAAAATTATTCAAGTCTTTATCTTTATTTTTATGGATAGTTTATCCATATTCATCATATCATATAGTTTAATAAGCCAATCTTCTACTATGGGGATATGTTTTCCAATTTTTTGCAAATACAGTAGCCCCTCTGTTTTCATGGACTTCGGATCCACGTCCCTCGCTTATGCGCGAGGGACAAATGGAGGGGCACCCAATGGGGTGCGAACCTGCAGCATGCGCCCGCACCCCTGTGCCTCCATTCAAGCCTATGGGGCTTGAATATGTGTGGGCTTCCATTTTCACAGAGGGATCTGGAACGTTATTTTATCATGTTGTTTTATAGCTGTATTGTTGTATTTCATTATTGTTACTCGCCTTGATCCTTTGGAGAGAGGCAGCTTATAATAATAATAATAATAATAATAATTATTATTATTATTATTATTATGTAAAACAGAGGGCCAACTGTAATACTCTGGCTGCAGTTATCATATAAAGCAGTGATCCCCAAAATGGGGGGAAGGGTATTCTGTTTATTGTAAATTGTGTTTTATGCTGTAAACCCCCCGAATTGGGTTCCCATTGGGTGGTATATAAATACATATTATTATTATTATTATTATTATTATTATTATTATTATTTGGTTCTCCAGATGTTTTGGACTTCATCTCCTAGAATTCCTGACTCTTGGCCAAACTGGTTGGGGCTTCTGGACACTGAAGTCCAAAACACCTGGAGGACCAAAGATTGGGAACCACTGATATAAAGCGTAGTTCTACGAATTTTTTCAATCTATTTTTACGTATATTTTAACATCTCATAAGGACACATCTTCTCCTCCTCTTTCAGGCAAAGACTCCGAGCGCCCTCCTTGCCTTTCTCTTCTCCCCCAGGACAGAAAAGGTTTGGGAAAAGCAGCCCACAGTTTGGTGGATGAGAATCATTGCTCTAAAACTGAACATTTGTGTCTGGCGAGGCAGTGCCTTGCAGGCAGATGGAAGAGGGAAGGAAGGAAGGAAGGAACAAACAGTGGGTGCCTCGACTTCCTTTGCACAACACATGAAAGGAATGTGGTGGTGAGCTCATGGCCCCCTCCACCCATCCTCAGAGGGTGCCAGGACTCTAGAAACTAGGCCCCGGGTCCTAGTTTCCCTCCGGCGAGGAAAGAGAAATGAAAATTGGCTGGCCACAAGCCACACTTCTCAGTCATGCCCAAAGCCTGGATGGTCAGGCCAGAGTCTGCCTGCAGACTTGCAGAGGGGTTGAAATAGATGGGGAAAATAAAACGGCTTCCAACCGCTTGGAAGGCAAGACGTTGATCAGACGCACACCTCCGAAGTAGGTGGAAACCTAAACGAAGCCATGCTCCCGAGCTAAAAACCGGAGCAAAAAGCCAGGATACTCCGGTTTAGCTCGGAGAATGCACATCTTTGCACTTGCATGCAAACAGCCCAGCGCCAGTGCAGGGCTATGGCAAAGCAAAGAAATGATAGAATCATAGGACTTTATCACACGGGGGAAATCCCAGGCAGAAATGGGGTTTTAAATCGGGGAGGGGGAAATGCAAAAGCGGGTTGGTTTTCACACGACGTCGTTGTTAAACAGTTGTTCACCCGAATGGAAAGTAGTCAAAAGCCGCTTCTTTTTTACTTTCGGAAAATCCCAAAAGTGAAAAGGAGTGGCTTTTGACTACTTTCTGTTCAGGTGAACAACAGTTTAACAACAACGTGTGTGGTAATCAACCCACTTTTGCAGGTTTCTCCAGCTTTTAAATCCTGTTTCTGCATGGGATTTCCTCCATGTGATAAAGTCCATAGAGTTGGAAGAGACCACAAGGGCCACCCAGTCCAACCTCCTGCCATGCAGGAATTCACAATCAAAGCACCCCCAACAGCCTTAAAAAGCCTCTGAAGGAGGAGACTCCACCCCTCTATGAGGGAGTGTGTTCCACCATTGAACAGCTCTTACTGTCAGGAAGTTCCTCCTAATGTTTAGGTGGAATCTCTTTTCCTGGAGCTCGACCCTTTAAATATTTAAACAAGGCTATCATATCACCTCTTAACCTTCTCTTCTCAAGGCTAAACATACCTAGCTCCCTAAGGAGTTTATTACACAGGAGAAATTGGGAGTTTAAAATATTGTTAACCATTAAAATCATGCAGTTGACATTAACGTGTTTAAAATTACATTAACGCAAGTGCTGTTACCCCATGAAAAACCAGTGAAGAACCAGGCAAGAAACAGTAAAAAGTCATACAGGAGAAAATACTGTTGTTCTTGCCTGGTTCTTCACGGGGTAATGGCACTTTAATCACGTTTTGTCTCAACATTGTGTGAAAACCATTAACGCAATTGCACACAAGTGTAGGTCAATCATGGATTCTGCATGGGATAACAGCACTTTGCGTGCTGACGTGTGAAAACCATTCACGCTATTGCACACAAGTGCAGGTTAATAACGAATTCTGCGCAGGATAACAGTGCTTTACGTGCTGACGTCGTATGAAAACCATTCATGCTATTGCACACAAGTGCAGGTCAATCACAAGTTCTGCATGGGATAACAGTGCTTTGCGCACTGACGTCGTGTGAAGTTCATTCACGCTATTGCACACAAGTGCAGGTCAATCATAAGTTCTGCACGGGATAACAGTGCTTTACGCGCTGATGTGTGAAAACCACGCTATTGCACACAAGTGCAGGTGCATCACGGATTCTGCATAGGATAACAGTGCTTTGCGTGCTGACATCGTGTGAAAACCATTTGCGCAATTGCAGGTTGATCACGGGTTAAACACCGTTTATACTTCCAATTTTCCCATGGGATAAACTCCAATAGTCTCTCCGTGGGTATTCAGCCCGCCTTGGGAATAGGCCGTGTGGGCAGCGGCGTTTCAACCCGTTTTTGAAAAAAGCAGGATTGAGACACTTTTTCCTGCCCGTCTGCTCAGGCCCAGAGATGCTCAAAAAGAGCTATGTTTGCAAGCCTGTGTATGGAAGTTTGCTTGGGATTTCCAATAAGCCTCGTGCCATGTGCACACAAATGCATCAAGGAAATACACCTTCAGGCGAGGCCAACCCAAGATATTTTTGCTGCCTGAGTCAGAAGAGCAAACAGCTTTTTCCCTCACTCAAGTCAAGTATGTTAAGTTCTTAAGGCCAGTAGGACAGTCTGAAATTTACAAGCTTTTTGGTGTTCTATAGTCTGTGGGTGCATCTTTGTTGTTGTGTGCCTTCAAGTCACTTCTGACTTATGGCGACCTCAAGGAGAACCTATCATGGGGTTTTCTTGGCAAGAGGTTGCATACATTATTTGGCTTTTGGTGTTACCCTTCCTCTAATAGGGCTGCATAGATAATTTTACATGCTTGGCCTCTATATGGTTTGTTGTTGTGTGTCTCCAAGTTGTTTCCAATTTACAGTTACCCTATAGTGAGGTTTTCTTAGCAAGATTTGTTCAGAGGAGGTTTGCCATTGCCTTCCCCTGAGGCTGAGAGTCTGTGACTTCCCCAAGATCACCCAGTGGGTTTCATGGCTGAACTGGAATTCGAACCCTGCTCTCTAGAGTTGCAATCCAACACTCAAACCACTCCGCCATGCAGGCTCTCATGGGTTCATCTACACTGTTGAAAGAATACAGTTTGGTACCATGTTAACTGCCATGGCTCCATACATGGGGTTTGTAGTTTTGTGAGGCACCAGCACCCTTTAGCAGAGAAAGTCCTTGTAAAACTACGAATCCCACCATTCCATAGGCCGGAGCTATAGCACTTAAAGAGGTGTCAAACTGCATTATTTCTATAGTGTAGCTGCAACATAAGAGCTAGCGATTAGCATTTTGTTCTCAGCTCTTTCTCTTTCTAGCTTGAGGCTCCGTAAATTTCAGAAATAATATCTTTGAAACAGTATCAATATTGAAGAATGTTTGAGATAGGAAAATATTTAGAAGTCCTGTTTAACCTACATCCTCACTTCATCAACATCTGGTTGTGCCAACTTTGGAGTATTGTTGTTTTTATTCATTTAGCATTTTTGCAACATGTTGCGTCACACACACTGAACATTAATTTCGGTATTGTTTGTGCATTCTTTTTAATACCTGTGCGTGCAATTGTTGTATGTTCTATCACTGTTTTACATTCGTTTAGTGTTTGTGCAGCCTTGGCTTTTGCAAATTGTGATTTTTGTAATTATATAATTTATTTCACATGTTTTCCTGTGGTGTCCTTTTTTAGCATTTTGGTTGTTATGGAAGACTTGAAGCTCGCCAATGTATTTTGGTACAGTTAAGTTCCACAACTACTTTCCCATTCCCAGGCAGTAAAAATTCAGGACCTAAAAATATGCTGCTCTTTCTTCACGCTCAAAGACCTAAATTTAGCCCTATCTAGAACAAATCCATTCAATCAATGGGAATTACCTATGTGCTTATGCACCATTCAACAATTATTTTATTTATACCCACCTTGAATCCCATTTGGGGAGAGAGCCAGGATATAAACCCAATAAATAAATAAATAAAAGTTATTGAATTTCTATCCAACCTTTCTTGCAAATGGGATTTGAGGCAGATTACGCGGATTGAAAAAAGATACAGCTAAATCACTAATGTACAAAAGCTAAAAACGAAATAAATAATACTACAGTGAGACGATGGGCCTTTGCAGACTGCCAGAAATAGTGCAAATTGAGTCCACTTTAACTGCCCTGACTCGGTGCTAGGGAATCATGGGAACTGTAGTTTATTGTGACACCAGAGCTCTCTGACAGAGAAGGTTCAATGTCTCAGAAAAAAATACAATTCCCATGATTCCCTAGCACTGAGCCAGGGCAGTTAAAGTGGACTCAGTTTGCACTATTTCTGGCAGTCTGCAAAGGCTGGTTGATCCAAAACACACTGCAGAAATAATCCAGTTTGAGACCGCTTTAATGCTAGGGAATTGTGGGAACCGTAGTTTTGTGGGAATCTGTCAGAGATCTCTTGTGCCACAATAATGTACAATTCCCGGAATTCCCTAAACACCAGCCAGGGCTGTTAAAGTGATCTCAAAGTGGATTATTTCTACAGTGTGTTTTGGGCCTTTGGTATTTGATGGGATTTGGTTCCAGGAGCCCCCATAGATACCAAAATCAGTGAATGCTCAAGTCACATTAAATAGAATGGCAAAGTAAAATTCCTTATATAAATTGATAAAATCAAGGTTGCTTTTTGGAATTTATTTAAATATATGTAAACTATGGATGGTCAAATCTGTGGATACAGTGTTACGGGCTGGATGTATTCTTAAAATCTGCTCAACAACTAAATAGATACACCCTACAATACTTTAAAAAGATATAGCTGAAACACTCATGGGGGACTCAGCATGGTTATATTGGTATGAGCATTGGACTAGGACCCTGGAGACCAGGGTTCGAATTCTGGCTCAGTCATGTAAACCCACTGGAATGACCTTGGGCAATTCACACTCTCTCAACCTCAGAGGATGGCAATGGCAAACCCCTTCTGAAGAAACTTGCCAAGTAAACCCCATGATATGGCCCTAGAGTCGCCATAAGCCGGAAAGGACTTGAAGGTACACAACACACACACACAGAGAAAATATTAATGTACATAAACTAAAAAAGAAATCTAATATTACTATGATTAAAATTTGCTCAACGATTGAATTGAATAGGTATGCTCGTGTGGTTTGAGTGTTGGATGACAACTCTGTACTTGCTATGGAGACCAGGGTTCGAATCCAAGCTCAGCCATGTAAACTCACTGGGGTGACCTTGGTCAAGTCACACTGTCTCAGCTCAGAGGATGGCAATGGCAAACCCCCTCTGAACAAATCTTGCAAAAAAAAATAATAATGATAGGTTCTCCTTAGGGTCCCCATACATCAGAAACGACTTTAAGACATATATATGACAACAAAGTTGGGACTAACCAACCAATAGGCTGCCACCCAAAATCTGCTGCCTGAGGCGGTTCCTTTTTCTCTTGCCAAAGGATGTGCCAAGCCCAGCCTCTGCCTTAACATGTAAAAAAAAAAATCAGATTGCATTCCTTTAAATCTGCTCCTCCTCTTCCTCATTCCTGAAGACATAGGTCTCAAGAAGAACCATGAAAAGTTACTTTTTTGGGGGGTGGGATTACAACTCCTAGAACCCCTCCCTTTCCCACACTCTTGACCCCAGAGAGATTTTGGCAGCTGAGATTCCAGTCTGAACCTCCCATCTCAAAATCAAAATCCCAGAGGCTGCCACGTGGGAAGCCAGCCTTCTCTTTTCAGGAGTAACTAGTTATTAACTAGACTAGAGCCAAGGTGGGGTAGCACAGTATTTCGAGCATTGGTTGGACTAGGACTCTGGAGACCAGAGTTCCAATCCTGGCTCAGCCATGGAAAACCACTGGGAGTGTGTGAGACCTTAGGCAAGTCACACTCTCTCAGCCTCAAAGGATGGCAATGGCAAACCCCCTCTGAAGAAACTGTGGCCATAAATCGGAAACGAGTTGAGGGCAAACTCAAACAGGAACTGTAAAGTTACTAACTCTCAGCCACAGACTTCATTCTTTCCTGGAAATCCTTACTCCGGTTACAGTTTCTCTCTTTCTTTTCACGCTTTCCTTTGGGTGGACCTGTCGTCCTCCATTTCCCGGACTATAGACCTCCACTTCCCGGACCAGGTCTCCTCCATTTCTCGGACATGCCCTCCATTTTTAGCTGTCTGCCCTGGAAGGGATGTTAAAAAAAAATAATCCTCCATTTTGAGCATGACTTTAAGCGACACAACTTTCTAGTTCTATGGCTGCATCTGCACTGCAGAAATAACCCGGTTTGAGAACGCTTTAACTGACCTGGCTCCCTGTTATGGCATTCTGAGAAACTGTAGTTTTGAGAGACATTGAGCCTTCTCTGTCTGAGGGCTCTGGGGCCACGAAAAACTACAACTCCCAGGATCCCATAGCATGGAGCCTGGGCAGTTAAAGTGGTTTCAAACCGGGTTATTGCTTCTGTGCAGATGCAGCCTAGCACTAAGCTCTCGTGCCTCAATAAAACTACACTTCCCAGAATTCCCCTGCCCTTTAAACTGGGATTGAACCGGATTATTTCTCCAGTGCGGATGAAGCCTGTCATATGTATTTTCCGCTTTGTATTATGGTCACATCCTCCTTTTTCCTTTTCGGTCACCCTATTTGGGGAGAAAAAGTGCAAAGGTGTTTTTTTATTACAATTGTATTATGTTTATTACAATATATCATAATCAATTGGTTTCTCTAATATACAATCAAGTCTGATTCAAACAAAAATCCACCCAACAGTGATACTTTTATTGGCCAACCCAAATGCACAATATACTTGTTGCAAGCTTTCGAAGCTCCATGGGCTTCTTCTTCATCAGGGAAGAGGTTACAAACCAAACAATTGGAGAAAAAAATGGAGATGTTAGTCAGATGCATACATGTTGTTTCAGTCTTTATTTAAGATGTTATATGGTGGGGAGGATATCTTTTGTAGGCAGGATCCTCCTCCTTCAGGCCCTGTGGCATAGGGAGATTTGCAAATTTGCTATAGGGAGATTTGCTATAGGGAGATTTCAAGCCCAAATCCAGAAGGAGGAGGATCCTGCCTACAAAAGATATGCTTCCCACCATATAACATCTTAACTAAAGACTGAAACAACATGTGTAGACATCTAAGGGCCTTTGCAGACTGCCAGAAATAGTGCAAATTGAGTCCACTTTAACTGCCCTGGCTCAGTGCTAGGGAATCATGGGAATTGTATTTTTTTCTGAGACATTGTGGCCAATAGCTCCTGGGATTCTGGGAGCTGAAGTCCCTCGGCCCTTAAAGGGGAAAGGTTGCCTACCCCTGCATTGAGCCTTCTCTGCCAGAGTGCTCTGGTGCCACAATAAACTACAGTTCCCATGATTCCTTAGCACTGAGTCAGGGCAGTTAAAGGGGACTCAATTTGCACTATTTCTGGCAGTCTGCAAAGGCCCTAACATCCCCAATGCTTTTTCTCCAATTGTTTGGTTTGTAACCTCTTGCCTGATGAAGAAGCCCATGGAGCTTCGAAAGCTTGCAACAAGTATATTGTGCATTTGGGTTGGCCAATAAAGGTATCAACTGGTGGATTTTTGTTTGGAAATGCACAATATACTTGTTGCAAGCTTTCGAAGCTCCATGGGCTTCTTCTTCATCAGGCAAGAGGTTACAAAGCAAACAATTGGAGAAAAAGCATTGGAGATGTTAGTCAGATGCCTGCATTTTGATGTTTCTGTCCTTAGTTGAGATGGTAAAGAGAGAGTATCCTCCAATATCCACATGGCCAGCCTGCAAAGGATACCCTCCACTTACCATCTCAACTAAGGACAGAGACATCAAAATGCAGGCATCTGACTAACATCTCCAATTTTTTTTCTCCTGTTTGGTTTGTAACATCTTGCCTGATGAAGAAGCCCGTGGAGCTTCGAAAGCTTGCAACAAGTATATTGTGCATTTGGGTTGGCCAATAAAGGTATCACTGTTGGGTGGATTTTTGTTTGAATTTGCTAAATGGCCAACACAGCTACTACGCCTGAATCGAGCCTAATGTCATCCATCGCGACATCGGTTTATTAATATATTACAAATGGATCCAAGGTGGGTCCTAAAAAATATGGGTTATAAATAATGATATGGGTTATATAGTTCATGATGTGTGAGTTTTTCCCCCCTTTCTCCTCCTCCTCCTCCTCCTCCTCCTCCTCCTCCTGTACACGTGTCCAATTTCCAGCACGTCGGAACGGTGCAGCAACCTTAAGTGAAACCAGATCCTTCCAGGCAAGGCAAGCACTTCCCTGCTTGGTTTGCTTTGGGGCTATGGGGCGGATCAAAACCCACCCCAAAGAAGGGGAGGAGTATTTTTTAGGGGGGGGCTGGTTCCGGACAAGAAGAGACCCGCCCCGGAGTGACTCCGGTTGCCCAAATAGGGAAGCGGAGCAGCTGGGAAGACCGACTCCGAGATCCGCTTCTCCTTCCTCTCCTCCTTTTTCTTCTCTTTCTCATTCTTCTCTTCTTCTTCTCCTCCTCCTCCTGCCTCCCATCCGGATTCTTCCCAAGAGGATCTCTTCTTAACCAACCATCTTTTTAACTGGAGATCCAAGGAGTGCTGGGGTGGATCATGGCCTCGATCCGGTTTGGGGATCTTTGAAGAATCCTTTCCCCCTCCAGATCTTCCTTTCCTAACCATGATGAATCCCAACGAGGGTGCGGCCCCACAAGAGAAATACAAGCTGGTGGTGGTCGGAGGAGGAGGAGTGGGCAAGAGTGCCCTCACCATCCAGTTTATCCAGGTAGGAGGGACTATAATGCTGCGTCCACATTGGAGACTTAACCCGGTTTGATCCCGCTTTAACCGCTCTGGCTCCTGGCTCTGGCATTCTGGGCATGGCCATTTGTGGTGGCCCCAGAGCGGAGCTTCGCTCCGCTCTGGGGGCCACCACAAACGGCCATGCCCAGAATGCCAGAGCCAGGAGCCAGAAAAAGGGTTAAAGCGGGATCAAACCGGGTTAAGTCTCCAATGTGGACACATTGACACTTGACAATCAAACTTTGGTGTGTTGTCCTCTGCAAAGGATGGAAAGGAAAGAAAACTTTATCCCAATAACCCCGAGCTGGAAAAGTTACTACTTACCTAGAAGTTGTGGTTTCTCTGATTGGGGATTTCTTCTTCTTCTTGTTGTTTTGTTAATTATATATCTTCCTATGAATGAGAGACTCCCAAGTCGCCTTTGCTCAGCTCCTGCAGATTTAGGGCCGTGTTTTCTTGGGTTGGTTTTGTGTTAGTTGTGTGTGTGTGATTGTGTACAAACACATATCAAACACACACACACATGAATGAGAGACTCCCAAGTTGCCCTTGCTCAGCTCCTACAGATTCAGGACTGTGTTTTCTTGGGTTGGTTTTGTGTTAGTTTTGTGTGTGTGTTTCTGTGTACACACACATATCAAACACACACACAAACACACACACACACACATGAATGAGAGACTCCCAAGTCACCCTGTTCAGCTCTTGCAGGTTTAGGGCCATGTTTTCTTTGGTTGATTTTGTGTTATTTGTGTGTGTGTGGATGTGTACACACACATAACAAACACACACACACATACACACACTTCCAAGTCGCCCTGCTCAGCTCCTGAAGATTTAGGGCCGTGTTTTCTTGGGTTGGTTTTGTGTTAGTTGTGTGTGTGTGATTGTATACAAACACATATCAAACACACACACACACAGGAATGAGAGACTCCCAAGTTGTCCTTGCTCAGCTCCTACAGATTCAGGGCTGTGTTTTCTTGGGTTGATTTTGTGTATGTTTTGTGTGTGTGTGTGTGTACACATACACACATTAAACAGACAGGAAACAGCAACAGGCAAAGAGGAAGGCGGCCTTCCAGATGGATAGATGGATGTTTTAGTTTTCTCGTTTTAAATTATTATAAGCTGCCTTGAATCACATTTTGAGAGAGACATATATATACTATACCACTACACACATATACTATGCCACAACACTACACACATATACATATATACTACACCACAACACACATATACACACATATACACATATACCATGCCATAAATATACACTCGTCCCTCCACATTTGCAGATTTGACTTTTACATATTTGATTATTCACAGATTTTATTAATATGTTCTCTCTAGGAATATCTAAGTCCTCCAGTGCAACTCTATGGTCAAAGAGTGCACTGAAGGACCTAGAGATTCCTAGAGAGAACACTCTACTAGGCATTTGTAGCTCCTCCAGCAGAATTCTATGGTCAATGTCTGGCAGATGTTGTCCACAGAGTTGCACTGGAGGACCTAGAGATTCCTAGAGAGGTGTTCTCTCAGGTAAAAACATAGTGTTTTTGTTGTTTGCGGTTTTTCCACATTCACAGGGGTCTTGTGCCCCTAACCCCAGTGAATGTGGAGGGATGAGCGTACACACATATATACTATGCCACACCACACTTGTACACAAATATACATATATAATATGCCACGCTACACACACACACACACATATATATATATATATATATATATATATATACATATATACTATTGTGTGTGTCTATATATGTGACATGGTGTGGCGTTGTGGTTTGAATGTTGGATTATGATTCTGGAGACCAGGGTTCAAATCCTGGCGTAGCCATGAAACTCACTGGAGGACCTTGGGCAAGTGACATGCTCTCAGCCTCAGAGGAAGGCAATGGCAAACCTCCTCTGGTCAAATCTTGCCAAGAAAACCCCATGATAGGGTCGCCATAAGTCAGAAGTGACTTGAAGGCATACAACAACAACAGTATATCCCGCCTGTCTCCCAATATGGGATTCAAGGTAACTTAAAATAATTAAAAAAGATAAAACCATCCTATAAAAGATAGGAAACCTCCATCTATCCATATGGAATGCACTCCTCCAATTTCCCTGTTGCCCTCCACTTTACCAAGCATTATAGTTGTACACTTGGCCCTCCACATTTGCAGCTTTGACTTTTGCAGCTTTGATTATTTGCAGTTTTGATTCATATATTCTTTCTAGGTCCTCCAGTGCAACTTTGCCAGAAGTTGACCATAGAGTTGTGCTGGAGTACCTAGAAATTCCTAGAGAAAACACTTCTATAGGCATTTGTAAATCCTCCAGCTTGATTCTATGATCAATTTCTGGCATAGACTTGTGCTGGAGGACCTGGAGATTCCTAGAGAGGTCTTCTCTCAGGTAAAAAGAATAGTGTTTTTGTTTTTCTTATTTGCACTTTTCCCACATTCACAGGAGTCCTTCACCCCTAATCCAAGCATATGTGGAGGGACCATTGTAATTTCTTGTGAGTCCTTTCTTCTCATGATGTGTCCTCCTCGGTTTAGTCATCTTGGCTTCCAGGGAGAGTTTGAGCCTGATCTGCTCTGTGTGTGTTTGTTGTGGCAAAAGGGAGGATCAGGGCTGCGGCATGGGGTTGCCATGGCCCTGATTCACCGCTTCCTGGGATGGCCCAGAGCCGCCCGTCTGCAATCCCCCATAGTCTTCTTCTGATTGCTTGACATTAAGTGTAGCATAGGGTTTGAGCCAGTATGGTGCACTGGTTTGAGCATTGGACTATGACTCTAGAAACCAGGGTTTGAATCCCAGCTCAGTCATGGAAACCTACTAGGTCACATTGGGCAAGTCGCACTCTCTCAGCCTCAGAGGGTGGCAATGACAACCCCCCTCTGAAGAAACTTGCCAAGAAAACCCTGTGTTGGGTTTGGCATAGGGTCACCATAAGTCGGAAATGACTTGAAGGCACCCAACAGCAACAACAAGGGGTTGAGTAACTCCAAGAGCTGTGGCACACATGCTGACAAGTAAGCCCAAGGAGCATGTTGGCACTCCTTTTCCGTGAATGCGTGCTTAGGATCAGGGCATGTGTTTGCTTTCCCTTCACCACCACTCTCCTCCCTGCAACACTCGCGGGGAGGGAAAAAGCCAGTCTTGTTGGCACCAGCACCTTTGTCTTCATAAACGTGGGAGAGATGGTTGGGAGCAAATGCTCAAAAAATTGATTTTCTAAAACCCAAAGTCCATCTCTTCCAGCTCTGCGGCTGCTATGATCTTTCACTTCTCTGATTGGGAGCCAGCTGATGGGGGATCTTTTGGCTGAGAGCCCTCGGAAAGGTGCAAGTCAAGTGAAGCAGAGAAGGGAGGAAGCAGGGAGTGGTCAGGAAGACAAATAAAATATAAAATCAAATATATAATGTTTTCCGGAGGCGTCTGGCAATCCACTGATGGAGACAGAATACAGGGCCCGAGTGGCATCTCCTATTAAGTTTTTAAAAATCTTTTTTGGCAGAGCTCTAGAGAGCAAATGTGCTTCTCCAGATGTTTGCCGGGAATCACCCCTGACTATTGGCCACAAAGTTTAGAGTTCATGGGAATTGGAGTACAATAACATCTGGAAAGACATAGGTTTCCACCCAAGCCCTAAGTCTAACGCAAGAGAGCCATATCGACCTCTTTTGCAGAATGGATCTAGAGGTGCCAGTCATCTGGATTTCCTGTTTTTGTTTACAGAAATAATCATTCTTGCTACCATTGTTAATATTTCCTTTCCCCCTCCCTCCTTGCTCCCTTTTCAGTCATACTTTGTCTCTGACTATGACCCCACAATTGAGGACTCATACACAAAAATCTGCAACATTGATGGCACCCCAACGCGGCTGGACAGTGAGTATCAGTGGACTGGCATTTTGTTGGGATGTTGTAAATATTATGCACAAGCATATCAAAGTTGGCAGACGCTTGGCAGAAGGCGATCCTAACATGTTGTGGTGCGTAACATCCTTCCCTGGTGTCACAGAATGGGTTTTTTCATGACCACAGTTTTGCATTATGTTTTCCCCTGCTTTCTTTTAGCGGTGAGGACCATCCTGTTTGTGGAACAAGTCTGCTTAGAAGCAGCAACAGCAGTAAAAGAGACTGGTTTGCAAAGTTGACAGAGGCTAAACCTAGATAAAATACATCAGGCAAGGGAAAGTATCCATCAACTGGTCAGGAATTAGGCCCAGATCTTCCAGTAAATGTCTAGGTGGTCTGCAGCAGCTAACCAAGGATTTCTGACTCCAGTTTTTGTTCCATTGTTAATATTCTGCATACCTAACTAGTCCTTGTATCACGTACCAATTTACTTTGTCCCTCCGTTATTGGTACTCGCATGGTTTAAAAAAATTGCAATGTAAACGTGAATTGAATTAAAACAAAAAGTGTAAAAGATGTACAAAAAAGATGTGTATCAAAAAGTGCATTGTACAAAATACTGAGGTATTTCTAAAATGCACATGGTTGGCACATCCTTCTGATGTTATCGAAGTGACATGTAGTCCAGGTAGAGTTACAAGAGTCTGCCCCATATATTGTCTTTCTAATGATGGCCCCCATACATTTTCCTTGGAGTGCCAGATAGTGTCAGCCAGATAGGAAATGGCATTTCAGTTTACCACAATACTATGATGTACTATCACTACATGATGTTATGAGAAATTTAAATGGCAGATCCCAGCCACCTGGCATGGTTGGTGAGGAGGTCAGATTGTTGGGTCTCAACACTTTGCTTTCCCTCAGCTATATGAGTTCTTACATTAAATCCATTACGTTCTGAATAATTCAGCCCTTCATTACTTTCCTTGCCTTACAGATTTCATTTTTTTTTTTTACAAATTTTCTTGGCTCATGCATCATACAGAGGCTACCTGTGTTAGCATTTCGTCAGTATTGTTTTAACAATACTGACAATAAAATGTCTGTTTACCTAAGGGCCTTTGCAGACTGCTAGAAATAATGCAAATTGAGTCCACTTTAACTGCCCTGGCTCAGTGCTAGAGAATCATGGGAATTGTATTTTTTTCTGAGACATTGAGCCTTCTCTGTCAGAGAGTTCTGGTGCCATGCTCAGAGGCACTCTTTCTTTAAGTCCATGCATTTTGTTCCTGGCTCTGGTTGGAAGATCTTGGGTTTCAAGTAATCCTGTCTACCCTGGGCATAAAAAATATTATGATAGAACAATATAAAGTGAAATTGAGTGTAATAATATCTGACTGTTTAGAGTGCTTTTTTGAAAATAACTCACTGCAAAGTTGACCCTTTAATCTGGGTTAGGGTTGAGCATGTTGTTTAACAGCAAGTCCCAATCAGCCCTAGCCACCATAGCCATTGGTGAGAGATGATGAGTGTTGCAGTCCAGCAATATCTGCAAGGCTTCATATTACCCTAATCAGATCTGTCTATACAGTTCACATACACTGTCCCATTGAGGATGGAAGGCTGTGGGTTTGTAAACTTTTTGTTTCTGCAAGACCCATAAAGGATTTTAGGATCCATGAGTTATAAAGGCGAGCAGGAGATATGTGTTTGGCTAGAAGGAATAGGTCACCCTCGGAATAACAGAGTGGTTCCAACCTAGACTGTTTCCATGTGCCATAATGTGCTGGTAAAATCTAGAGATGATAGAGTGGACTATACCACTTGGAATTTCAGGAGTACATCATTTCTGAATGGTCCCGTCAACTAAAGCAACAGCAAGCTCAAGTTAAAGAAAAAAAACAACGAAAAAAACCTAGCAAAGCATGAAGTCTTTTTGAGGTGGTAGTGTTCTTATTTGTTTTAACTTGCAGTTTTAATTTGGTTTTTTCCCAATGTAGAATAATAATACAAATTGAGTCTCTTTTATCCCAAGTGCTTGGGACCAGAAGTGTTTTGGATTTTGGAATACCTGTATTTGTATATATGTAGACAATGAGATAACTTGGAGATGGGACCCAAGTCTAAAATGTAGAATTCATTTATGCTTTTCATATAACTTTATACACATAGTCTGCAGGTAATTTTATACAATATTTTTAATAACCTTGTGCATGAAACCAAGCTTGTGTAACTGAACCATCAAAAGCAAAGGCGTCACTATCTCAGCCACCCATGAAAAAAATGTTTTTGTGGAATATTTTGGATTTTGGAATTCTGGATAAGGGAGACTCAACCTGTATTGCAGGTAAAGTGTACAAGTTGTGATACACTATGATTTGCCTAAAGCAGGAGTGATGAACATGTGTCTAGGTGTTGCTGAACTGCAACTCCCATCATGCCTGAGTATGGATTACATGAGTATGGATTAGCACAGATGGGCATTGTCCCACAACAATATCTGGAAGACTATAGGTTCCCTAGTCCTTGCCTAACAAACCCAATCAGTTTGTGGATGTGTTGAAATTTGAATCAAGGGCCTATTAGACTTTAACAAGCACTTATTATTTAGCATTGCTGCAGCACACAGAATACCCAAAGAGTTGTTGAAGCCTCAGTACAGACTACTACTGATATCTTATCTCCTCATGTATCTTTTCCCCTGTGGTAGCAAGCAGTTTCATGTTAGTTGGGAGCTACCATTTTAATTTAACATGATACCCTTGATGTAGCATCACTTCACGGCATAATGGGAAGTTGAAAGGGTAAGCTTGTCAAGGATCAGCAGAGTAAAAGGTACAGTAATCCACCAGAGGGTTACATGAGTCACAGGGCAGTTTTCCAAGGGATCTGCTTACACTAATGTAGTTATTATATTATACTGTGTTGCATCCATCATGTTCAGAATGATTCAGGTGTAATTTAGTTTCCTTTCCTTACAATTTCATCCTATTAGTTCTGGACACTGCTGGGCAGGAGGAGTTTGGGGCCATGCGAGAGCAGTACATGCGTACAGGGGAAGGTTTTCTCCTTGTCTATGCCATCAACGACCGTGGCAGGTAAGACTGCAAGTCATGATATTCTTGTTTGATTGGTTTTTCCCTGTTACTTCAGGGGTGGTGAACCATTTTTCTGTTTTACAGTCAGTCAAAAGCTGAATGCCACAGTGGATGTGATGACTTGCCATTGCTTTTTCTGACGCCAAGTCCCCCTTCTGCATATTCTGTGTTACTCAACCTGACCACTGAAACAGACCATTCTGATTCCCTTGCCTTACATTGGCCAGTGAACTTAGGGCCTTTGCAGACTGCTAGAAATTGTGCAAATTGAGTCCACTTTAAGGGTTAGGGTTAGGGAATCATGGGAACTGTATTTTATTGTGGCACCAGAGCTCTCTGACAGAGAAGGCTCAATGTCTCAGAAAAAAAAACAATTCCCATGATTCCCTAGCACTAACCCTAACTCTTAAAGTGGACTCAATTTGCACTATTTCTGGCAGTCTCTTGACTCTCTGTTGGCCACATTCAAGTTCACGAGTAAACCAAAATCAGGGTCCCCAACCAAGAAGATTTATTTTAACAAAAGCATTAGAATGCACATCTCAAGAACCATAGGATATCAAGGGAGGCTAACCCTCAGATTGATCACACCATTGATTTCCACTGCTGTGGCTGCTTCTCCATCACTCCTTTGATGGAGTAAGCACTAAGACAGGTGTGGGGGGAAGGAGGGTTAGGAGAAAGCTTTGGATTTACTAGTGCTATAGTCCCTTGTTCCTTGGGCATTTTCCCAGAAGGGCAGCTCTCTCAGTCTGTTGGAAGAAATTGGAAAGTGATCTTCATGAAACTGAAATAAGAAATGGGGGAGAGTGTGAGGAGAGAGGAGGAAAAAGCCACTCCTGATAGGACCCAGTAAGTTTTAGAACAGATCTAAGAAACCTTTGGCTTCCAGATGTTTTGGCCTACAATTTCCACAGTTCTTTACTCTTGGCTGTGCTGGCTGGGAATTGAAGTCCATAACATCTGGAAGGCCAGATGTTTCCCACTCCTGTTTTTGGAAGTAGTATAGGTATTTTCTCCTCCAAATTCATTGGATTGCCTTGGCCCAGTATCTCTTGCCAAGTAAAAGGTCACTTTCATTTGTTTCCTTTCTTTCCCAACCCTAGTTTCATCGAGATCAACAAGTTCCACACTCAAATACTTCGAGTGAAAGACCGTGATGAGTTTCCCATGATCCTTGTGGGCAACAAGGCTGACTTAGACCTTCATCGGCAGGTGAGGGAGCTGCAGAGTTCACCTGCCTATCACAATTTTGGATCTCTACATCATAGGGTGTTGTGGCATGTAAAATGACTTGCTAATGTTGTCAGTCCACCTTTCAAACTCTTTTCTAGCAAATCACTGGTGCTAGTTAAGGCAGATTTAGTTCTAGATGTGTTGTACTACAGCATCCCTCATCACAGCCTGCATAGCCATTGGGAATGATGGGGTTGAAATGAAACAGATGGGGTGTTGTTCCTGGTTGGGGAAGGTTAGCTATACTGGCTGCCTAGAACTCAACTTCACTGCTGGCTTATGAAGGACACACAAAAATGCTAGTCAGCCTGAACAACTGGGCCTTAAAATTGGCCCTGAAAAAATAGCACCCAGGTAGTAAAAAGATTTATTATTCTGAGCAGGGCTGGGGAACCAATGGCACTCCCTTTTTATCTGTTATTGATTTCCAAATATTTATATGCTGCTTTTCATTGGAAAAAATCCTTATGTGGTTCAAGTAAAATCAAATATGGTAACACAGTAGCTATAATGATACAGTGATAAAACAATAAAGGCAATAAAATCCATTAAGCCATTCATTAAAAATTGAGGTGGGGGGGGGCAACTGACATTGCTAACAATTAGGCACAGGCTAATGCTCAGATATGCTGATATGTCTTCCCTTGATGGTAGAAATGCCCAACACTGAGTGCCAGCCTTTGTTGTTGAATTGCGTTTCCCATCATGCTGTATCATTGGCTGTGCTGTCTAGAGCTGAGAAAGGTTGCACTGTGGTGATATCTGGAGAGCCATTCATTCCTTCGTCCAGTCTTAAGAAACTACTAGCTATACAACATACTCCTCAACAATTGTAACCTGCCTTTCTTCTGTGCTTGAAGTCAAAGCAGTTGATATATATGGGCAGTTTTCCATCCAGGAGCTAATTATATCTTGGCCTACTTAGTTTGAGTAAGATGGCTATACCATATACCAGGGGTAGGCAACCTAAGGCCCGGGGGCCGGATGCGGCCCCCCAAGGCCTTTAGACCGGCCCCAGGCCGGTCCTGCCACTACCGCCGCCACCGCCACCCCGCCATGATGGTATTGATTATTGTTGTTATTACTTGTTCTTGGGGTTTTCTTGGCAAAATCTCCACAGGGGTTTTGCCATGGCTTTTCTAGGGCTGAGAGAGTGTGCATGCATGTTTTTTAATTTTTTAATTTATTTTACATTTTTTATTTTTATTTATTTGTTTGTTTGTTTGTTTGTTTTTGTGCTTCGGCCCCCCAATTGTCTGAGGGACAGCAACCCGGCCCCTGGCTCAAAAAGGTTGCCTTCCCCTGCCATATACTTTCATGTCAGGTAGAAGGGAAATGTGGGCTTCTCAACGTACCGTATTTCTCTCACAATAATGTAAGCACAGAGTAGGGCACTCCTAAATGAGTATCACCTCTACTGATGCCATTTAAAGCATGTGTATGCATCTACATACACACACATGTCTATATGCACGCATGGTTTTGCTTGTTTGCTTTGCCCTGTTAGTCTTCAAAACTAGAAGAGAACTTGACTGAGGAAAAAATTGTCTGATAAAAAAGGTTGAGATGTTTTGATCACAAGAAGCATTATGCATTTTTTCCTCTTGTCTTCTCAATATGCCCCTTCCCCATTGCCACATTTTCTCTTAGCTTAGAAATTGTGGGGCTAGGCTCATGCTTGCCAAGAGTGATATCTAGTTCGACCCTTTTAAGCAGATTTATGCTAGACTTGGGGGCCAGCATGGTGTAGTGGTCTGAGGGGTGGACTAGGATTTCAGAAGAGCAGGATTTGAATCCCTGCCCCACTCTAGAATCCCACTAAGCCTAAGGAGAAGAGTATGATAAGTCCATCAAAGTAAACTTGGCCAAGAAGATGTGATAGATGTTGCCACAGTCATGTCAGAGTTAATGTAAAGGCACACAACAACAGTAACAGCAACAAATGCTTGATTTGGGACATTGCACAACTGAATGCCATAGCTGCCCAACACTGGCTCCCATTTCTTTTCAACCATTCTCCCCATTCTGCTTTCCCTTCACATTCTCCTATATCCATGGTTACTCATGCTTCCCCTTCACAAATGTTGACAGGTGTCCAAAGAGGAGGCCCTCAGTTTTGCCCGGGAGAACCGAATCCCATACATGGAAGCTTCTGCCAAACTCCGTCTCAATGTGGATGAATCGTTCCATGAACTGGTGAGAGCCATCAGGTAAGAGGACAGGTGGACACTGGTTTTGCAGACCCTGACACTGCAAAGTGCAGAAGCTTCAAAAGGCTGAAGAGAAGAGTTTTCTTTGACAACATCCCTCCAAAAGCCAGCTATTTGTGACTAAGTGTGAGTTTAGAAGGCTTCTAGCATTGCTGGTATTGTGCATATGTGTGTGTATTAGTTATCCCACCTTTCTTCCAGCATGAGACCTCAAGGTGGCTCACATAGATTAAAATATAATAGAGCTTAAAGACAATTACAGTAAAAACAATTTTAAAATTATTTATTTGTTTCATTTTTATCCTGCCTTTCTCCCAAGAAGGGACCCAAGGCAACTTATTGACAAGGTTATAGCAAGATACAATTAAAAACCTGATGATGCAAAAGTTTTTTTAAAAATAATTTAACTAAATGATGAAGATGTCCGGTTAAAATTAGCATTGATTTAAAGCTGCTTAAAAGCATTTAAAACATTACAATAGAAGGAAAGGACACCACTATCCCCACTACCCCCATTAAAAAAGACCCTTATACAGCAATGGGTTACAAGCCAAAATTTTAAAAACTGTCTTTGCCTTCTGGCAAAAGAGGTCACGTTGTACGGCCATTTTGTTTCCCACTCCTTAATGGGTTTGCTGTGTTTTGCTTTTTTAAAGAGAGAAAGAAGTGGTGGAAAAACTGTGGGATGATTGCAAATGGAAGACACTACTTGCCCTGTAAGATCCTGTGGCTGAGGCTGGGCACATTAAAAACTTCATCTGGAAGAATTATTATTTTCCCAGCAGCCGCTCCCAAGTTCTGGAACTCCTTTGGAAGGGAATTTGGCAGGCTTCCTCCCTTGTCTTTCTACTGGCAGTCAGATAAATTTTTCTTTGGGCAGGCCTTTGGCAACCAATAGAGCTTTCTCCACAAGAGGCTTTTAACTGGAAGGGTGCTTTATTTCTTTATACTGGTGTGTTTTGAATTGTGTGTTAATTCCCCCCCTCTTTATATTCATTCTATGTTAATTGTAATTTCCTGAACTTAATGTTATTGAAAGCCACCTTGAGTCCCATTCTTAGGGGGAAAGTAGGATATAAATCAGATAATGAATAAGTAAAGAAGTACAAATAGTACTATATTTTATTTATTGTTTTTACATAGGCCATTGGCTCCTGTAGGAGTATGACATTATGATAATTTCTAGTGTTATTACTAGCTATTTCTTACTTGGTATAATCACTCATCCCAAAGTATTTCAGGCCTGCACTACTTCTAACTTCCTAAGGTAATTGAAACTCAATAGCTTTGGTAAGTGGCCCACTAGCTCAGATGTGGGAAACTTGTGTCCTCCAGATGATGATGTACTCCAGCTTCCATCATTCCTAGCCATTGGCCATGAGAGCTGGGGCTCATGGAGAATAGAGTCTGACACACTTTGAGGGCCACAGTTTCCTCACCTCAGCACCAAGGGTGCTGGAGTCTCTTGTTCAACAGGGGCTCCAAAAGCAAGCCACTTTTTCAAAGTGCCCATTTATAGCACTGTGACTTCATTGTATCTGCCATTGCTGCAGTTTATGGCATTATGGGCTTTTTAATCTGGTGAGGTGCTGACAATTTTAAATGCCTCTCACTAAACTACAAATCCCAGAATTCATATTTTAAAGAGTTTTATTATCATAAAACATATATAACATATATTAAACACATAACTACGCAACACCCACCCACATATCCCACCTCCATCCTTCAGTCATACATACACACACACACACATTCTGTCACATTACACAGTTTTAGTGTTATGGTTTTCACTTTAACTGCCACGGCAACATCCCATTGAATTCTGTAGGATGAACATAGGACAAATTCCAGAATTTAATGGGATGTTGCCATGGCAGTTAAAGTGAAAGCCATAGCACTAAAACTGTGTAATGTGAAAGGGCCGCTAGCCTAGATATACCTTTGGTCTGGGTTCTCATGGATCTTATTACAATATTTTGCCAGTTTGGAATGGGTTTGAGCCATGTTTCCAGGTGATGCCCCCATGCACCTTGGCATACCCATAGGGCACGGTGCTAGGCTGGAGGGCTCTATTGACCTTGCTAGGCTACTATAATTTTTCTGGCATGCTCCAAGGAGATTTCTGTTATGCACCCTGGGAATATAATGTGCATGGCCTCCAGGAGTTTAAAAGTGCCCAGTTCCCTTTTTGTTGAAGCACTCCTTGTGGTGAATTTTAGCTCATGTGCTCAGGATGTGGCAGAGGTGAGAATGCGTGGTGTGCCATGTCTAGTTAGGGAATCTACCAGACCCAGTGCCTTTGAGACCTCCCATGCCAAGATTTGAAGGAAGGACCTTTCATTCCTCCCTCGGAACAGCTGTGGTATGCTGCTATTGAATATAGAAGCTCATGAACAGAGTTTGCAAAAGTTACTTAGTGAAGGTACAACTTCCAGAATCCCTCCATGACCTTGCTGGCTGGAAGATTCTAAGTTTCAGTTCAAAAGTTTACTTTTCTGAAAGCTCTGCTTGTGAGCAATAGCAAATGTTGCCTTCCTCCAGAAATGTGTCTGTGGAACTCCTTCCCTAGGAAAGGCACCTTGCCTCCATCCCTAAGTTTTAAATAGGCAGTTAAAACAAAGGTGATTTCCTTGCCTTTTGATGGACATTAACCATGTTCTGATTTGTTTCAAAAACTGTCCTCTTCATATTCCATCCTGATATTCTGTTGTATTGTTTTTAATTCTGCATCACTTCAAAAGCAGTAGCTGGCTGGTATATATTAAGTATATACTGGTATATACTGGTATATATTAAGTATAAAAAGATCCATTTTCCTCAACTTGGTGGATGATGGGAGGGCATCATCCTTGGGAAAGCAGAGTAAAACTTTCCCAAATGAAGTGAAGAAATGAGTTCATTGTGTTGGAGAACTGCTGACCCTCTACATGTTTTAACTTACATATCCCAATAGTCTCACTCAGCATGATATAGGATTGTGAAAGTTGCAGTCCAGGACAGCTGGAAGCCAAAAGGCTTTCCAGCCCTGCATCTATGGTGGAACAGGCCAAGTCTTTTGTTACAATCTTTGTTTCCTACCACTATTTCTCCTCTCTCTCTCTCTCTCTTTTTCCCCAGGAGGTTTCATGAGCTGGAGTCTCCCCCTGCCCCAACTGTTAACCCTAAGAAGAAAGAAAGCAGAGGCTGTCCTTGTTCCATTCTGTAAACTGCCTTCCCACACCAAGCTACAGATGTTGGAAAGGGAAAGAAGAGCTGCTCTGATTCCCTCCAGCAAGAGGATAGAGCAGGATTTTCCCCTTGCTCCACCTCCCCCACTGCAACAAGGGCTGGCAATGTGTATTCTGCAGTTGTGTCTCAATATTACACTTTCTGTACTGTCACAAAGGAATCTTCAAACTGGAACGGGGCAGGAAGCGGATGCAGCATATTTCCCCACTACACCCCTTCAGCACTGCTGCCTTGAACTTGCTGGTTACACCATGCTGATAAGTGCCATTTGGGGAATAGCCAAGCCTGCGTACACTACTCTCACACCTTTCTGGTAAATTCTTCCAAGCAAATTGCATTAATAGGGTTGCCTTCATAGCCCAGGGGTGCACATGGCAGGATAACGTAAGGAATGTAGGATCAGGGTAGAAAATTGGAAGATGGACATGCATAGGACAGTTTGATGATACATTATGCTGGGGCATTGGAAAGCCATAGCAGAGGATCATACACTTCACTGTTGCTAACGCCAGCAAGCTTCTGCACATACACAGATAGGCATCCATGCTCCAAGCAAGACACATTGTATGAATGCATTTAAAGGGGTGTTTTAATCTTTTTAAAAAAATAATCGTAAAAATAATCACAGCCTTACTGTTAACATTTCCCTACCTTCCTTCCCATTAAGCAAAAAGGGAAGCAGGAGTAGGCACAGATTTCCTACTCAGTAACTGGCGTTACCCATTGCACCACTCTGCATGCAGTCCTGGAACATGAGGGACATGTTATAGCCCTTTCTTCATGTAGGGCAGAGGAGTAAGACAAGGGGAAATGAATTCAAAATATTTCTCCCTTGCTCTGATATTTTCTCTAAAGCAAACTGCAGCTTATGTAGGCAGAGGTAAAAACAGCTCCTTCTCCCGACTATGTTGAAAAGGACCCTGGACAGTAAACATTTAAAACTTAAGTGGTCTTTGGAAACTAATTACAATGCTAGTCACCACTGATTTTTCAAAAAAATAGTTATTCTATCCAAGAACAGAATGATTTGGTTTTGCCTAACTTTTTTATTTTCCTTTTCTGATAATCTAGAAGCAGTACATTTAAAACTTGGAAAAGATGGGAACTTTGACTAAAATTCCCATAATCCCCAGCCCATGGGCAGGTAGGGTTCTGGGAGTTGTAATCTAAATTATCCCAAGTGTTGGGTAAGCAAAACAGTAACCACCATGTGCCAATTTTTTGTTAGCAACTCTTCCATGGCCAGTGAACTGATCATGTCCTGGGATTTTCCAGTTATATATATCCTCAGAGGCACAACTGTGTTTAAATATTGGTGTCTTTCTTGCATGCATGTGCATTAAGTGGTCTTAACCAATTGACATCTTAATTTTCTTGCTCTTTGATGGTTCCATCACCATAGCAAACTGTCAGAGACATAGCCATGTTAGTCTGGAATATCAGTATGCAAAGGGATCTTGTAGCACCTTAGAGGCTGTGTGAAAGAAGTTGTAGCATAAGCTTATGTAGACTTTGTCTAATTCGTGAGACTTTGTCTAATTCGTGAGATGCAAGATATCTATTTAGCAGTCCATCCAGTATTTGTTTATATTTCACAGATCCTCTATCTGGGCTATAGAGCAAATGGATCATGTTCAGTGGGCATGTTTTTGAGTGATTAAAAGATGGAGAGATGTATAAATGAGGTGCTTCTGCTATGCTGCAGTGCATTCCAGGCTGTACATACCAAAGAGTTGCTATTTAACCAAAGCCCAAGGCACCTTAAATACAGATAGATTACAGCCCACTTTGCCAGGGATATGAAGTGGTGTTCTCAGTTGGCAGGAATAATTCACACAGAGACAGGTACACAGGGGGAAAAGGTATTTTTGGTACTGAGCGGGGCCAAAAGGCTCGTGAAACACAAGGATAGTAGTAGGCTGTGAATTAGTCACTTATCCAAAAAGTGATTTTAATAAAAAGGAAACATTCCCAAATCCATTTGTTTTCCTATGTTTGCCATGGTGGGGCAGAAGTTGGGTGCATTGAATGGACTGTTGAAATATTAAGTGTTATGTCTTGGGTGTGGTCATCTACAACAGAAGGGAACCTGTTCTGCTCCCAGAAAGCCAAATTCAAAGTTCTCCAGACTTCATTCCAGTGGTAGGTGGGGCCAAGCATGCCAGCATATTTTATCTTAAAAGCTCTTAATGTAAATCCAAAAGGTAGGGAAACAGCAAATGGTGGTCTCATGGAGAAGGTATCAACTGGGAGAAACAGAGGACAGGATACACAAGGAAGCTCAGATTTGGTTTAACAACCAGTGATGTACAACGTCCGATGGGTTACTTGCCTTAGGATTTGTATCAGGATGGAACCTGTACCTGCTTACTTGGGAGTAAGCCCCATTAAACACAGCGAGACTTGCTTCCAATTAGGCATGCAGATGACTGTGTTAGAAGTTGTTCTGACAAGCTTGTTAAGGTGGGGCCATGTTTCTTCTCATGTTGGAACAATTGAGGGATAGCTATGAGCTGATGCCTCACTTATAATGGGAATTTGGTATGGATTTACCTCTCACTATATCTGCACAGCCACTGATCTTAGTGGATGAACAGGCAATCCTGGAGCAAACCAGTGCCAGCTAGCATCTTCTCCACAAAGTTAGACTCTGAGGGTGTGTGGAGAGTGTGTTTGGTGTTGCTGTTCATCTTATTATAGAAGTGCATGTTAAGGGAAGGTTTTTGATGCCCTTGCAGTTAATACAAATAAAGTCACATTTATTATGTGCAGAAAATTTGGTGCAGCATCCTAGGGAATTCCAGAGGATAATTTATTACCTCTGACTTACAGCAACCCCATGATAAGTTTTTCTTGACATGCATGCAGAAGAGGTTTGCCATTACCACCTTCTTTAGGAGAGTAATTTTTCCAGGGATACCGTGAGTTTTTATGGCTGAGTGAGCATTTAAACCTTAGTTTCCTGGAGGCCTAGCCCATTACTCACACCAATATAGCAGGCTGGTTGAATGATGAACAGTGTAGGTCACACTGACTCTTCCATCCAGATTTGGACTAAGAATACTCAATATGTGTATGTGCCTTCATCATCTGTTCACCCTATGGGTTTTACAAGATTTTCTTAGGCAAGGAATATTTTCCTTCCCCTGTAATACATGCTACAGCACTTGGTATTCATTGGTATCCACCTAAGTACTAACCAGGGCTGACACTGCTTAGCTTCAAAGATAACCTGGGATAGTACCTTAGTTCAAATCCAGATGAAAGGGTCAGCATACTTTGTTTAGTCAAGCAATACAGTTGACTCTTATAAAAAAGACTGCCCCTTAAAAAGTGTGGCATTAAAGTTTTGCTCTAGTAGTTCTTGGGAGTAAACAAATTATCCTTCCTATTTTTCCCAAACAGCTTTGTGAACTCAGCATCCTTCATATTCATTGCAAAAAAATTAAGCATAGAAATATGTGCTCAGCATAAACACTAAGGGAAACAAAAACGGGAAGCACCTTACTAGAAAAAGTCAAGTTACCACAGAACTAGAATCAGATCCAGGTACAAATGTGCTTTTTTAAAAAGCATGAATGAGTAGGTGACAGATGAGACAAATGGGAAACATGGCCTGAATTCACTGGGGACTTACATCTGCAGGAAATGGAATTAAGCAGCTTCACAAGGTCTGTATTTAGCAAAGGGCTGCTACTATATTTCTACACTGGGAAGCCAACAGTGAGTGTTGTGCATTGGGAAACTCTTGCTGATGTCCCGTTATGCATCTTTGATTCCCTAACAAGGTTCCTTAATGCCTCTGCTATGTAGTATGTGTAAAGTTACACAACATAAGATTGCAACAGAATTTCGGCCTACATGTTTCAATACTATCAATGATAAAAGGGTGAGGTATTTAAATGGTGCAGTCAAAAAATAAGAATGGAGGGCAGCTATGAAAGAACTAGAGAAGATCCTGAAGAACAAAGACACACAATTGAGCATGAAAGTTAAAATCCTACAAGCCATTGTATTCCTTATTATCATATATGGATGTGACAGCTAAGAAAGGGGATAGGAAGAAAATCAAATTCATTTGAGATGTGCTGGAGAAGTGTGATGAGGATACCATGAACAGCCAAAAAGACAAACAAATGGGTCCTAGAACAGATCAAGCCTGAAATCTCCATGAAGCCAAAATGACTAAATTGAGGCTGTCGTATTTTGGCCACATCATGAGAAAGCACAGCTCGCTAGAAAAAATAATGCTAAGAAAGGCGGAGAAAGTAGAAAGAGAGGAAGGCAGCATGACAGATGGATGCATTCTATTAAGGAGGCTACAGGTATGAAATTATGGGAACTATGCAGAGCAGTGGAGGTTAGAGAGTCTTAGAGATTCTCATCCACGGGTCGAGATCAACTTGAGGGTGGTTAACAAATTTTATGGTGCATCTTTAAACTTAATGGAATCCTTGCCTAACACACACAAGCAAACCTCAGCATTCCTAGTCCCTGATGATGCATATTGCAGGTTCAGTAAATAAAACAACTTGAGGCTGACGCAGTCGTGGCCTCTTTATTCTTCTGCCATAATCTGGATATTTTCCATCTATAAACGTATAATGTATAAAGGAGGAAATAATTGCCCTTCCTTATTTGGAGTCATGGGTGGCATTTGCAATGTCTTCTAAGCCAAGGTCGACTTTACCACAGATCAGGGATTCTTCACACAGCAAATGGGTCAAAGTGCCAGGGCACTGGGGTGCAGAGTAAGAACTTCACGCCTTTATGGAGAGAAGATGGAAAACTAAGAGGACAAGGAAGATCTGGATTTCCTCTTCTCTACCACACTCAAAGAACTAATCTGCAAATGGCCAGAACACACACCTACACCACCCAAAGCCCTTTCTGCTGCTGCTCAAGCCCCAACAAAATGAACAAAGCTGTGCATCAGGCATTTGATTTTTGCAAAGAAAAGTGTTTTTTGTCATTTTGTTGTGTACACAGTATACAATGTGAGTTTTACATATTGAGAGAAAAAAAGTCTCAGACACTAATAATAAACAATAAAAATATATAGGAACATCCAATAATACAGAACACAAATCCCATATCTCAGAACAATACCCTTGAGGCGCGAACAAGATACACAGAAATACACGTCGTAAAAAAGGGGGCCTTCCGAGATCCAAATGGAGGAGGGGGGAGGAGGAGAAGAAAAGTCTCTTTTTTTTGTCACAGGAAGCTAAGGGTACACGTGTGTGTGTGTTCTTGATCAACTCGGAGCTGGGCCTCTCCAATTCTGGTATTCGGGGTTTGGCAACTCAGTCCCTTCCATCCGGGGTGGTGCTTTCACAAGGTTTCACATGGGATTGACGGTAGCAAGTCTGTTGTTCCAGAAGGTGTCTTGACTCTCTGTTCCCCAGGTATTAACCCTGTACTGTGAAATATTCCACCAAGTACCACATTACCTGAAACTCATGTTCAACTAAGCCTGCTTCCACACATAGGTTCAAGCTACAATCCTTCACCTCTAAGGCCCAATAGCTCTCAGTAATCAGGTTTGCAAGGGACAGTTATTTTTTTTTTAAAAAAAATTGCAAGCTTTAAAATATCTAAGAAGGAAGCCAGTCAACCTCCCTCCCCTTAAAAAAAATCCAAAACCAACCCCATTTTGAGTGGGGCTCATGGACACCAAATTTCCATCCACGCACACTCACATACATACTTGCCAACCTCTATTCATCCACAATAAATAATGGGGAGGGGATAGGATCAATGGGGATGGGGAAGTTGCGTATATATAAAAGACCCTGACCTACCTAAACACTCAGATGGGCCTCTAACACATTTCTGTGCTGTTCAGGGACATGTCCAAAGTCACTCTGCTGGGTCAAACTTACCACTTCTTCTGAGGTGGAATTGAGTTTTGTTTCCCCTCCGCACCTGAAGTACCTTTTCATACCTCCTGCACCTCCTCTTCCATGAAAAACCTAGAAGTGTGCTGGGGAATTCTGGCATGCCCTGTTGATTTATATAGGTGAAAAAGGAATATGATATCTTTTTGAGAAAAGGCGGAAGACTAAAGAATGCCAAATATTTGGGAATCTAGATATGAAAAAAATAATCAAATTTACAGTATGTGTGGAGTGGATTTCTTTAAAAAAAGAAACTAAGCTAGAAAACAGGGGAGGGGATTAAACAAATCAAATGGATGAGTACAATGGAGAAAAAAGAACACTGGGAGCAAGAATGAGGTAGACATTGGCTGGGACATGGGAATCTGGAAGGGTGAATCTACAAACAGGAATGGGATTTGGGAGATCACTAGGAAGATCCTGGGGTGAAAAGGCAGAGGACTACTGGCTAACTGGTTGCTATCTATGTGTGAGGGAAATCATTAGGAAGATCCCAAACAAAAGATGAGGTGCAGCTTAACTGCATGGGATGGGGTGGACATACCTGTCAGTTGGGAACTTAAAATGTAGTAGCCAGGGCTAGGACCAAATCCTCTAACTAAAAAGGGCTCATTTTAACCTTTCAACTCATAGTTACAGAGGGATCTTTGTTTAGGAGAATGGGAGAGGGGTGGGGATACAGAATCTCCCTTCCCCCTCAATAACAACAGCAATTTAAAAATAAAAATAAAAATGACCTCCTAATGAAAGTTTCAATCCAAACCAAAGAACATCACAGCTACAGGTGAAAGAAGAGGAGAGAGAAACTCCTGCGCATCGTTAAGTTCAAGTTAGTCAAATACAATATGATACATAGACTTTTTTTTAATCCTATACAGTATATACAGCTGGGGGAGAGGGGAGCAGATTCCTGCCTTGTCAAACACCACAAAGGGAAGGAGGGAGAGAAAAGAAAGAACACAACCCCCTTCCTCAAAGGAGCTCTGATCTAACAGATATGGAGGACCCTTGACTGCAGCTCTCCCATGATTCAGGTGGGGCCAGCTCAGAAATCAGGATGAGCGGGGGCGGGGGGGGGGAGATGGGGAGATTTAAGAAGTCTTGGTGCAGGCAGTTTGTTGTGGATGTCACTATGCTCCCTTCCCTGCCCTTTAACTGTTAGCTAGTCAGAAGGGATACTGAGAAGGGTTGGGGGAGATGTTCCACATGTCCAAAAGAGCTAGACTCCTGAACTCAATGGCAGAAAGAAAAAAGAAAGAAAAGACAAAGAAAAAAAGTGGCTCGAGGCAGGTCCACCAGCAGCAATTATGAGTGAAACTGAATGAGACTTCAGAAAAAAATATCTGGAAAAAGCTACAGTTGGGAAGGAGGAACTTGGCAATAAATATTCCTGTTGGAAGCAAGAACAAATGTGACCACTGTTAGTGGATGGGCTGGTGGAGGCTCCCCCCCCCCCACTCAAAGTGACAGTTATTTGGCGGAGATGGAATTGTTCATGGACCGGGAAGGGCAGGACAGGGCGGGGAAACGTGGTCACATATTATCTGGTCAGACTGTGGATAATAGGAGCCGAACACTGTAACAAGGGTGGCTTAGTGCACCATCCCCCAAACTCAAATTCTCAACTCTCCCTAGGGAGAAGTAAAGGTTCTTGATGGAAGAGGTGCAGGATAGAACCCAAGAAACCCAGATCCTTCTGCTTACACCAGTTTCTCTGCTGCCCAACCACCCACTTCCACATCCTTCACCCTGAAGAAACCCAGGAGTCCTGGATCCCAGTCTCCCAGCTCTAAATCACACACCACCACTCCTCTTGACCTTCCTATGGGTTCTCCTACTCTCCCACCCCACACCAGAGCAGGGGGCAAGTCTGCTCAATTAGACATTTATACATTTATATATAAATAATATTTCTCTGTACAGCCAGGGCAAAAGGGAAAGGGGTTGTCCAACCACCCAACTTTTGATGAGAACCTTCCTCAACATGTCCTCTCTGCCATTGCAAACTTTCCACACAACCCACGCCCCCAAAATAAGGAGGCCCATCCCAGGTCCTGTTTTTTTTTTAAAAAGAAAACCTGGAAAGGGAAGGGGTGGTGGTGACTGAGTCTGAACTCATTGCTTGTAATGGTACCCCTCGACCTTCCTCTCCCCACTTCGTGCTCTGGCTCTGCAGAGGGGCGGGCTTTCGGCAGCCCCTCCTGGGGCGTGGCTCTGGCAGTTGCGTCATGCGCATTTGTTTTGCGCCTGAGTCAGCAACTCGCTGAAGGAGTCAAACAGTTTCTCTAGCCATGGCTGGTTGCGCATGCACTGCTGCACCACTTCCTCCTGTCCCAGGTCCTCGTCCTGACCCTCGATCGCCGTTGTCTGCAAAAAAAGAAAATCAAATGTTAGCCAAAGTGTGAGGTTCACACACCTTAGTATTTGTTAACATTTTGTAAGTGTTAGCTATATTGTTATTTATTTTAATTTGTAAGCTTGACTCCGGTTTGGAAAAGGGCAGGAAATAAATAAAAATGATAGTGATGACAATAGTAGTAATAATAGACAGATCTGATGGGTCTTAGAGCTTGGAAACATTTCTTCTTCTTCTTTCTTTTTTTTAATATTACAACTCCTAGGAATCCTGGCAGCTGGTGGACCTGTTGGGTCAGGGATTCTGAGCTCTACAGTGGGTCTTTGGTATCCATTGATTGGGGTTTGCTTCTAGGGTCACCCATGGATACCAAAACCCGTGGATGCGCAAGTCCTATTAAATACAATGGTGTAGTAAAATAGTGTCCCTTACATAAAATGGCAAAATCAAGGTTTGCTTTTTGGAATTTATACTTTTTATATAAATTTTCAAACCATGGATGATTGAATCCATGGATAAGGAATCTGTGGATATAGAGGGCCAACTGTACTGGCATATTTTTGCTCCAGTGATGCTGCTGCCTTGAGAACACACCGTTTGAGCAGATGCAATCAGCATGTGTAGTTGATGTGCAAGATCTACCAAATACTGCACTAGGGATCTGGAAGGCTGCTTCCACCAAATTAGATAAACAAGATGTTTGTTTGTAATCCAGAAATCCCTTGAAACTACTTGATGCAAAGGAACCACCTTTCTGATATGCCCATTCTCTGCAAGATGCAAACCAGAGTCTGCATTTCCTGTATGCAAGAGCTACTCCATCCCGCAAAGCCAAGCAAAACTACATTTAGCTTCACACATATATACATCCATACACATATACAAGGTGATTCAGAAAGAATGGAGGAAAACCGAATTAAGAATAGCTTTACTTTTGCACCATTCCTTTTTAATTCTTCTGTATATGTGGAAATATTTATATCTACATTTATATCTATGCAGCACTTGTCATCTTTCACAGGGCTGCAGTCTCCCAGAGAATGACTCTCAAAATCATTTACGCAAAGAAATCAGGTTTCCATGGCATCAAATATGCATAGCTGACAGATGGAGACTCTTTCCTATCAAGACAAACCAGTTCATGATGCCTGGATTCCATAGAAAAACGTCCGTTTCTTATCAGAGAGAAACAATAATACTCAGAATGTTCATCTGTGCATGTGAATGACTGAGAGAGAGAGAGAGAGAGAGAATGGAAGGAGAAATTGTAAGTTGGGACAGAAATAGTGGTGATGTTTTGGCCATTCCAAAGGGATTTAATGTAGTATCTCACTCACCTCATCCTTACAACGCAGAAAAGTGTGGTACTTGTAGTGGTGAAGGGAATGGTACAGAGTGTAGAAAAAGGACTTCTCCACTTCCACACTGAATTCCTGTCAACAATAACAGCAGAGAGATGAGGGGGAGAGAAATCATTCAAGGAAACCACAGAACACAGATTCTCCTTAGCCCTGAGTTCACAACTTTGTCACTTACATAATCCCAAGGTATCTCAAAATTACCCTGTTCACTTCCTACAACAGTATGAAACTCTGATTCTCCAGATGTTATTGCTACAACCATGAAGATGAAGGGGGGATGCAGACGGGCGGCCATGGGCCGCCCTGGGAAGTAGCGGATTGGGGCCAAGGCTGCCCCATGCCTCAGCCCTGATCCTTCCTTTCGCTGCCTGGGAAAGGAGCGCTAAAATAGCACTCCTTCCACAAGCCACGAAAGGGGCGCCCGAAGAGCCGCCATGCGGCTCTTTTGCGTCTCTTTTGTGACGCTGAGCCGGAAGAACATCATTGGAGTGCCCACCGTGTGCAATGGTGGGCGTTCCAATGACGTCCTTGGGAAGGGGTTGGGGTGCCCAGCGTGAGGCTGCCCCTCCCCTTCCTTGCCTCTAAGACGGCGCAAAGCGCCGTCTGCAATGGGGAGAAGTTTGTTTTCTGCAGCATCAGAGAATAGGACCCAGAGCAATGGATTCAAACTACAGGAAAACAGATTCCATCTCAAACACTGGGAAGAAATTCCTGACAGCAAGAACTGTTTGACAGTCGAACATTCTGTCTCAGAGTGTGGTGGAGTCTCCTTATTTGGAGTTTTTCAAACAGAGGCCATCTGTCTGTGGTGCTTTAATTGTGTATTCCTGCACAATGGGTCTAGGAATCTAAGTCCCATAAGGCCGAGCCAGTAGTGGGGATCATGGAAATAACATCTGGAGGATTTGTGGTCCACCTCTGGCCTAGATGATGCATAATCAACAAGAAATTACCACCTTCCCTTGCCCAGTCTGTCCTCCTGCCACATCGTCCCTTTCTGCCTCTGCTAAATTGCCCATGACTTCCTGCTAACCTCAAAGTCTTATTTGTAAAACAATCTTCTTTACCTCTCTGACCCTTAAAGTAGCCTCAGGTACATATGCAGATGAAGGAGGAGGAAGGAATGGAAAGAATGGACAGAAAGTATATGAAGCCTTAGGCCCCATTCACACTGTGCAATTAAGAGCACTACATTCCACTTTAACTGCCATGGCAAAATTATATGCAGACCTGGGATCTGTAGTTTGGTGAGGCCTAGAATTCTCCAGCTGAGAATTTTAAACATGCATGTGCATAATGCCTCCAAGTCACCTCTCAACCTATGGCAACCCCATGAATTTCATAGGGTTTTCTAAGGCAAGGAATACTCCAAGATGGTTTGCCGGTTACTTCCTCTGAAATATAACCTACAGCACTTGGTATTTACAGGCAGTCTCCCATGCAAGTACTTTGCTGTTTTTGTTGTTAGCTGTCCTGGAATTGACCTAGACTCATGGTGACCCTGTGGATGAGATATCTCCGAGACCCCCTGTCCTCAGCCTCTTTGTTCAGGGCGCACAGGCTCAGTCCTTTGTCCTCTCTGATGGAGTCTATCCACCTAGTATGCAGTCTTCCTTTCTTTCTGCTGTCTTCCACCTTTCCAAGCCTCATTGTCTCTTCTAATGATTCATTTTTCCTCATGATGTGGCCAAAGTACAATAGCCTCAATTTAGTTATCCTGGCTTCTGTCTTGGCTTGATCTCTTCTAGAACCCATTTGTCTTCTTAGCTGTCCATGGTACTTTTAGTACTCTTCTCCAACACCACATCTCAAATAAGTTGATTTTCTTCCCATTGGCTTTTTTTTTTTTTACCTTCCCAAAACTCCAAATTCCTGGATTCTACAGCATGGAATCATGGCAACTGATATTAGAGCCCTATTACTACATAATATGTGAATGGCCCCCTGCAGTTGTGAGGTGGCTATGGAGATGGACCATACCCTGCAGTGCAAGGAGAGGAGAGATTTCATTTTGAAATGTCCCTTGCATTATGGGCCAGGAGGAGTGATAAAGAACCAATTCAATGGAAGCTGAAGGGAATACTAGATTAAAAAAAAAAAACTTGCAGAGAATGTTAATGAAATAAAATGATCCCTATCAGCAATCTGAAGTGTCATAATTCATCCCACCACCTCATTATGTTCCACATGGCTTCTCTTCCATTCATTTGCTATGCCAAATCCCTTCTGTATGGATAGGGCACTTTTCTTTTTTTGCATATTGACCTGCTACCAATGCCACTTCCCTTCCTTTAAAAATTATTTAATCAAGTAAAAAGTATATACAGTATTTCCTGGCATATAAGACTACTTTTTAACCCAGGAAAATCTTCTCCAAAGTTGGGGGTCATCTTATACGCTGGGTGGAGAGGAGGAGGAAGAAGGTGTGGCGCAGTGGGAGGAGGAGGAAGAGAGGAAGTCCAGGTCAGAGGAGGAGGAGGAGGGGGGAGGAAGGGGTGGCGTGGTGTGGAGTGAGGCAGGAGGAGGAAGCAGCAGCGGATAAGAGGTGAACCCCTATCCTGGGGTTTTCTTGGCAAGACTTGCTCAGAGGAGGTTTGCCATTGCCTTCCCCTGAGGCTGAGAGTGTGTGACTTGTCCAAGTTTATCCAGTGGGTTTCATGGCAGAATGGGGCATCAAATCTAGGTCTCCAGAGTGGTAGTCCAACACTCAAACTACTACACCATGCTGGCTCCTATTCCCATGTACTACCTATGAAACAATTGCAGACTTTTTTGTTGTTCTTGTGTGTCTTCAAGTCCTTTCCGACTTATGGCGACCCTAAGGCAACCTTATCATGGGGTTTTCTTGGCATGTTTCTTCAAATGGGGGTTGCTATTACCATCCTCTGAGGCTGAGAGTGTGTGACATACCCAGGGTCACTTACTTGGCTGCAAATTGTACTTACCCCAGAATGCATCACCTGGTATATTGGCAGTCCTTTCCCTCCAACACTTTCTCATTTCCCCCCGTTGGAAGAGGGGTCGTCTTATACGGCGAGTATATCCCAAACTCTATATTTTAACTGGAAAAGTTGGGGGTCGTCTCGGTTGTCTTATACACCGGGAAATACAGGTATTTGGGGTAGTGGACAGCAGATCTCAAAAAAGTTACTTTTCTGCTGCTAATGGAGCTGAAAGTTTATTACCTGTCCCTTATTGCTCTTTGTCCCTAGTCCTCACTTGGCCAGTAAAGGGAGTGAGTGCCCTCTACCTGCATTGAAATCCCTCAATGCCATCTTAACTGACAACATCTTAAACAGACTGCAGGTCTGTGACTCTAACATTGACACCATTTTTCTTTTGTATGATTTTTAACGTCTTTGCCTGATGAAGAAGCCAGTGAAGCTTCAAAAGCTTGCATAATGTATGTATGAAGTTTCCTCCTGGTTTCTGACATTTCCAGCAGTTAGAGTTACCGATCTTATACATCTTATGTTTTAAATGTTATGTTTTATGTGTTATGTCTTAGATGGTCAGGCCGTTTGTGTTAATGTTTGTATTTTGTACAGTAAGTCTGTAAGTTTTATGTTTTATGTTTATGTCAATGGTCTGTCAATGTTGTAGATGTTGTTTTTAAAACAATAAAAATCAATTTAAAAAAAAGCTTGCATAATGTATTTTATGCTTTGGAGTTGGCCCAATAAAGATATGTTCTGAACTCCATGGATTTTGGGTTGGGTTGTATTTTATCAAATGCATTCCGAACTAGTTAGGTCCTTTCATCTTCAGTTATTGTTATTCCTTTGGAAAAAATACCTCTTTCCCTCCCTTTTATATCCTCCTTAAATGCTGTTACTTCTATAGGCACTATGGAGTTTATCACATGGGGAGCCCCGTGCAGAAATGGGCTTTAAAGTAAAAAAAAAAAAGAAAAAACTGCAAAAGCAGAAGCTTTCAATGAACGGGATTTCTCCTGTCCTGCCCTGTGTGAAAAGTGAAAGCGCTGTTAAAAGGAGGTTAATCCGAATGGAAATTAGACAAACATTGCTTCTTTTTACTTTCGGGATCTTCCGAAAGTAAAAAGAAGCAGTTTTTGTCTAATTTTCGTTCGGATTAACCTCCTTTTAACAGCGACATCGTCTGAAAAAACAGCCGCTTTTGTGGGTTTTTTTCAAATTTAAAGCCCCGTTTCCGCACGGGATTTCCCCCGTGTGATAAACTCCGAAGTAAGTGTTAAATAGCAGAAAAGAATAACAGCGAGAAGAAAATTCAATTTGTTGACAAAACATAGGGACAGAATTGTGAAGAATCAAGTTAAAGTTTGCCTTTGTTTTCAAGACAGGAAGTACTGAAATCCAAACACTGGAAAGAGGATTTGTTCCCTTAAGGATATTTTAATTTTATCAAATTTAGAGATGTCTGGTTTTGTTAAATGTTAACGTTGTGAGTTTAAATTTTTTAAAGTTCAGTTATTCTTTTTTTGATATATTAGGGTTTCTAGGGGGCGACCCATAAAACTCTCATTCATGACCTTTCAAACACATTCCAGGGGGAACACATTTCCAAATGCCTAAAATTTTTAGGATGTGAAATATTTAAATTACTTTCTCTCTTTCCCTCTACATTTCCTGAAATTTAATGGTCTTATGAAATAATTTTGTTAAATGTTAATGTTGTGAATTTAAACTTTTTTAAAGCTCAGTTATTCTTTTTCAATATTAGGGTTTCTGGGAGGCGACCCATAAAACTCTCATTCATGACCTTTCAAACACATTCTGGGAGGACGCATTTCCAAATGCCTAAAATTTTTAGGATGTGAAACATTTAAATTAGTTTCCCTCATTCCCTCTACATCTCCTGAAATTTAAAGGTTTTATGTATTAAATACTGTTTTTAAAAATATATGCCCTCCATTTACTAGAAGGCCAAACACACTTACCTTAGCCAATCCCCAGTTACTTTTCACTAAAAACACTTTGAACATTACCTTTACATGTAATCCCCCCCCCAAACACACACATACACATAGAGCAAAACCCTTAAATTTGTAATTCTGTGGGGTGATCAGCAGCTCAGCAAATCTAAATTATAATGGTTTCAGTGTGGAGCCTAACAAATTAGTTTGAAATGTATTCAGTTATGGCTGGACTTAAGCTAAAGACTTGATTTTAAACAGATTACTCATGCCATGACTTTCCTTAAGAAATTCTTGAGGAAAAAGAAAGGTTGCAAGTAAATACCAGAACACCTGTTCTGTATGCAGGATGTGTCATGTCCAATTCCTGGCATTTCCAGGTATAGCAAGGAAAGACTCATCCCTGAAAACCTGGGGATTTGCTACTGATCAGTGTAGATTATACTGAGGGCACATGAGGCAGCTTATATTGCTATGCCATCTTTATGTTTTGAACTCCATGGCTGAGCTACACATTTCAGTTTTTGTTAAGGGCTGTGAAAAATAAACTGATAAAGGTTGCTTCTCCCTCTTCAGTCAGAAGGCAGACTACAAAGCTTCTACATCAACAGAGAAGGAGTCTTTATTCTGAAGAATGGGCCTGGCTTAGACAGAGGAAAATAGGTGTGTATTTATGTACTTCATTTATATGCTACCCTTCTCCCAAGATGAGACCAAGGTGGCTTCCAAAAATAGCAAATTAAAAATGTTTACAATAAACATTTAAAAAGAATTAAAGAATCCCCACACTAAATGCCATAAAATCATTTGAAAGCCATACAAGTTAAAAACAAATAAAACACAGAAATAAATAAATACCTTTCCTGCCTAACCATTAAAAGACAGCTTAATCAAAAATGTCTTTGCATGATGGCAGAAGAAAGCAGGGAAGGGGCCCAGCCTAGTCTCCCATGGAAGGGAGTTGAAGAGGGTGGGAGCAGCCACTGAGAAGGCTCAATCTCATGTACTCACCAAGCAGGCCTGTGATGGTGGCGGGACCAAAAGAAGCCTTCCCCAGTAGATCCTAGACCTCTGGCAGGTTTGTTTGAGGAGGCAAGATCTTTCAGATAATCTGGACGTAAGCTATATAGGGCTTTATACGTCATGACCAGTACTTTGAATGTGCCTGGAAACAAACCGGTAGCCAATGCTTCAACAAGGAAGCAGGGAACCTGCAACCTTCTGGGTATTGATGGATTGCAATTTGTCTCAACCTTGAACACTGCATATATTGGTTGCAGTTAGTTGGAGTCCAGCACCACCAGGTCACAGGTTCATTACTTCCAATGTATATATGTGCTACTGCTGTGCGTAACACTCATGGTTTACAAGCACAAGGTCCCAGGTTGAATATGGCAGGAGAAAAGACCAAAGAAAACCTTGTCAGTCAGTGAAGAGCAAGAATGACCAAGGTATTGCTGGTTTACGGCTACCATAAGCCCTAGTCAACATAGCCCTTGAAGGATTATGGGAGTTTACAGTCCAAAAGTTTACAATTTACAGGGCACAGCAATTCATCCCTTGTACAGGTTCTGCTGGGCAAGGTGGATTAGAGTTCTGAGAGAAGAAACACAGCTTCATATGTTTATTAACCAGAATCATTAACTAGAATGTAGGAAGTCACTAGCAGGAAGTAAGACTTCTTCACATAAGGAGGTTTTTAAAAGAGGAACTGAAAACTAATCATGCAGTCTTTAGGAATCTCAAAGATCCATATCCTGAGTCACAAGGATAGTCTTGTGGGAATAGTTAACTGTCAACAGACTCTTCTTAGAAGCAATGAGTTTAGTGTCAGAACTGGGAACACTGCTGGGGATCCACACTCTTATTTCACACTGGAAAGGGAAGCCTAGGTGTTTCTTCTATGTGAGCAGGGTTACCAAAGGGCATGGGTTCTATTATTTTGTTATCCTGATGTGATAACATCCAAGTAAAGGAGTGGAATAGACTGTGTGTGAGTTTGCCATCCTCTGAAATTTTGCCACATCAAAACAACACAGAACTATGTGTTCCTGCTTACCCTGCAATTCTTGTTAGAAGGGTAAAGGAGCTTTGAAAGAATTAGAGACTGGTATGTTAATGGTTCCAAATCCTTCAGCGTGGTAATGAAGAAGCACAAGTAGCAGTTATGACATATAAAGACCTACACAACTTCAGTCCAGGCTATTTGAGAGACCATATTTTCCCACATACCTGTCTGGACGTTCAGTTTGGTAGGAGAGGCTCTTGTCTCAGTCTCATAGCCTTTAATAGTATGTATGTTACAGACACAGGAGAAGGCCCTTCCAGTAGCCATTCCCAGATATTGGAATTTTCTTTCCAAAGGAAATTAGGTTAGCTTCCTCTCCATTCTTCTGCAGGCAGGCAAAGATTTTCTATTCACACAGGTCTTCAGCTACTGCCTGCCTCCTATGGCCTGAGGTTTTAAAGTGGACTTTTAAAAATATTTTACTGCTTTTTATTATCAGTATGGTGTTTTTACATTGCCTTAGTTGGTGTTTTAACAATACAATTAATTTACTTTGTATTTTGTATCTTTTAAATCAGAATGTTTAGAATTTTTTTTGAAAGCTGCCTTATATCCCAACCATGGCAGACAGAAAGGCTATAAATCATAGTGTTGTAACTTTAGTGTGAAAGGGCCCCAGAACCAAATGCTTGCTCCTCCCTCCACTGTGCAACATGCAGGTAAAGAAATGGGGGATCAGGAGTTAACCTTAGGAGACACATGTTTAAATCCCTGTTCAACCTTGATCTCACATTTGGTAAATTTGTATTGGTCCCATTCTCAGTTTAACCTGTATCACAGGGCTAAAAGGATAGAATAGTGGTGGTGGGGAATGACATACCCTGAATTTCCTGGTGAAAAACAAATTAGCAATCAATGCACATCAATACGTTTACCACAGAACCATTAACACCAATTTTGGTTCCCAACACTTACCTGCGGTTTGGATACATTCTTCTTGAGTTTGTTGAGTGTCTTCCGGTTGTAAGGTTCACCACCTGGACGCAACTTAACTGTAGCATCGCACGTCTCGGCATGGAGTTGGGGGAATGTGTGGAGCGCCTCCTAGGTGGAAGATGAAGCATAAACAATGAGCTTCCATATAATCAATGACTGTCAGACCAAATGCATAACCTCATGTTCCAATATACACTCAAGCCCTTGAAATGTGCAAAATATTAAGACACTTAAAAGAAAGAGAATGCAGGTATTCCCGAAGGATGGAAATGGAATAGCCACTAAGCAAACTGGGAGGTGGCAGACAAAGCACAGTAGAGCTAGAAAGTGGACAAAGACAAAGTAGAGGATGCACCTTTAAGATTTGGAGGATCCTTTCCTCTGAAAAGAGACTAAGAAATGCCTATAAACAGCTCATTTAAGGAATTTGGGTAGTGATGCCACAGAACCTCAAACAAGAACTACGTACAAACTCCCTACTTTGATTCCTCCAGATACTAATACTACAGAATAAGAACCTGTCTGTAATTCAGATCAGTACCAATCTCATCCTTGGTGCTTGTTATAAGGCTCCAGGTATATTCTCTCTGGGCAACTTGGCATTTACACCACCAGACTCTCCTTTGCCTCTTCACTGCATTCCCTTTTTCTTCTTTTTTTAAGTAATTGAATTATTTTTAAATGGAGGAGCAGCATAAGAAAAGTGGCTTTTACCAGCACACTCAAACCAAGACACTTGTAATCAGGCTGCCCAAAACTGCCATTGTCCTCAGGCCTCAACAGAACTTAAGCACCGCATTTTCTGGCGTATAAGATGACTGGGCGTATAAGATGACCCCCAACCCTTTCCAGTCAAAATATAGAGTTTGGGATATACTCGCCGTGTAAGACGACCCCTCTTCCAACGGGGGGAAATGAGAAAGTGTTGGGGGGAAGGACTGCCAATATACTAGGTGATGCATTCTGGCCAAATTTGCGGCCAGAATAAGTGACCCTGGGCATGTCACACACTCTCACCCTCAGGGGATGGTAATGGCAACCCCCATTTGAAAAAACATGCCAAGAAAACCCCATGATAAGATTGCCTTAGGGTTGCCATAAGTCGGAAAGGACTTGACACACAAGAACAACAAAAAAATCTGCAGTTGTTTCATAGGTTATACATGGGATTAGGAGCCAGCATGGTATAGTGGTTTGAGTGTTGGACTACCACTCTGGAGACCTGGGTTTGATTCCCCACTCTGCCATGAAACCCACTGGATGAACTTGGACAAGTCACAGACTCTCAGCCTCAGGGGAAGGCAATGGCAAACCTCCTCTGAACCAGTCTTGCCAAGAAAACCCCAGGATAGGGGTTCGCCTCTTATCTGCTGCTGCGTCCTCCTCCTGCCTCACGCCACACCACGCCACCTCTTCCTCCCCCCTCCTCCTCCTCTAACCTGACTTCCTCCCTTCTTCCTCCTCCCGCCTCGTGCCACGCCACCCCTTATTCCTCCTCCTCCTCCACCAAGCATATAAAACGACCCCCGACTTTGGAGAAGATTTTCCTGGGTTAAAAAGTAGTCTTATACGCCAGAAAATACTGTATGTTGTTAGAAGCATCCGTCTTAAGTGCCAATGAACTAAAAGAACTTGACAAATTCGGGAGATCATCCCAAACAGGCACCTAACCTCACTATTCCTGATGAAAAACTCTCACTTCTAACTAGGCACTGTTCAGTCCTTATGCCTTTCTATTTTGAAGTGAAGATTAAAAAAAAATCTTTCGGACATGAGATTGCAAGGAACAGTCCATGCACTGATAATTTCCAAATCAGATTGCTGTAATTGCCCTCTACATGAGGCTATCCTAGAAGATACTTCAGCTACTGGACAAAAGAACAGCTAAAATAGTATCAAAATAATATAACACTGGACTTAAAGGAGTTGAGATAGCTGTCAATATGCTTCTGGGCCTGAATTCAAGGTGCTGGTGATGGCAAAGACCTAACTGGCTTGGCATCACAATAATTGAAGGATGACTTCTCCCCTTAGTAGAAGTGATACTCTGTGAAAGGACATGGAGAGAAGTTGTAGAACCTTGGTTGTGGAATACTCTCCCCTCAGAAGCTTGAATGGTACTAACACTGGTGCCAAGTAAAAATGGCTTTTCATTAAAGCCTTCTGTCTAAATCTAAACATGTGTTATGAGCTTAAATTGTTTTAATATTCAAAATTGTCAAACTGTTTAATATGTGTTCAGTCAGGTGTAAATTATTTTTATTGTTTTAAATTGTTTCAATTGGTAAAACTGTTTTTACTGTATACCATCTTCTTTGACTTGATCTGATATAGGGCAGGATATAAATGGTTTAATAAAATAAATTTTAAAATTCTAGAAGGAAGGTTGCATAGGGATAACGCCAAAGGAATAAAAACAACAATGCCCCACCCAACTTCAAAACCAATGGTATAAGAAATATAGAAAGGATTAACTAAACCCTGGAGCAGAAAAGCCCCTAAAATTACTAAAAGGGTAAAAGTACCCCACTAAATCAAGTGTCAGGGTTTAGTTAATCCTTTCTATATTTCTTATACCATTGGTTTTGAGGTTGGGTGGGGCATTGTTGTTTTTATTCCTTTGGCATAACCCCTTTCTTTGGTTTTTTGGTATATCTTGGTTTTTTGCCTTGGAGACTTTTGTAGGTTGCATAGGGATGCCATCTGAGGCTAAGATTCACAGGCAGAATAAGAGTAACCTTAAAGTTGACATGGGCTCCATCTGCACTGCAGAAATTTTGCAGTTTGGCACCACTTTTAACTGCCATGGTTCAATGCTATGGAATTCTGGGACATTCTGGGAAATGCTTTGTGAGACATTTAGCCTTTTCTGTCAGAGAACTCTGGTGCCACAACAAATTACAAACCCCAGAATTCCACAGCATTGAGCCAGGGCAGTTAAAGTGGTGTCAAGCTGCATTATTTCTGCAATGTGGATGCAGCCATACAGATTTACATTAAGTGCATAGATGTCCTTTTGTATTAAAATAGGAAGAAGCCCATATTTCATTCTATCTAGGGCAGCCTTCCATAAGCCGATAATCTCCAAAACTTTTGGACTAAACTCCCAGCAACTCCAAAACCATGCCCAAAGTTCAGAAATGTTGCGTACCATAGTTCAAAATATCTGGAGGGGCCCAAGTTAGGAAGGATGATTTGGGGATTAAAGACTATAATCTGAAACCCAAAATTTCTCTCATCTTTCTGCTTTGTGTCTACATAATACAATCTCTGAAGCAGGGGAATAACATTTTTTTAGCTTGCCCTTATTCCATACCTGTAGTGATGGGTTGAGAGACACCCTCTTCAGCACCTTTTTCTTGTGATCATTCAATATCCCATCAATCTTCCTCATGGGTGGGAGATAAAGTTCATCTGGAGAAGGATGGTCAAAACAGATGAGAGCAATTAAAAATGTTTGGGGTGGGTAGAGGTGGACACTTGCAACTAAAGCCATGGACTCCTGATGTCCTGCAGGCAGGAAATTCAAATATTTGGGTGCCAGAGTTCTGTCCAGGACAAGCAAAAGTGATGTAACAAGATTTAAAATGTCACACACTTGCTTTCTGAAGATACTGGAATCCCTGGGCAAGACTTGGCTTCTTTGAACAGAGGTGCTGGAGTTACATTTTAGCGAAGCTTATCCTATTATAAAATATGTCACGTCTTCAAAGTTGTGCAACACAATTACATGAAGAAAATGAACTCACTTTAAAGAAGACTAACAACCTTACAGCATTAGCAATAGCAAGTACATTTCTATACCGCTTATCAGTGCACTTAAGCACTCCCTAAGCGGTTTATAATGTGTATGCTAATTGCCCCCAACAAGCTACGGAAGGATGCCAGGTTTCAAAGATGTCTAAATGTATAGCATGACAAACTATAGCAGAAACTGGAAAAGGTACTTTTTTGTTCTGCAGCTCCTAGAATACTCAAGCATTTTGGGGATTTTGGGAGCTTTACACCAAAAAAACCTCTGCATTTTCCAAGCCCCAAAGAAGCATAACAAGAAACATAACAGTATTACCCAGCTACAAGACAATATTATTCTTATCATTACTCTGCACAGCACAATATTTGGTGTTTTATGCTGAGTTTTAAGACAGCAGAATATTCTGTTTCAAGAAATTTTCAGGTCAGTACCTCTTGCGAGTAAGAAAAATGAGCTCAGGCCTGGTGATAAGCAGAAAGGAAAAGGATTGCATGGATCTCTCAAGAACTGGTCTATGGATGCAAAACCTCTGTGACGTCTAATGGGCTCTCTTCTGGATACTCATGACAATCAATGTACCACTGTGTAAGAGCACATACCATTTGTATCCTCAAGAGCCTGGATCATGTCTGGGTCAAGGGCAGTGCTGACCAGCATTTCTACGTAGCTGCGGTACATCTCCTTCATGGCTCGTGTATTGAGAATACGGCCTGTCGGCACACGCTCTAAATAAGAGATGGAACATAGCATTTAAAGTCATTTACATCCTTCATTTCTTTAAACCTTTAAGGCTCAAGGTAGCTAACAGAAAAACAATATACAAGTAGAGGAAGAAAATAAAATTACAATTCAAAAGTTGTTGTGTGCCTTCAAGTAGTTTCTGATTTATGGCAACCCTAAGGTGAACCTATCATGGGGTTTTCTTAGCCTGAAAGGGTTTGACTTATTCAAGGCCACACAGTGAGTTTCCATGGCTGAGAGGGGAAGTCTCCAGGGTCTTAGTCCAGTGCTCAAACCACTCCCTCCCCCCCAAAAAAACACCAAACCACCTCTGAAACATAAATTGATAGCCCTCTCCAGCTATCATTCTCATTTAGCTGTAAAATTTCCTCATTTTAGACACATCCTCTGTAAACAAGAGAAGCCCTTCTCTTTCTATCCCTCCACCGTTTTTCATAACCCCCCTCCTTCCACAGACCCCTTCGCATGTCTCCTTAAACTCTATCCCAGCTTTGCAGGTTCACCCTGAATCTACACCTCTCTCAAGAAATTCAGCTCTACCAGTGACAGTTTCCCTACAAAGATTTCATGGGACCTCTTGCTTCTTTTCTAGGACAACCTGCCCTCCTGGGTATCAATGAACATTAGGTAGACTCACTGTCCTCCTTGACTTACCTTCCTCACTCTGCTGGTCAGGGCTAGATTCCGAGTCAGAGGAGGATGCGGCCTCCTTCAGCCATTTTTTCCTCTTCTTGGGAGGCGGCTCAGCTTTCACCTTGGCTGGCTTAGGTTTGGGTTTGGAAGTTCCACTGGCTGGGGTAGCTTTTGCAGGTATGGGAGCAGGGGGGTCCGGTTTTTCCGCTTTGGGGGGCTTCTCTGCCTTGGCTGGTTTTTCCGCCTTGGGGGGCTTTTCAGCCTTATCAACCTTGGAGGGCTTTTCCAGTTTAGGCCCTTTCTCAGCCTTGGGTGGCTTTTCAATTTTCTCTGCTTTTTCAGCCTTGGGGAGTTTCTCAGCCTTAGGTGGCTTCTCTGGCTTCTCAGCCTTTTCTGGGACTTCCAGCTTCTCAGGTTTCTCAACTTTGGGTGTCAATGGGACCTTGGGGCCAGAGGCTTTGGGTTGGCTCTGTCGCCTGCACAAGGGAAGACACAGCTATGAGACCTAACAACAGTTTCCACTCATGACTCAGTGACACAAAAGGTTTGAGCCTGAGGGGGTAGGTTTACTTAGGCAGGCAAGTGTGAATAAAAGAGAGGGTATAATGCAGGGGAAAGTAGTGTGCAGTCTTTCAGCTTTTGTTGGGCTGTCCATCATCCCTCATTATCATCTATGCTGGCCAGGGCTGATGGAAGTTGTAGTCCAACAAGAGCTGAAATGATGTACATCCTCCAACTCTGTTGTAATGGAAACAGGGAGGGAGACGGCCTGGGATGAGGCCAGCCTCATATCCTGTCCTGTTTGTGAGAAGAAGAAAAGCTTGGACAGGATACCATCCAATACACTGTTCAAACAGGCATCAGAGGCAAGTGGTGATCACACACACACACACACCAGGGTTGAAAAGAACAGCACAGAGAAGTGAGGAGGGTAAGGCTGTAATAACGCCCCTGTAGAGCCCAGCCCCAAACATGGGAACATTATTTTAAAGAGCTACACACTATTAATTGGCTATTACTTTTTATGTATAATACACAATAGTAATGACATACTCTTTAATTTTTTTTTTTAAAAAATTACCAACACCTGCACCACAAAAATGGTCTTTGATCCTCAAATTCTTCAAAAAAGGAATTAATTTATGGTTGATTTTTAGTCAGTCAAACATAAATATGGGGGAAATGCAACGTAAACATTTGCCTATGTTGGAATAAATTCACATTAAAAAGTAATTCATACTAGTGCTTCCCTACGTGGAGAAATGAGTCCTTCCTCCTGACTCTTTACCTGACAGCTTGCAGAGGTCGATGCCAAGGTTTCTTGGAGCAGACACGCACATAATCCTTCTTGTTGATGTTCTCCAAGAACTTAACATACAGTCGTTGGTATCGATTCTTAGCATCACCAAAATAACCCAGATACTAAAAGAGAGGAAGCAGAAAAGAAAGAGATTGTATGTCAAAAGGGGTAATGGAAAGCTCTACATGGTACAGTTGGCCCTCTGTATCCACTGATTCTTTAGCCATGGATTAAAACACCCATAGCTTGAAAATACCCCAAAAACATATAAATTCCAAAAAGCAAATCTTGATTTTGCCATCTTACATAAGAGATACCATTTTACTATCCACTATATTTAATAGTACTTGAACATCCTCAGATTTTGGTATCCATAGGGGGTCCTGGAACCAAGGCCCAGTGGATACCAAGGGCCCACTACACTTACAATCTTCCAGAAGTAATGAGGTGACATGATAAATCAAACTGCTTGCAGAGAGAAACCCAAGCACAAACTGGCAAACTGTGCGTGCATGCACATGTGTACATGATGGAGGATGCATTGTTTCATTTATCTAAAAGTAATCCATAAAATGCCTTCTTGTATCTCACTTGTCCTCATGCCTAAATTACCCCAAAACTGCACCAAAAATTGGATGGGTTACTTTTTCCACAGTAGAGGTAGGATGAGAAGAAGGGATAATGTGGTAGAGGAATAAAAGCTCTGAGTTCAACCATTGCATCACATATATACTATACAAGTGGAGTCTTCCTTATCGGAAATACCTGGGACCAGTGGTGTTTAGGATTTTGGAGTTTTTCAGATTTTAAAATATTTGCATATATCTAATGAGATATCTTGGAGATGGGACCTGAGTCTAAACACAAAATTCATTTGTTTTGTATACAGCTTATACACACAACCTGGAGGTAATTTTATGTGCAATATTTTAAAATAATTTTGTCCATAAAACAAAGTTTGTGTACACACAATCATCAGAAAGCAAAGGTATCACTATCTCAGCCACCCATGTAGACAATTTTGGCTTTTGGAATATTTTGGCTTTTGGAATTCCAGATAAGGGAGACTCAACCTATATTAGGATGGCATGATAAGTTATGATACTGTTTGTTGAAACAGATTTATTTTTTTTTGTGATTTGCACCCCCACCTCTACGAACCAACCACAGATTATTATCCAGTCCTCCCTCCCAAACTACAGTTTGAAACAATTTTTTTTTACAGTCTCACTTTTTAAAAGTTTGTTATGACACCTGTAACAGTGGCTTGTTTCCCAGCTCTTGAAATAGGAGCTTACAAAAAGAGATGGCAAAGAAACCAGAAATGGGGCAGATAACCATGGTAGAGCGCAGATAACCATGGTAGAGCTGGTTATCTATTGTGCAATATATGACGTCAGCAACAAACCAATACAAATCATGACTTATTGTAGCATGCAAATGCACACACTAAAATGCAACCTGAATGAGGTGCCTTTGGAGGCAAAGCTCTCCTTGTGTCTGTGTTTACTGATACTATGGTTTTACATGAGGAGAGGAAGCAAAGCACAAAGGTATCAGAACAAGCCATAGGGATACTTACATTGCTAGTAGCGCAAAACTGACGCTGTCCATCCTTGATCTCAGGTGTAAACTTCTGAAGCAAAGCTTTCTGTACCCGCCAAATTGGGGGTGGCTCCCTCCCAGTTTGAAGGGCAAGCTGCAAGAGGGACAAACCAAAGGGATGCTGATCACAGTAACTCTAGTGACCTACTGCTGATAAACCTGACTGCTAGCAAAGTCTATAGCAGGAGTAGGCAACCTTTCCCCTTTAAGGGCTGAGGGACTTCAGCTCCCAGAAGCCTCAGCCATGTTGGCCAATAGTCCCATGTTGGCCAATAGCTCCTGGGATTCTGGGAGTTGAAGTCCCTCGGCCCTTAAAGAGGAAAGGTTGCCTACCCCTGGTCTATAGCAAAGAAAGCACGTTAAACCAAAAAAAAAAAAAAAAAAGAGAGAGAGAGGCCCTGCAAAATAGACTATATTCCTCCACACTTGTCCATTTTCATGAAACTATCTAAAGCTAGTACTGATGAACCAGACTCTTGTGAGGCACCTTGATGAACTCACTCTCCAGGAGGAGAGCAACCACCTTGCTGAAGCTAAGCTGATCTGAGTCTGATCTATGTCTAGAGAAGAGACCTCTTGGAAAGCAAAGGTACACTAAGTTCTATAATTTAAGAAAGGTAGCATAAACATTTAATAAACAATACAAGGTTGTTGTTTTTAAAGCATAGCCCATGGGTAAAAAGGCTTCCACAAGTCTTCTACAGCTTTATGGCAACAAATGAATTGTGGAGGAGGACCAAGCTTTTTGTGGGTTTCAGTGAAATCATGGAAAGGTAAGTTACTCATGACTAATTTTTCAGAGGGAACCAAGTATAACTCACTCTGTCTAGATCCAACAGTGTCATTTGTGTTGCACGTAAGCATCCCATTTGTTAACATAAATGGTTCTATTTTGAGGTTCTCAGTTATCCCTCTAGTATTTTCTACAGTTTTCTTTAAAGTTTGGACTGTCAAATTTGATGTTGGGAAATTCTCAAATTAATGTTTTCAGAGGTAAGGTGAGTGGGTTTTTGAGGGTTTTTTGGCTTTGGTAAGCTAGATTTTTAAAAACTCGATAAACAATAGCTTAAATCAGGGCCCAGCAAATGCTCTAAGACAGAAGTGAGAAACACATGGCCCCTGACAATGTCCTGGCATCTCTCACTATCAGCTATGTTGTCTAGGACCAATGTGAGTTGCAAACCAACATTTAAAGGACCACACATTTCTCATCCTTCCTCCAGAAGCATCTTTCATAGTCCAGCATTTCTTAAATTTGGGTAGGTGTGGATTTGACTGGTTTCATGGAAGGGACACCGCTGAAAACTTGTGTCAGATTTCAATTTTAAATGCAATGATGTATTTTAAAAGCACAAATACACATCAAGCCAAAACCTTATCGAAGAGGAAAAATTCAGACAGTAAAATATGAAATAATTTTTAAGAATCTCATGGCACCTTGAAGACTAACAGGTTTTATTTGACATGAGCTTTCATGACTCTAGCCCACAGAAGTTGATACCAAATAAAATTTGCTAGTGTCTGGTGCCACCAATTTCTTTGTAGTTATTTTTGTTACAACACACTGTCCTAGCTAACCTGCACCACCACTGCCCCAGAGATTTTTGAAATGGGAAAATCAGCCTGGAAAAGTCCTTCAAATGTTATCCTTACAATTTCTCCAGCTTTCATTAATAGCTTTAAACAATGGACCCTTTGGACTCTTTACATACCTTGAGGGCCTGGACATCCTCAACACGTATGACAAATTCATCACGCTCTCGGAAGATACCCTCCCCACCACTCTCCACCTCTTCTTCATCTGTCTCCCCACAAATGGCTGCCGTCTCCTGTTTCTTGGCAAGGTGGAGGGGTCGAGTGTCCTCAGGGTCCTCAGGTTCAGGAGATGCCTGGGCTGGTGGCTCTTCTGTGACAAGTGGAGCCTCCTTGGGTGAGGGAGCTGGAGAAATGGGAGGTGGTGGTAGTTCTTGCTGAGCTTCTGCCTCCACTGAGGGGGCTGGGCTGGGGGCTTTCTCTTCCACTGGTGGAACATCTATAGGTGAAAGTGGGAGGTTTTAGTCAGCACAAATGCCACGTTAAAAAAAAACTTTTCTAGACTAGGTATTTTTGGATTTAAAACTTTCCTCCTTTTGTTTACCATCGCACCCTGTTTGCAAATAAACATACTGAAGCATGCAACCATATAAATAACTTCTACACACATCTACACACACACACACACACACACATACACACACTTTTTTCAGAATCTGGAGACTACAAGCTTTAATTTTCATTTTGTTTGTTATGTATTTTTGTAGCAGATAATGCTGTTTCAATTGCAAGAAAAACACCTAACAGCAACAAATATAGTCTAAGATGGCTGAGGAAACAGAGTGCGGGTGAGTGCAATTAAATATAGGAAGCTTTAACATGTAATGATAGACCAGGAATCTCGGTTTAATAAATCAGAATAAGACTGACGTGCATGCAGATGCACAAAGACTACTCACTCTCCACTTTGCATGAGGAGGTAAACAAACCAGGAAGAAGATACATTCTGTAATATCTAACCCTGAGATCATGGTTAAGTGATCTCATGAGTCATGATTCATATGCTGACAACAAACCCTACTTTAACGATGGCATCTGAATCCTGATTTACTTGGCACACTTAGCCATAATCTCTGGTTTATCACATCAGGATTCCTGGCCTATTGTTATGCATGAACAAAGCCATTTACTATAAATGTTATTCATGAAGACAGTCACCTAAAGAACCTTAATGATACCGTAGTTTTCAACTTATTCATTTTGACAGACATTGTATTCATTACCTTAGTTTATTTTATGAGAAAGTTATTTTTGGAAATGGCACATTTTTCTCAAAAAGGTTTCAGGATTGTCAAATGTGTGTGGAAGGGATCAAGGGTTTCTTGATGTCCTCCAGGTGTGCTGGACTACATGTTATAGATAAATGGAATTATTTTTAGACCTGCATTTCTGTGATTACTGACCATTGTTTTTTTGTTGTATTGTACTGTGTGAGCTGGACAGTGAAGAAAGCCAACATGAAAAAAATCAACTCATTTGAGATGTGGTGCTGAAGAAGAGTGCTGAAGATACCGTGGACATCCAAAAAGACAAAGAAATTGGTCCTTCAACAGATCAAGTCTAAAACCTCCCTGGAAGCCAAGATGATCAAATTGACACTCTTGTACTTTGGCCACATCATCAGAAGGCACAACTCACTAGAAAAGACAATAATGCTAGAAAAGGTAGAGAATAGTAGAAAGAATGAAGACAGCACACCAAATGGCTTGACTTAATCAGGGAGGTCACAGGCCTGAATCTACAGGACCTGAGCAAAGCAGTGGAGGACAGGGGGTCTTGGAAATGTCTCATCCACAGGTTCGCCATGAGTTGGGGTCGACTCAAGGGCAGTTCACAACAACAACTGTTGTATGGATACAGTGAAGTTGAATTAACAGCGGTGGTGTCAAAGCCTTTAGGGATGCAGTGGCTCTAGTGGTTAAGACACTGACTCTGTTGATTGTAAGATTGGCAGGTTGGCAGTTTGAGGCCCAGGTGCTGCATGATGGGGTGAGTTCCCATCACTAGTACCAGCTTCTGCCAACCTAGCAGTTGAAAAGCATGCAAATGCAAGCAGATAAATAGGTACCACATTGGTGGGAAGGTAAACAGCATTTGTGAAATCATGCTGGCCACATGATCACAAAGTAGCCTCTGACAAGGCTGGCTCTTTGGCTTAGTAACAGAGATGAGCACCACCCCGTATGGTCAGACATGACTTGATAACATTGTCAATGGGGAATACCTTTACCTTTACCTAAAGCCTTTACTCTGGGGTATTACATTTTCACATACGGGGGGGGGGGGGAGGGTTTGGGGTTCTGACTGTATTGGAATTTTAATATGCTGTTAGCCGCCACGATTGTTCCCAGAGGGGCGGGGTATAAATAAATATTATTATTATTATTTAATATATTCTGCTATATATTGTCTTAATCAACTGCTTCAGGTTTTTCCCATAAGTTATGGTCTTACTTTGTATGGATTCTTGTGTTTTGGTTTGGTGGCCTACAATTCTCACCATGTCCAGACCATCCCACCCAACTGCCATGGTTGCTGGGGATAAGGGGGCTGAAGGCACCAGCTGAAGAAGCTGCTTTACATCAGTGCCACTAAAAATTATCCAGAAAGCAAGATTAGAGGTTGGAGGGTGGTGTAGGAAAGAGTGCTCCTAGTCCTCCAAAAGTGAGTAGCAGGCTATTTGGAAAAGATGGAAATCTTATGGTCAAAAGGAAATGTTTGATTATTAAGAACCTGTGCATTCAGGATTCAAGGGCTCTTAAGAGAAGACAAGACACAGCAAACATTAAATATCATGCAGATATCTATAATGATCAGAACTTGAAGACAAAGCTAGCAAGACGTCTGGTAAGACATACAAATAAGGAAATATAGGCTACATCCGAACTGCAGAAATAATATGGTTTGATACTTTAAATGTCCTGGCTCAATGCTATGGAATGTTGGGAAGTTTAGTTTGTTGCAGCACCAGAACGCTTAGTGTCAAACCAGATTATTTCTGCAGTGCAGATGCAGCCATAATGACCAAAAAGTCAGGGTTTGTGGAAGAGCTGCAAGCACTTACCACTTGGCTCTCCCTCCTTGCGGTCAGTGGGGTCATAGAGTGCTGAGATGGCTGAGGAAATGCTCTTCTGGAGATCCTGGTTCTTGCTCACAGAGTCTTCCTCATCAGATGAGAAGGAGGGTAGTGTCTCCAGGTTACGTTTCAGCTCCTCATCCAGCCTCTTGCAAGGACTGGTACAACTCATAACTAGTCCGGCCGGATCTCCTTCTGGTCCATCCAACCCTCCAGGCAGCATTGGAGGTGCCATGCTGAAAGGAGGTGGGGGCTGGGAAGAGGAAGAGGAGGATGCAGCAGATGGAGGACGTGGTGTCTTGGAAGGGCTTCCTGAAGAAGAGGTCACAGGAGCTGCTGACCCTGGTGGCCCAACCGTGGCAGCTGAGGTGGAGGAGGATGAGGATGAAGGCAGCGTCTGACGCTTGCCTGACTTCAGGAAGTCCAGGAAGGATGCCATGAAACCTGACTTCATCTCTGGTTGCTTTTCTTCCACCTCCTTGATCTTCTGTTTGATCTTCTCTCGAGTCTGGCTGCTGTCCAAACTGCTCTCTTGAGTGGGCTGGTGAGATGGGGCAGGAGCCTCCAGCTGAGAACCTTCCAAGCCTTTTGGAACTGGTAGCTTGATCTGAGGAAATAGAATGATCAGGATTTGGAGAGGAGGAGTTTCAAAGATTCCCTGGCTTGGCTTCTCTCAAACACTGGCTTTTTGTCCTCTCTTTTGGGGTTTGTATTGTGCATCAGCCTCTGGACCCAGCATTTTCAACTTAATCCTCAAATATGCAAACTAGGTGAGTTTGCACAAATTTGTTTAATAGTTTTGGATTTTTCTCCCAAAATAACCTTCTGGATTTTGCCCCAGGAACTGATTAGCAGGTGAAAAACTAATAAAGTGAAAGAGCAGGGTGACCTGGAATCAGCTCAAAGGGGGAGAAAGAAACAACAGGAGATCTCTGAACAGAACTGGATACCACTCATAACCAACTGAAGTCCCACCTGTGCAGTTCATCTCTGGTTTTGACTTTCCTATAGACCTAGGATGGGAAACCAGCATCCTTAGTCAGCATAGTCAATAGGGAGGGAAAATGAACACTGCAGTCCAAAAGTACCTGGAAAGCCCCATGTTTCCCAACTCTGCTATACGCATGCCCCCAATTTCCCCATTCGAAATGCAATCTCTCTTTAAAATGGAAGAAAATCAAATTCTGCATCAATGCTTGAATGATACAAACATCATGCACACAGACCTAATAAACCATAATCTCAACCCTTCCTCTCACTGGTCCGCAAATAATCACATTCCATTCAATTTATCTCTCTCTCACACGTAACAGATATTTCCTTCCTCCCTCTCCCTCTCTCTCTCTTTCTCTCTCTCTCACACACAAACATATTATGTTGTCTAATATCCCTAGCATTTACAAATTTTGCCATCCTGGCCTGGTACTGTCACACACTCAGGAAACTCATACTCTGTGGCCATGGAAAAAGAACAAGCTAATGTTAAAATCACATAAACTGGTGCTTTTGTGCAGTCCTCCTAACTATTTTCAAACACTGTTTGGCTCTTAAGAAAAAAATAATAAATAAGATTAGGGGCTTTTTAGAACAGAGAAGGCTTCTATCTTGTCTTCCATGTCTTGTCACATTTACATGAAACTGCAGAGTGAGGCTGGGCTGAAGTATCATCAGTATGCTGGTAACATTCAGTGCTTGCTTGCTCACTCTGAACCGCTTTCTCTCTCATCTGCTCCAAGGCAGTCAGAGGAAGACCTGAACCACTGCCTAACATTCCTAACAGATTAGGCATGGGTTGAAGCTTAATGCAGGCAGGGCAGAAGGGCCCCTGGTCATCCAGCCCTGACTCACTGTTAGTGAACAGTCTGCTTTGGACAGGCTTGTACTCCCTTACAGATGAGGAATGTCGTTTGTTTATGCTTTTGGATCTAACACTCTTCCTGGATTGCCAGGGAGTGATGACCATTATTGGCATCTCCTGAAATCCCTCCAAAAAGGGGGATGTATTCTTTCCTGGACCACTGTAATCTGGCCACTGTCACTTATGCTCCAGTTACATAGCTGGTTCAGATCAAGCCAAGTCGTTGGTCACTGTAGTTCAGCAGTGTCAACACTTACTAGTTACTGGCTCTCCAGAGTTTTAGGCAGGGATCGAATTCTAGCTCTAGGGAGTTAACCTGGAACCTTCTGAATGCAAAGCTTGAGCTCATTGAGTTATGGCTGTTTTCTGTGCCCAGCCTGCATTAATGATATATACTATAGAAAGGGCTGCTTCCGAGAACTAACAAGGTATGGGAAAAGAAGAACTGGACCAAATTTATGGAGGAAAGAAATTTTCCCCCCCAAAGCCTTCTCTTCTTGAAAAAATAGGGCAGGGGGATGGATTGTAGAATATTTTCTTTTAAAATTATGAATAAAATGTTTAACACAAGGTCTTCATATATTTATTTTGCAAAAATTATTTCTAAAATCTGTGTAAGGAGAAGACTTATAGAGAAGAGCATCAACATAGCAGATAACTGCAATTCTTGGTCTTCGTTTCCTTTTCTCGGTTCTTTTAATGGGAATGAGTGCATTATGTCTTCTAGGCGCTATGAAAAACCGTTTGTCAGTGTGTATGTGCCTTCAAGTCACCTGTCGGATTTTTTAGAGGAGACTAAACAATTTTGCCTCTTTATTATGGTTTCTTCTGTTTTTATTGATTTTTGCCTGCTTATTAGGAATGGGCAGAAATCAATAAAAACACTAGACACTGGAAAATCCAAGCAGTTCCTTACAGTTCAGATATTCCTTATAGTTCAGGACTGTGTGGCTTCACTCTTAACAACAAGAAAAATTTAAAAAGTAAAAAAATAAATTCAATTTGTAATAAACAAACTTTATACCATTATCATTATATCAAACATGAAAATTTTATGGCAAACCAAATTATACATACTACATTTTATGTTCTTTAAGTAACAAAGTGACTTTCAATCTGTAAAGTGTGATAATATTGCCATCTTTAAATTTGCCCCAAAAAACAAAATCCAGAAAAAAAGTCCTCCTCGCTTCAAAATTTCTTGAAATTGTACATCTCCGTTCATGATGTTTCCAATGGTACAGAATGCAGCTGCCAAACTACCAAAATATCAAGTGTAAAGCCTTCCAATCCTATCATCTCAACACTTTGAGATTATAGGTTTCTCTGGCTGGCAATTTGTTTCCAAGTTCAATTCAAATTGGTGGTCTTAAGCCAGTGTGGGCAAAGTTTTGGTTTTGTAGCCACTGACAACCCTGACTTTTTCAGATTACCATTTTTCAGCCCTCCTGCAGAGGTGAACTGCCTCTTTCAGTATCAGCCATTTGCCTTTTTAAAAGGTTGCCAACTCATTTTGTACTGTTTAACATTTAAATATGCCATTTTTTTAAAGAGTAGAATTTTAAGCACCTCCAGTTCTGTGAGGTATCTTTCTCATGTTTGTTTGGCACTGTTGGCAGTCTGTGTGGTCCACAGAATGCCCCTGGGGCAGAAAATTGGACCCTGCTCCTGCTGAAATTGTCTACTCCTCTCTTAACATCTAAGGCCCTAAAACACTCAGAGGGGCTTTCACAACACATATTTATAGTACTATAGTCCCATATGGGGTATGTTATGAATCACACTTAAGTTGTCTGTGCCTTGCAACATCCATTCCCAGAGGCAGGTCCCCTCCTCCCTATAGACAGGGCAGAGCTTAGAAAAGTTACTCTTTTAAGGTTAGAATTCCAAGAATCCCACTGATGACACTGGTTTATGGATTTGGGGAATGATTCAATAAAGTAACTCTTCTAAGCACTGGGACAGGTACCACAGCATAGCATACAGCAGAACATTTAAACATCTCTAGTAAATCACTAGCATCTCTAGTTAAAAAAAGACAAGTGATGAGAAAAACCCAAACCTGCAACCCTAGCAAGCCACTGCCTATCAAGAAAGACAATATTGGACTATATGAACTAACTGTCTGATCTGATTTAAAGCAGTTTCCTAGGTTCCCAAACCAGTCCATCGTACCAAGCCAGAAGCCATGCAACCCCTCACTGACTTCTGCCTGTTTTATTCTAGCACCATCTCTTTAGGAAGAATCCCCTCTCTTACCGTTAAGCCGCATTGCTTAACAAAGAAACCAAGCCTCCTCACTTTCCCGGCTTACCTTGAGCGGTTTGAGTGACTCCAAGCCTCCTCCTGGTTCCAACCCATCCTCCCCAGCTTTCTTGCCCCTCCCTCTCCCCCGGCCACGGGGTTTCTTGGTGCCGTCGTGAGCCACGCCATGGGGTGGTTCGGTCAGCGGCCGGATGCGGGGTCTCCCACGGGGACGGGGCGGGCCCTCTCGCTTGGGCTTGGTGGGCTTGCGGCCCCGTCGTTTAGGCCCCTCCATGAGGCCACTGTTAGGTGGGCAGAAGTCTATGTCCCCCATGGGGCTGAGGCTGGTCCGGTTGGTGCGGCAGCTGGAAATGAGGTCAGGCAGCAAGTCAGGCAGGCGGCGACTGTTGAGCCGGATGTCGGCTGGAACATCCTCCTTGTCCTCATCATCTTCGAACTCATATTCTTGGGCATAGTTCTTTTTTGGTGGCTGGAATGGCGGCTCCCGCTTCTTGAGCAAGTGGAAGGACGATGTCTTAAGCAGTTTCTTGGGTTTGGAGGAGCAAAAAATTGGTGAAGTCAGGCCTGACTTGGATTCTGAAACAGGAGGTGTCCCATGCTGACCGGACTGGATTAGCCCCAACTGCTCTGTGTTGACCGTTGATGGTAACTCATGCTTGACTGACACAGAATCTAGTCCTAAGTGCTGCCCATCCCCACTTTCAGACTGGCAGTAGCTCTGGTATCCTTGCCCTCCTTGCATCATGTCGTAGCCCCCTCCTTTCATCCCTTCGCCCCTCTCCATGCCTTGTGTGCCATCATCTGGCTTGGGGAACTCATCCCCAGCACAGGGAGGAGGGCCAAACATGTCCTCCATGCCTGGGAAAAAGCTTCGGTCTTCATCTTGTAACAAGGAGTCCGGGAAGCAGATAGAGGTCAAGGGAACAAAACGCTGCTTGGCTCCTTGAGGGCTGGGGCTCTCAAACTGATCTTTGCCCTCAAGTTGCCCTTGAGGGACTTGCTGTGAGGAGTCCGGGTCCAAAGTGGCATCAGGAAGAAGATGCTGCTGACTTTGCACTGCCCCGCTTTGCCCCAGGTGAGATTCCAAGCTCAATTCTGGCTCTAAGAAGTCCTGGATCTCTTGTGATTGGGAAAGATTGCCCTGGGGCATCACCTCCATGCCCTCAGACTGCATCCTCTCTGGCTGGAGCTGACCCTGGAGTTGCGGGGACTGCTGCGACTCGAGCAGCTGTGCTTCCATGCTCTGGGAACGCACATGAGCCTGGTGCAGGTGGGCTTCCAACGCCTGCATCTGAAGCTGTGGTGAAGGTGCTTCGGCCTGGTGCATGCGCTGAGGCTCCATCAGGTGGACATCCAGGGGGGTCCGAACCTTCCCACGTGAGTGTAGCTGGCTCTGAGTGTGTGTCAGCACTGACTGGAGCAGCTGGGACTGCTGTTGTTGCTGTTGCTGCTGTGAAAGGGAGAGAGGAGGCAAGTCAGGAGGGGAGTCCAACATCAGTGTGGCACCTTGCTGCCCAGGCATCAGTCCGTGGGGCTCCATGGGGTGAGGCTGTGAAGCATGCTCAGGAGTCTTCTGCAAATAGGAGTGGGCTTGGGAAATCTCCTTGCTGCCTGTGTCCATGTGGCCTCCCTGGAGATGCTGTTCCACTGATTTCTTTATCTCTTGTCCATAAGAGTCCATGGAACCAGCTTGATGGCTGTAATGGACCACAGAAGTGGCCAAAGACTCTGGTGTCGAGCGTGTGTGTGGATACTCCTTGGCCCTATCTCCTTTCTTCTTGTCCTTCAGACTCTGCAGAGACATCTCAAGGCCCTGGTTGTCCAGGTTAGAGTTGGTCCGGATGACACTCTGCAAGTGGTAACGCTCCTCTGTCTTGCTCAGCTCATACCCCATCCCTTTCCCAGCCCTCTCTTCGCACTCCACCATCCCTTCTGTGGGCACCCTAGGTGGACTCTGTGACTGCAGTAGGTGTTGAATCAAGAACTCCTCATCTTCCGTCCGCTCAGATGACAGCAGGTCTGAATCAGCCTTGGATTTACCATAAGATGCCGCCCTCTCCAACCCTCCTTGTGAACTCTGGTAGCTCTGAGTATGAGCTGACTGCATGAAGGAAGGCGAAAGCACAGAAGTGAGATACTTCTGAGACTGCCCGGGTGACGCCACACTCTGTGGCCGATTAGCAGTGGGTGATTGGAGAGGCCGAATGATCTGTGAAGGGCTCGAGTCTGGAAGGCTCTGGCTGTGCGAATAGCCAATGGACTGGCTGTGGCCTGGCATAGCCGGTGAGTGGCCAGTGCTGTAACTTAGCGACGGGCTGGCTGTGGGCATCCCCTGCGAATGAGCTGGTACATAACTCGGTGTCTGGCTGACAGAGACATGGGGCTCAGCTTGGACACTGTACCCAACCGATGACAAGCCTTGCAGCTGTTCAGGTGAGTAAGTCTGATTCTGACATGTCTGTAGCCCTTGCCCACCCTGACCAGCCTGCCCCTGTTGGGCCTGACCAGTGGTTGAGTAGCTTTGAGCTTTGCTCACACTTGTGAGATCTTGGGCCTGATTGCTGCTGAAACCTTGTGAAGCCTGGCTAACGGAAGAGAGATTCTGAGGCTGGCTAACAGAGTAACTCTGTGTTTGGCTCATAGAAAGCAGGCTCTGGGGCTGTCCGGGCGAATAGGCCTGGGACTGGCTTGCAATAACAGAGCTAGGCTTGGGAGTGGATGAACTGTAGTTGCTTTGGCACTTGGGCGTGGCGGTGGAACGAGGTGGTTGGCGGGATGCAGAATAGCTCTTGGATTTCGAAGAGGAGGCTGTGCCAGAGTACCCAGGGGACTGAATAATGGGACGGTAACTTTGTGAGGGCTCTTGCCGTGTGGCCTGTGGGGTCTTCTGTTGCTGGGAACCTTCACTGCTGGCAGGGGACTGTTCACCCAGGGGGCTGCAGGAAAGACTTGAGCGGTGGGGCATCTGCTGGTAGCTGCCCCCACAGCTCAGGTAGTGCTGGAGGGAGTGGGCGGCAGGCAGCTGCGGCTGGGCGCTGGAGGGTCTCTGGTAATGTTTGATCACGCTGTCCTGTCGGGGGATGGCCCGCTCAATGGAGGAGGCAGGTGAGCTGGAAAAGACAGAGGTGTTGTAAAGCTGGGATGTCTGGTCAGATGGCCCCAGTGAGGACGAAAGGAGGTTGAACTGGGAAGGGAGGTGACGGGAAGCCGACTCTTGAGCGCTGCGATAAGCTGAGCTTTGGGAAGGCAAGCCTGTACCCAACACTGCACTGCCCAGCCGATCAAAGCTGAGAGACGAAGGGACACTGGGCTGGGAGGACTTGATGTGAAGCAAAGGATCATGTGGAGACAAAAGACCATTGGAGGTTGGGCTGAAAGTGGCATCTTGCAGCGTGAGTGAGGAAGTGACTGGGAAGCTGCGTCCACTGAAGGAGGCTGGGTGCTGGTAAGCAGAGAGTGCTGAGGATGAAGGGAAGGTGCCGGAGCCTGGGAGGGCCCCTGAGATGAAGAGCTCGGCAGGCGCTGGAGTGTGCATGGCTGCAAGGAAGAAAAAGGAGATTCAGATTACAGGCTCCCGGACAAAAACAACAGAATTTATGGATAATCTACAAAGAGGACACTAAGCATTACCTCCCCAAAGAGGAGAAGACAGGTGTACATAATAAAAATCTACAGAACACATTTCTGAAGAAAATTCACAGAATAACAGGCTCCCTCTCTCTATTGTTTCCAAATCAAGACAAGACTACAGTCATGTAGGCCAGGGGTAGGCAACCTTTCCCCTTTAAGGGCCGAGGGACTTCAGCTCCCAGAATCCCAGGAACTATTGGCCAACATGGGACTATTGGCCAACATGGCTGAGGCTTCTGGGAGCTGAAGTCCCTCGGCCCTTAAAGGGGAAAGGTTGCCTACCCCTGATGTAGGCCATAGTTCAGGGCTTGGGAGAACATTATGCCATTCACATGTTGCTGGACTGCATGTACCATCATTCCTTACAATAGGCTATGCTGGTGAAAGTTGACAGGAGTTGCACTCCAGTATCTGAAGGACCATCCAGTCCCCACTTCTGCCATAGTTCAATGGCAGAGCACTGGCTTTGCACACAAATAATAATAATAATAACAATAATAATAATAATGATGATGATGTTTGGATTGAGGCAGGGAACAATGATAATTAACAAATAAACAGCAGTTAAAACACATCAGTTAAAATATACATCAATTTAAAAAGACAAATAAGATATACACATATTAAAACAATCCACATTTAAAAATCACTTGGATGAGCCTGCTAGAAGAGATTGATCTTCAGTGCTGTTTTGAATTCAAACAGCCTGTTCAGCTGTCGAACCTCTTACGGCAGGTCACTCCACAGTCTAGAGCAGGGGCAAGCAACCTGTTCCCTTTAAGGGCCGAGGGACTTCAGCTCCCAGAATCCCAGGAGCTATTGGCCAACATGGGACTATTGGCCAACATGGCAGAGGCTTCTGGGAGCTGAAGTCCCTCAGCTCTTAAAGGGGACAGGTTGCCTACCCCTGGTCTAGAGGCAGCTGAAGAAAAAGTCCTCTGGCTCAGTTGCCAACCTAGTCCTGCTGACTGGAGCAAATGTCTGCCAGAGGACCTTAGATTACATGTGAAGAGGCAATCCTGTAGGTAACCAGGACTCAAACATGTAGGGATTTAAAGGTAATAACCAGCACTTTGTACTTTGCCCCAAAACTAATTGACAGCCAGTGGAGTACTTTTAACATTGGTGTAATGTGATCACTCCTAAATGTTCCAGTAATCTGGCTGCCGTGTTTTGAACTAGCTGGCGTTCCCAAACTTGGTACAGAGGTAGCCCAATGTGCAGTGCATTGTAGAAATCCAGCCTTAAGGTTATCATCTTTAGGTCCTCCAGCTCTAGGTAGAGTGCACCTCTAGGTAGAGTGCAGGTGGTGTATCAGCTGAAGGTATAGTAAGCACTCCTGGCCATCATGTCTTTCTGAGCTGTGATTTGGAGAGACAGATCTAGAAGCACCACCAAGCTGCAAACAGTCTTTCAGTTGGAGTGTAACCCCACCCAGTACTGGTTGACATACCTCCAAATCCAGGTTAGGACCTTTGACAGTAAACATCTCTGTCCTGTCTGGATTCAGCTTCAATTTGTTTTTCCTCATCCATTCCATTACCTCCTCCAGGCATTCGTTCAGAGGAGACACACTATCCTTAGAAACAGAACACACAATCCCTGGTTCCACCTCCAGAATCTCAAGTTTAAAAGGTAAAGTAGCAAATGGTAGAAAAGACATCTTGCCCAATACCTTCAATAAGGAACAGACAACTTGTAGCCTTCTAGATGCTCCTGGAGTACAACTCCCATCAGCCCTAGCCAAACACAGGTGAAAGGTGATGGAAGCCACAGTCAAACAACATCTTATGGGCAACCTTCCCTGCCCTGAAGAAGTGCTGGTAGTTCAAGTGCAGAATACCTGGCTAAATGGACCAATGGATCAGTGTAAGACAGCTTGACAGAAATGCCAATGACAGAAGCCTAATGAAGAGTCACAACTCAGCACCATATGCTCTTCCTACCCTAAGGCCAAAATGCTAACCTACCATTTAAGCTGCATCAATGAATCAACATGAAGCCCCCAATAAATGCTCATTCCATCTGGTAGTGAATGAACTGACTCCCCTCTCTCTTCTAGGATACTGGGAGGAGCTCCAGAGTGTATTACTTACCTGTTTGCCAAGATGGGGTGCGAAACTGGGAGAGCAGGGAAGAAGCAGAAGGGCCTGGCTGCGGTGCCCGTGACTCCAGTGCCGAGATGAGATTCATGACCGAGGCGTCTGGTGTGGCACTGCTGGCATGATGGAGCCCTGTCTCAAACAGGCCAGAAAGACCTAAAGGAGAAAGTAGTGCTTGTTTGTATTTTAAGAGAGAGACAGAGAAAGGAGATAAAGAGCTGAAAGTCAGTGAGAAAGCAAAGATAAGACAGATACATTGAAAGGGGGCAGGAAGAGGATTATAGTCTTAGGGAACAAGCAAGAGAATCTCCAAAGAGACAGCAATATGGGGGTGTCAGAGGCACCTTATAGAGCAGACAAACATGGGCAGTACAGGACAGAAAACTACACAATTGTTTTAGTTTATTTTTGTTTAAGTGGGGAGGAAAAGGGAGAACCAGCCAATAGCCTGGCAGGTATGAAGAGAAACTGGGAAATGAGAGGGTGATGACTAGAAAGGTGGCAGAGGGAGTCAGGGAAAAAGGGAAAGAAGGACTGTGCAAAACTGGAAGCAAAGGGTAAGAATGGCCAGGAATCAGAAAATCTAGCCATAGTGAAATCAAAGAACTGAGGGCCAAATTACATTACATCTTTAGCATGCTTCTTTTAGCACACGGTATGTTCTTTTTTAACCAAAATCAAACAACGGGGAAGAGAGAAGTGGTTTATTTGTCATCAAGTCAGCTTTGGCTTATGGTGACTGTATGAGTTACAAAAGCTCTAACCATCAACAGCCCTGCTCAGAGTTTGAAAAGTCAAGGCTTTGACTTCCTTTATTGAATTAATCTATCTGTAATGTAATCTCCTCTTTTTCTATTGCTTTCTGCCATACTGAGCATTAACATGTTTTCTAAAGTGTCATGTCATCTCATATGTCCAAAGCACAATAGCATCAGTTTAGTCATTTGGTTTCAAGGGAGAGTTCAGGCTTGATTTGCTCTTAGACTTATTTATTTGTCTTTATAGGAGTCCAGAGTATCCACAGAACTATCCTCCAGCACCATATTTCAAATGTCAAATTCTTTTTCTGTCAGCTTTCACATCCATACAGAGAATTCAAAAATACTGGAGCATGGATTATTCTGATTTTGGTATTCAATTATATATCTTATCTAATTAAGAATCTTATCTATCTCCTTCACAGTTGCTCTTCTAAGTCTTATACTTCATTTGACTTCTTAACTACAATCTTCATTTTGATTAATGACTGAGCCAAGATATAGAAGATCTTTTAACAACAGTCTTCATCGTCCACTTGAACAAAGTGGTTTATTTACTACAGAAAAATTAAACTCTGCCTTTCCACCCAAAAGTGGCCAAAATCATTTAAAGAACATTGGTCAGTGAAGTTCCAGAACAGCAATAAAAATAAGCATCATCAAGGGAAACAGCCTGAAGAAAGTTGGATGCTTAGGCAACAATTTGGATCCCGGCCCTGTCCTACACAGCCTCATGTTATATTAAGAATCCATAAGCTTTGTACTAATTATGAAAAAAGAGTCAGCATACCACTGAGAACAAGTGTGGCGTAGCAGTTACAGTTTTGGAAGATGTGAGTTCTAATCCTCACTCATTTAGGAGACTCGTTGAGTGACCCTGTGTTAAGTCTCTCTCATTCTGGCCTACCTTACATATTTGTTATGAGTATAAAGTGGGAAGAAAGCAAGCCATGTACTATGCCTTGAACCCAGTAGAGGAAAGGTAAAATATTATTAATATTTACTAGCTGCATTTATAAATGTATCTGTGGGGCATATTTCAGCATATGCTGGAACAAATTGGTTAAAGATGCCACAGATTTCTTCCTTCTTTTCTCTGTGGCAAAGTAAGTGAAGCAAATCTGAGCCTTGGGACAGGAACACAGATAAGATACAGACACCAAGGAGAGAGAAAAGAGCACGGTACCTGCCGGGTGGTGGTTTGTGGCGTAGCCCTGCAGAGGATGAGGGGTGGCGTATGCTTGGCGATGTAAGATATCTGTGTCTGGGTGTGAGCTCCGGGATCCGCCGTACACCAAGCTGGGGAAAGAAAGAGAGGGAGTGTCAGGTCTGACAAGACAGTCAAGTTCATTGAACATAGTCCGAGGAACCTGTACCTTTCCAGATCTTGTTGGGACTCCAGTTCTCATCAGATCCCACTAACCTGACTAACAGTGATGGGAGTAGAGGTAAGTCAATATCTAAAATGCCACAAATCCTGATTTTAACATGCTCCAGAGTTTGGAAACATTACTTTTTTGGACTATGTCTGGGGGATTCTGGCTGTTGTAATCCAAAAATATCATGTTTTCCAAGATCTACATCAAATGTCCTGACTGCATGCACAGAAAGGTTGCTTCAAAACTCATTTGAGGGATTGCCTGCTGTTTTCATCTGCAGGAGTGACCAAGGGCAAGTAACCAACTAAAGACAGTTGTTCTGATTCTGAGTTCAAAGCAATGATAGACCCTGTATGTGTGCATCTCACCCCTAAAGGTTCAGGTCTCTGCTTAACTATGAACTTTCTAGATGGCCTTGGGTATTAGCCTCTCACCTCTAAAATGGGTGCATCAATGTCCTCTTTTTGCAGAACAAAATCAAACACAAGAATAAGGAGAAACTTCCCCATTTTTATGCTCCAAGAAAGACCAAGACACTGTCCACCTCCTTCTTCCTCTTACCCTTATCTCCTGTCATTACCAAATCACTTTGCAAGAAAGAGGACTGGAATATGTTATTAGTGATGCAAGCTGGGAAATGTAGTCCCCCGTTCCTTGTTTCTCACAGCATCTGCATCTGACCTCCCCATCCCTCCCCTGCCATGGCCCCATTCTATTCACACAGGAAGACGCAGCTGTCTAGCCCAGCAGCCAAAATGCAGCTCACAGAAGAACACCCCTCAAATCCTGACCTGCTTCCTCAGCCGTGGGTGCTGTTGAGATCTTTCTGTGCTTAACTGCAATCCAATCAGGTCAACTTTGTCTCTGATGCTACTGCCTACTCCTGTCCTTTACCTGAAATTCTTTTCTACCCCCACCTCCACTAAGAAGGCACATTTTCCTGTGTGATCTGCACAGACATTCCCCCACCCCCTACACATACTAAAAATGACAAAAGCTTGCTCCCTATGCCAATTATGTGGCCTATTGTCAGAGAAACTGAACACCCAGGAGGCCTTGTTTCCATATCCCTGCTCTAAGCTACAAAAGACTGCTTTCCAAGCCTCTGTTCCACACTCTGGAACTTAACCTTCATTTCTAAAACAGGCACAAGTCCTTATTCTCAACAGCTTATCTTCCCAAATTCCAAATCAAAACAGATCTCAGTTTCTCTCTTATTAGAAAACTTAGGAGTCTGGTCTCTCACCACACAAATTCAACAGTGAAATCCTACACAGGTCTTTTCAACAGTAAGTCCCATCAGGTTCACTGGGGTTTTCTTCCAGGTAATTGGGTATAAGATGGCAGCCTCAACCAGCTGCAGCCAACTAGTCACTTGGAGCAAACATTGCTATGGGACCATGACTTTGGTGCCTGGTGGTCTTATACAAGGTTGTCACAATAGTTTTATTTTAAAAATGCCCTTGCGCACAACAAGGCCCTCAACACCATCACTCCCACTAGGCACCAGCCTTCTTTAAAGCAACACCCAGGAATTCCAGATCCCAGGAAGCAATGCTGTGCTCTGCTCTGCCAGACTCCCTTTGGGAACCACTCTATGTAACATAATTATGTGCAACACTGCCACTCCTCTCCTTCCAGCGCCAAGCCAAACCCAACACCGTTATTTATTTCTCTGAATGTGTGTGTCGAGGCATGTGCCACAATTATGCACGTGCCATGCAGGAAATGTAAGCACAGCCCTGGGACAAGAGAAGCCCTCTCTGTACAGAAGAATATGTTGTGGACAAGCTCTTGCTAAGAGTTAAGTGCGCCTGCTTCAGGAATGTGACTACCTGCAGAAACTTTCAGGGAAGTCCAGAGGTTACAAGTGCCAAATGAGGCACAGAGATCAAAAGAAGCAGCAGGTGGGGGTGAGGGGGAGGCTCAACTTGCCAAAACTAGAAGTAGCCCTCTGCCCACAACCTGCCTGCATAGGGCTGTGTGTGTGTGAGGATGGACTGCACAGCAGCAACCACGAGAGGACCATTCCACTAAGGACTATAAGAAACAGGAAATAAGAGACTCTTTCATATACTGTCACCATCTTTAGTTTCTAACTTGCCACAGCACACTGTGTCAATAGCTGAATGGAAATCCATCCAAAGAGAGAGACATGCAGAGACAGAAAGCAAGATATGTAGTGCAAAAGGTAGCGATGTAAGGAATCCAGATTCCTCTGGGACTCTTGGCACAAAGAGAGAGAAATCCTCAATTTCCCTATTATGCTTTGGCCCTTTGCTTAAGGAGGGGGGGGCAGAGCTGAGATTGCAAAGCAAACACATGTGTTTCTGAAGATAACAAAAGACAACAAGATTCAAACAACAGCTTTTTGTACCTGACCTCTTGCTTCACCTCAGAATTGCAACCTTCTCCCAGGTGTCCACAGAAGGAAGTATTTCTATTCTATAGCGGTTTTCAAACATACCACATTGCTCATTTCTAAAGTAGTCACTGTATTTGCCCTTACAACCCTTGAGCATGATAGGTCACTTCTGTTCCCACTGTACAGATCAGAAACTGAGTGTGAAAGTATGTATCTTTTCCAAAGGCAAAAGCCATCCATCCATCCAAAGTATCATATCTGAAGTCAGGTCTTTCAGATCCAAGCACCCATCTTCATTCCTTAACAAAAAAATCCCTGTGGGCACTGGCTCACCATCCCACCTCCCAATAACAAAGATAGTTTCTTGCAAGAGAAAGCAGGTTGTTCCATTCAGACCTACAGACCAGGTGAGCAACTGCTGATAAGCTACTGTACCTGGGAGGTTTGAGAGGACCTTGGGCAGATCAGTTGCTCTAAGTCTCAGTTCCCACAACCAGTACATAAGGATAACGTTAGTCTGTCTCTCAAGGTAACTTAAGGACACACCTTCCCTACCAACCCTGAAAATTCTGGGGTAGGAAAGGCTATACATCTAAACATCACAACAAAAACAAAACTCACTTTTTCATGTTGGCTGGGGACCCTGGGTGCTGTAATCCTAAACTAAGCTTTCCAAATTCTAGTTTAAGAAACTGTTTATGCTCTTTAGCTCATCTTCTGTTCTGACTAAGAGATGCTGATGTAGGTAGAGAAATGGAATGACACTTACTGCACTTTCAAGAGAAGTATATATTCTGACTCCTGGATTGTTTATTACTTGAAAAAAGACCCACCTGGATAAGAGTTACACTCTACCTTCCCAGGGTACACTGGCTTATGGCAAGCTCATTTCTTCATCCCTTCTACAATGCACACTTCCAGTGTCTAGGCAGAGTTGCAAACATTGAGGGTTTGTATCAAATTGTGGAAGTAATCACTGAATGAGCACAGAGTTAAAATGTGCATGCATCTGTCCAAAAGAGAAGGAGTAAGAAGAGTTGGCAAACTCTCTGTGATGATACAGTCAGTGATCTGCAATATCGAACATGTGAAATATTCTTAACAACAAAATACATCTTATACATATTGGACAAATTTAAGTTATACACTTTTAAATTTCCCTCCATTTCTGAATCTGAATATATGTTGTGTGTCAGGGGGCAATCATCAAATATAATGGGGGAAAGCAAAAAAATGAAGAGTGTCATGAAAAGAGTTCAGGATTCCATCTAGGCCTATCTAAGTGCTATTCAAATACTATCTAGCCTATAAAGACTATAGTATAATGACTAGCAAGATGGTATTCTGAAGAACAGGCATAACTCAAGAACAGTATATGGATATGTACTAAGATGAGTAATGAAATGGAAACCCATATGCCCTGTAGCCCAACAACAGTCACACCATTCTGAGAGTTGCCTCAAAAAAGTAAATTTGCCAAAGTAAGGAAGAGCCTCAATGACCTGCTACGCACTTTATCCTTTCTCCTCAGTAGTTTAAGCTATACATATTATGCAAAACACAAGCAAATCTGTATTATATACACAAGTTGTAGAACTCAGCTTCTCCTGACAAAAAATTTGAATAGTCTCCAAACTTTTTCTTTAAAAAAATAAAATAAAGACTGTACACAATTCCAGCAACAAGCCACTTTCTGACACTCTCAGGCCACCCCAAGACACTCTCTTGGGGGCCATGCATGAAATTATACCAGAAAACATTAACTGTATTATATATGTAATACTGTGTATATGTGCATTCACACACAATTATAGTGAAAGTAAAACTGCACCATGGTGGGGAGTATATAAGACTAAGGTAGCAAAATGACATTTATGAGAAAAGAACCTTATAGATTCCCATCATCTATGGAAGACAAAGCATGCACACTGAATATCACTGCTTTGCTTCCTAAGAGATTCAGAAAAGCAGCAAACCTGTGGTGGACTGAGGTTGAGGAGGATGAAGACCAAGAGCACAGATTTAAGACATGAATAAGAACAATTCAGAAGGTCAGGAAATCTAAGCTCACTCTGGAAAAGGCAATGGATATTATACACTTCTCAAATCCAAGAAAGGAGGCACAAAGCAAGCCCACTATACAATCCTGTCACCAGCTATTTAGTTTATGCTTTCTCAAATCTGACTTGTAAACACTCAGCTACTTGCCTGTGGTACCAAAGGATCACCTTCAGGCAACTGCGCTACAAGGCTTTTGTAAACTGGGAAATATTTTTCTTCTCTCTTAGGACACTAGTGTGCCTGCAAATATTAAATATTTGTGCTGAGGCAGGTTGATACCAATGTTATTGGCTAGTAACATTTTATAGGCTTATTTCCAAGGCTAATTCAATATGTCATTTGCTGACACAGTCACAGAATCAAACCACCACACATCCAGGTGGAAAATATGCCCTCCAACATGGAGGCCCTCCTTGTCAATATCAGATAGGTAAAGTTTATATTGGTCATGTAAACCCACTGGGTCACTCTGGGCAAGTCACACATTCTCAGCCTCAAGGGAAGACAATGGCAAACCCTTTCTGAATAAATCTTGCCAAGAAAAGCCCTATGACAGGTTTACCTTAGGGTTGTCATAAGTTGAAAATGACTTGAAGGCAGACACAGGGGTAGGCAACCTTTCCCCTTTAAGGGCCGAGGGACTTCAGCTCCCAGAAGCCTCAGCCATGTTGGCCAATAGTCCCATGTTGGCCAATAGCTCCTGGGATTCTGGGAGCTGAAGTCCCTCGGCCCTTAAAGGGGAAAGGTTGCCTACCCCTGGCAGACAACAACAACTAAAGTTCTGTTGGATGAGGACAGGTGGGGGGACAATGTGATGTGACTGAAATGTATTCTGCACATCCTCATACATTCTTCCTTGCTGTTGTTGTGTGCTTTCAAGTCCCTTCCAACTTATGGCGACTGTTTGACAATTATTTCCAATAGAGACAGAAATGCCTGTGCACTATGCACCACAAAAACACACCTGTGCTTTCAAAAGGAACCAAAGGGATTGCAATTAACTAAACAATCCTTCTCTGCCACACACAACATGCATACATACACATACACACACACGCGCACACACACTTTAGAAGGCAGCAAATAAACAAAAGGAGAGTGCAAGACAAACACTACACAATAAAATGGTAGGCTTTAATTATCCACTACAACAAATCCTCACTTGGCCATGAAAACCTACTGGGTGACCTTTGGCAAGCTACACTCTCTCAGCCTCAGAAAGCAGGCAAAAGGTAAACCTTATCTGAACAAATCTGGCCAAGAAAACATTATGATAAGGTCATTTTAGTGTCACCATAGATTGGAAACGACTTGAAGACATGCAACAATAACAGGGCAAGAATTCTCCAATGTTTATTGTACTGATTCTGAACCTCCAGAAGGTATCCAACAACTTTTCAAGGCTCCTTAATTGTAACTGTTCCATAATAAAAATGGATCATCTCTCAGCAGCCTTTGTCCCAATGGTGGGGTGAAGGAGGAGGAAGATGCTTTAGAGAAACAAGGTGAGGGGAAACCAAACACCTGTAAACACTGAAAGATGGCTCTTTTGAGGGAGGCAATACATGAGAAAATAATAAACACACAGGCTTCTGCTTTGCTTCATATATGCCTCCATGTGCATATTTACAGTGGATGACTATGTTCAGGTGGTTTCATTCTAATTTCTTGGCCTTTCCAAAAATACAAGAACATGTCTAAGATCAGGTCTCCCACAGTAACCCCTCATGAGCTCTGTTCAAATCAAGAACCCGTGCAGTGGCCTATCAGTTGCCTCATTTCCACATACGCAGATGATTAGTTTTAGATTCCTTCCACAGAAAAACTCAGGAGTCTTGTCCCCAAATAAAATTCCATGTTTCCTAGTAATCCCACCACCTTGAGTCTAAATTTTGCCTTTCCCATGGTTCTGTTGTTGTGTGCATGCAAGTTCCTTTGTCACCTGTTGACTTATAGTGGCCCCATGAATTTCACAGAGTTTTCTTAGGATTACTCAAGAGATGGTTTTGCCAGTTCCTTCCTCTGAAATATATCCTACTGCACCTGATATTCATTGGTGGTCTTTCATTCAAGTACTAACTAGAGCTGACTGCTTAGCTTCCAAGATTAGACGGGAACTGGTGTCTTTAGGGCAGGGGTAGGCAAGCTTTTTGAGCCGGGGGCTGGGTTGCTGTCCCTCAGACAATTGGGGGGCCGAAGCACCAAAAATAAATAAATAAATAAATAAATATTTAAAAATTTACAAAAAATATGCATGCACACTATCTCAGCACCAGAAAAGCCATGGCAAAACCCCTGTGGAGATTTTGCCAAGAAAACCCCAAGAACAAGTAATAACAACAATAATCAATATTATCATGGTGGGCAGCGGTGGCAGCGGTGGCAGGACCGGCCTGGGGTCGGTCCAAAGGCCTCAGGGGGGCGCATCCGGCCCACGGGCCTTAGGTTACCTACCCCTGCTTTAGGGTATTTAGGACAGTTTTGTAGCTGCCTCAAGATAAATCCATTGCACAGTTCCTATGCCCCTACCTGGGCCACAGGTAGTGTTCTTTCATTTAAATGCACATGTGCTGGCCCACAAGCGTGCAAAGTTTGCACACCAAAAGCACTAGCACCCTAGGAGTGTACCAACCAGACCACAAATCTCTGGTGTATAACAATGCATGCACATGTGTTGAAATAAGCAGTTAAAATGTATTGGAATCAGATGAATAGTGACCACATGGAACACATGTATGCATCCATGGCCAGTGTCATGTTCAAAACAAAACTCAGGTTACCATCTTTCTAACCATGTAACAAGCATAAATGGTTGATTCAAGAATGGCTTGTCGACACAAAGGTGCAGCTTTAGGAGATGGGGTCAGGGACATTTTATATCCATACAAATGCACCTAGGGAACAAAATAAGATGCTTAACAATAAGACAAAAGTGTGAGGCAAGTGGAAGTCATGCAGCCCAATACACTTTTCTTCTGTCCTCCCTCCCAATCCATGTAAACAACCATCAAGATAAAGAAGGAGAATGAAGAAGCAACCTGATTTTTTGTGCCAAAAGATGAAACTTTGGACATTGTAGGAAACAAGAAGAGCACTGGATAAGAGTGAAAGATATTCCAACTCTTCTGAATTCTTCAGAATGGAGATGGGGAATGTGTGGGACCCTTCAGATGTTGCGGGATTGCAATTCTTAACCAATTTAAGTGTGATGGAAGCTGAAGTCCAACAAGGTATTGAGGGTCACAAGCTAGAGTTCAAGAAGGATTACACTCGTCCCTCCACATTTGCGGCTTTGACTTATGCGGATTTGATTATTCACTGATTTTATTAATATGTTCTCTCTAGGAATATCTAGGTCCTCCAGCGCAATTCTATGGTCAACTTTAACCAAATGTTGCACTGAAGGACCTAGAGATTCCTAGAGAGAACACTCTACTAGGCATTTGTAACTCCTTCAGTGCAATTCTGTGGCCAATGTCTGGCAGATGTTGACCATGGAGTTGCACTGGAGGACCTAGAGATTCCTAGAGAGGTGTTCTCTCAGGTAAAAACATAGTCTTTTTGTTATTTGCGGTTTTCACATTCACAGGGATCCTGTGCCCCTAACCCCAGCGAATGTGGAGGGACGGGTGTACATATCCAGAACCTCTGGCTCATGCAGAGAAGGGAAGAACAGGAGCTAGTAGGATCATGAGAGCTAGCATTCTTGGGTTTTTCAGGAAGATATCAAGATCTAGCACATGACAGCCGAGGTCCAAATGGGTACGAAGGACACCTAGGTCATCCAAAAGGGGAAGAGCAAAGCAACTGATCTGAGGGATGCCTTATTTCTTTGGGAAAGTAACCATCTGTTCATGCATTAACTAACAATGGGGAGAGAAATGTGTCCAGTTACAAGAGTAGCCAATACTCCCCCACATTTTTCAGGTGAATGAGACAGACCTGTAGTTAGTGCAATTGCCCCATACATATATTTTTCCCTTTCTAATATTGAAAAGAAGCACTACACTGTAAGAGATCACCAAAAAGGTTCAAGTATGAAATCAAAAGGCACCACCCTTGTTCGCTAGGCCTACAACTACAAGTGTCTTGGTTATCTCCCATCGTTTCTGATTTTCTTCCATACCTGATGGCCTTCCAATTACAACCCATGCCAACCACAAAAGGTAAGTGTCCTGGTTTACAAGCACACCATATAAAGAAAGTCATAAGGCTAGCAGGCCTGCTTCTGTGCCTCATTCCACGATGGACAGGATGGAAATAACTAGGGATTCCCTAAGACCTGTGTTCCCCTTGGGAAACCTCTCCACATGACCATCAGCTACCTTGGCACAAAGGTTTATCCTGTATGCTACAATCTCCAAATCCAACCCTCCACCACCACACAAAAGGCAACAATTTGCACCCTTTTCACCCCGGGGGGGGGGGGGGGGGGGGAAATAAAGACAAGTCATCATATAGGTAAGACAGAGAGTCTGCCCTCTTGCTAAGTCCTTCCCCATTTTACGAACCAGGAGGAAAGAGCACAAACCCTGAACAAGACCTCCATCTGCCAGAAATAGTGCAGCTTGAGGCCACTTTAGTTGTCCTGGCTCAGTGCTAGGGAATCATGGGAATTGTATTTTTTTCTGAGACACTGAGCCTTCTCTGTCAGAGAGCTCTGGTGCCACAATAAACTACAGTTCCCATGATTCCTTAGCACTGAGCCAGTACAGTTAAAATGGTCTCAAGCTGCACTATTTCTGGCAGTCTGTAAAGGCCCATCACCTCATGAATGGGGAAATTGGGATGATGTCCTCAAACGCCCAGGATTTTCCATACTGGGGGAGGTGTCCGAATCAGTCTTTACCAGTTCTGAATGTGGAAGTATCCCTCAAAGAGTGCTGAATATTCCCTGCCCCAAAGCACAGAGAAAGGGCATCTTAGGGTGCATCCACAATGCAGAAATAATCCAGTTTGACACTACTTTAACTGCAATGGCTCCATGTTATGGAATTCTGGGAACTATAGTTTGTTCTGCCACCCCAGAGCTCTCTGAGTGAGAAGGCGAAATGTCTCCCAAACCCAAAAATCCCAACAAAACTACAGTTCCCAGAATTCCATAGCATGGAGCTGTTGCAATTAAAAGGTCCAAAACACACTGCAGAAATAATCCAGTTTGAGACTGCTTTAACTGCCCTGGCTCAGTGCTAGGGAATCCTAGGAACTGTACTTTCCCTTAGGAGAGACATTTATCCTTCTCCGTCAGAAAGAGCTCTGGTGTCACAATAAAACTACAATCCCCAGGATTCCCTAGCACTGAGCAGGGGTAGTTAAAGCATCCTCAAACTGCATGATTTCTCCAGTGTGTGTTGGACCAAAGTTGGACCAAAATGGATTTTTTCTGCAGTGCGGATGCAGCTTTAACTTTTAGTTGGAGGAAGTGCAAAATAACTGCTCTTCTTTCCTCCACTGAACACCTCTATATGCATGTGTGCCTCCCCAAAGAAAGAGACCCTAAAGCCCTCACACTTACATATACTCGGGTTGAAGAACAAGGGGAGGCATTTGGGGTGCAAGGCTGGGACCTTTTGGGGGTGGTTTGTGGTGGTGAGGGAGAGGAGGAGGAGGAGGAGGAAGGCCTAGAGAGGCTCCAGAGGCCCCCAGGGAAAGGGGTTGGTGGGGGCCCCCAGGGTCACTCACTGGGGAATGTGGGGAGAGAAATGGGGGTGAGGAAAGGGTGAGGGAAAGGGGTGCAAGGGATAAACAAAAAAAAAGGGGGTCCTCTGTTCTTTCTTTCTCTCTTTCGTGTGTGTGTGTGTGTGTGTGTGTGTATGTACTGTACATGCATGCATGGCACCCCAAAATAAAGAGACCCCAAAGCCCTCATACTTACATATACATGTGTGTGCACACACACACACACACATATATACACCCATACATGACCCCTCAAAGAAAGAGACCCTAAAGCCCTAATACTTACATATCCATGTGTATAGACATGTGTGTGTGTGTGTGTGTGTGTGTGTATGTACTGTAATTGCATGCATGGCACCCCAAAATAAAGAGACCCCAAAGCCCTCAGACTTACATATACATGTGTGTACACACACATATACATTCATGCATGGCCCCCCCCAAAGAAAGAGACCCTAAAGCCCTCATACTTACATATACACGTGTATACACACATACACACACATGCATGCCCCCCAAGAAAGAGACCCCAAAGCCCTCACACTTACATATACACGTGTATATGTGTGTGTATGTGTTATATTAATACACACACACATATACACGTGTCTTATCTCATTCCTCACTTGCCCAGAATCCACACCTTTCCTCCCTGCAGAGATTGTTATGCACAGGAGAAGGAGGAGGAGGAAAGAGAGAAAGAAAGAAAGAAAGAACAGAGGACCCCCCTTTTTTTGTTTATCCCTTGCACCCCTTTCCCTCACCCTTTCCTCACCCCCATTTCTCTCCCCACATTCCCCAGTGAGTGACCCTGGGGGCCCCCACCAACCCCTTTCCCTGGGGGCCTCTGGAGCCTCTCTAGGCCTTCCTCCTCCTCCTCCTCCTCTCCTTCACCACCACAAACCACCCCCAAAAAGGTCCCAGCCTCGCACCCCAAATGCCTCCCCTTCTTCTTCTTCAACCCGAGGCCTTCCCTCACGAAACCCTCCTTTCCCAGTGCCCCCCATTTCCTCAGGCCCAAAGGCCTTCCTAGAGGAGGAGGAAGGAGGAGGAGGTGGAAGATGGAGGGGTGGCTTCTGTTTTCCCTCCTTTGGAAGGGAGACTGAGGGGAGAAGCAGCCCCCTGGGCCCCCTTCCTTCTTCCCTTCCTTCCCTCCCTCCCTTCCCTGCGCCCCTGGGCCTGACCTGGCCTTGGCCGAGCGCTCGTAGCTCCATCCCGGGCCGGCGCCCAGCGGATCCCCGAAGCCGGCGCTGGGGTAGTTCCTATCCATGGGGAGGGAGGGAGGAAGGGGCGTCGGGGGCCCCGGGCCAGCCTCCCTCTCCCACCGGGGTCCCTCTCTCTCTCTGGGCGGCGGTGGGGAGCCTCTGGCCCCGACCAAGAGGAGGAGGCGGTCGGAGGGGAGAGACTGGGGAGGAGGAGGAGATGGTGGAGGGAAGGAGGGAGGGAGGGAAGGAAGGAAGGAAAGGGGGTCCCTCCTCCTCCTCCTCCTCTTCCTCCTCCTCTCCTTCTCCTTCTTCTTCTTCCTCCTCCTCCTCCTCCTCCTCGGCCTCTCCTGCGCTCCCCTCCCCTCGGCCTCGGCTCAAGCCCCGGGCTCGCGTAGGCGCTGAGGCGGCCGCGGGAGGAGGAGGAGGCGGCGACGGCAACGGCGGCGGCGGCGGCGGCTCATGGTGCAGCCATGTTCGCTGGGCGTCTGTCTGCGCTCCGCTCCGCTTCCTCCCACAATCCCGTGCTTGGAGAGAGGAGGAGGAGGAGGAGGAGGGAGGGAAGGAAGGAAGGAAGGAAGGAAGGAAGGAAGGAAGGAAGAAGGATGGAGGGATGGAGGGATGGATGGAGGACGGAGGGGAAGAGAGAGAGGAAGGGAAGGGGAAGAAGGGGCCACGGTGGAGAGGGAGGGAGGGAGGCAGGGAAGAGAGAGGAATATATTATTATCATGATAATCATCATCAATTTATTATTGTTGTTGTTGTTGTTGTTATTTATTATTATTACTTTTACTTTTACTGTTGTTGTGATTTCATCTGAGGATGGACAGAGTGGGGAAGAAGAGGGGGAAAAGACAAAGGCACAGAGATGGGAGGAATGAGGGCCAAGGCCAGGCAAGGAAGGAAGGAGGGATGGAGGGGAAAAGAGAGATGAAGGGAATGGAGCAGGGAAGGGGAGGAAGAGGCCACGGTGGAGAGGGAGTGAGGCAAGGAAGAGAGAAGGAATTATTATTATTACTATTACTATTACAGTTGTGATTTCATCTGAGGATGGACAGAGTGGGGAAGAAGAGAGGGAAAGGACAAAGGCACAGAGATTAGAGGAATGAGGACTAAGGCCAGGCAAAAAAAGGAAGGAAGGATGGAGGGAAGGAGGAATGGATGGAGAGATGGTGGATGAAGGGGAAGAGAGAGATTAAGGGAATGGGGCAGGGAAGGGGAAGAAGGGACGACGGTGGGGAGGGAGTGAGGCAGGGAAGAGAGAGGAAATTATCATTATTATGATTAGCTATTATTATTATTTACTACTATTATTATTGCTGTTACTGTTGTTGTGATTTCATCTGAGGATGGACTGAGTGGGGAAGAAGAGGGGGAAAGGACAAAGGCACAGAGACGGAAGGAATGAGGGCCAGGCAAAGAAGGAAGCAAAAAAGGAGGGATGAATGTATGGATGGAGAGGTGATGGACTCAGGGGAAGAAAGAGGGAGGCAGAATGAGAGAGATGAAGGGAATGGGGTGGGAGAAGGGAATGAGATAGAGAAGAGAGAGGAGATGATGATGATGATGATGATGATGATGATGATGATGATGATGATGATTTACTACCCTTATTATTACTGTTGTTGTTGTGATTTCATCTGGGGATGGACAGAGTGGGGAAGAAGTGGGGGAAAGGACAAAGGCATAGAGATGAGAGGAATGAGGGCCAAGGCCAGGGAAGGAAGGAAAGAGAGAAAGAAGGAAGGAGAGATGGATGGATGGGAAGGTGGTGGATGGAGGGGAAGAGAGAGGGAGGCAGAATGAGAGAGAGAGATGTAGGAAATGGGGCAGCATGAGGGCCATGGTGGGGTGGGAGAAAGGAGTAAGGCAGGGAAGGGAGAGGAAATTGTTGTTGTTGTTGTTGTTGTTTACTACTACTGTTATTACTATTACTGTTGTTGATGTTGTTGTTGTTCATCTGAGGATGGACAGAGTGGGGAAGAAGAGGTGAAAGGACAAAAGTGAGGAGATGGGAGGAATGAGGGCCAGGCAAGGAAGGATGGAGGGATGGGTGGAAGGAAGGAAGGAAGGAAGGAAGGAAGGAAGGAAGGAAGGAGAGGTGGTGGATGGAGGGGAAGAGAGAGGGAGGCAGAATGAGAGAGAGAGATGAAGGGAATGGAGTGGGAGAAGGGAGTGAGGCAGGAAAGAGAGCGGAATATCTATTATTATTATTATTGCTACTACTGCTGTTATTGTTATTGATGTTATTGTTCATCTGAGGATGGACAGAGTGAGGAAGAAGAGGGGAAAAGGACAAAGGCACGGAGAAGGGAGGAATGAGGGCCAAGGCCAGGGATGGAGAGGTGATGGACAGAGTGGAAGAGAGAGACAGAGAGATGAAGGAAATGGGGCAGGAAGGGGAAGGGGGCCATGGTGGGGTGGGAGAAGGGAGTGAGTCAGGGAAGATAATAGTTATTATTATTATTATTATTATTATTATTTCATCTGAAGATGGACGAAGTGGGGATGGACAGAGTGGGGAAGAAGAGGGAGAAAGGAGAAAGGTGAGGAGATGGGAGAAATGAGGGCCAAGGCCAGGCAGGGCAGGCAGAGAAGGAAGGAAGGAGGGAGGGAAGGAAAGAAGGAGGGAGGAAGGGAGGGAGGGATGGGGTGGTGGTGGAAGAGAGAGGCAGAAAGAGATGCAGGAAATTGAGCTGGAAGGAAAAGGGGTCAGTGGGATGGGAGAAGGGAATGAGGCAGGGAAGAGAGAGATGATGATGATGATGATTTTGCTACATTATTATTAACATTATTATTAGTACTCTGACAGTTGTTGTGATTTCATCTGAGGATGGATGGAGTGGGGAAAGGACAAAGGTACAGGGATGTGAGGAATGAGGGCCAAAGCCAGGCAGGACAGGCAAAGAAAGAAGGACGGATGGATGGAGAGGTGGTGGATAGAGTAGAAGAGAGGGACAGAGAGAGAGAGATGCAGGAAGGAGAAGGAGGCCACAGTGGAGTGGGAGAAGGGAGTGAGTCAGGAAGAGAGAGGAAAATTATTGTTGTTGTTATTATTATTATTATTAGGAATGAGGACCAGGGCAGGTTAGGAAATAAAGTGATGGAGAAATAGCTGAAGAGGTGGAAGAAGCAGGAAGAGGATGGCAGAGAGGAAATGAACGGGGCAGAACGAAGGGGAGGAAGCTGGTGGGAACTTTTACAGAGCAGCCCCTGCCGGGTGTGCTTATACCTCATCATTTCCACGTGTAAATTTCTCAGTCCACAAACCGGTGGACAAGAGGTGATGGTGTCACAAGGATTGTTGCTAAATTTGACACAGGTGTTGATTAAAGAGGAGCTTCCTACATCTACTATGGGGAGAGATCATGGGTTTCTGTAATGTTTCAAGGGCTTTTCCCAGGTCTAAAAAGATGCGGTGAATTCTCTATTGCAGGGACAGGATTGGTCAAGGCCTCTAGCCTTATATTCTGTTGAGTGTTTTTCAGTCATGTGAATGCTCTTTCGAGGTGTCACGGTACAGATAATCTTAAATCTAGATGGAAAGTTTTAGAGATCTGTCTTGATGTAACAGTGTGGAGTGGCTCTCCAGATCACTTCACACAGGATCTATGTGTATCACTGTACAAAGAGTGTGGTGGAATTTGTACACAAATGTGTGCTGGATATTTACCGTAGACACATGTTTACAAGACCATGTATGATTTCAGATACTATAGTGTTAGGATGTACAGATGTCCTACAAACAGCTTTCAATGCATGTACAGGCTGTGAAAAAATTGTGCATCATGTGTTACAGGTTTACCATGAATGCATTGCTGTACATACCTTTAAACCTTTACATACCTTTAATACTCACTTTTGTATGTTTTTAACTGTATTGTTTTTAATTTGTAAGCTGCTTTGCATCCCAATAATAATAATAATAATAATAATACTCTAACATAAGGAAAAGTAATTATGGGGTTTCAAAAATTCAACAGACAACTTGAAGGCACATACACATAAGCCATGTGTTACTATATAATGTACCCAAATCAAAAGAAACATTTCACAAGTTTCATGTCCTGTGTAGTAGTATCCTGGCTTCCTGATGCAATCCTGGATCACCTTTGTTTGTTTTTCTTTAAAACTGCTAGGTGAATAGAAAATCTGACATTACAATATAAATCTTTTATAATATAGAGCACAAATTGCATGAATGTCTCTGAAGACAAACAGGTTTCAAGGCCCAGAGGTTAGGAGATCAGAGGCAATTGTCAGCTGCAAGTAGAGCTCCAGTTTAGGATAAATAAGAAAAGATTTCAGGTCTGAGTCTATATACTAACTTTCACCTTAGAGATAAATTTAAATAACCTGTAATTTCTTTTGTCTGAGATAAAAAGAACAATTTACATGTAGAATTGAAGTAAATACTCCTGACAGAGTGATGTCTGGTTGTGGAGAGAAAGATTCTCAATCCTTACTGACTATATATAATCTTACACTGTAAAAAAATCTATGTTTAGTAGTTGCCAATTGTTGCAGGAATTACACCCCTTTGCTCCCTTTGAATTATTTCAGCCTGTAAATAGAAATAAGCTATTTGAATCCATGCTGATTGTCAGGGACTCCAGTGTCTGAACTGCAATGGTTCAATGCTGAAATTTATTCTCCTAAACTACATGAAACTACTGTTTATGTCCTCAGAGTCCACTTCAGCAACAGCCAGGAATTAATTTTGTCGTGCGTGTGTGCGTGTGTGTGTGTGTGTGAGTAAAATGTCAGCTTTCCTGATTGGCAGACAGCATGAAGTCTCTGGATTGGCCAGGCCTTGTGTAAATATTTGTTATCAATTTGATAATTGATTATTGCCTTTTAGAGGCTTCCTCTGATGTATGGGCATCATGGAGCTAGCTCAATGTTAGCTGCTCAATGTGGTGGTCCATGAACTGGTGCTAGTCCACAATTTATTAGTTCCCGGAGTGTTTCCAGGAAAGAAACAATTGTAGCCAGTGGGTACAAATATGGTACTGATCCCTGGGTTGTTTGGGATGTGTATGTGGAATTATTGGTCCCCCAGATCAGTTTGTTTAAGGTCCAAAACACTGCAGACACAATGCAGTCTGAGACCACTTTAACTGCCCTGGCTCAATGCTAGGAAATTCTGGAAATTGTAATTTTGTGAGACATTTAGCCTTCTCTGTCAGAGATAACTCTGGTGCCACAATAAATTACAATTCCCAGGATTCCCTAGCACTGAGCCAGGGCAGTTAAAGCAGTCTCAAAGTAGATTATTTCTGCAGTGTGATTTGGACCCATTAAGCATATCCTATCTTCCAGGCCTATATAGTCGGCCCATCTTATCCATGGATTCACTCATCCATGGGTTGAAAATATTTAAAAAATACAAATTCCAAAAAGCAAACCTTGATTTTTACCTTTTATATAAGGGATACCATTTTACTATTCTATTGTATTTAATATGACTTGAGCATCCACAGATTTTTGTATCCATAGGAGGGGTCCTGGCATCAAAACCCAGTAGATACTAGGAGCCCACTGTATTCAACTATAGCTCTTCCTACCCCTTACCACTCCTGAGATTTATTTTTTATAATTTATGTGGTTATTAATTACCTTTCAGCCTCCATCTTCACTACTGCAGCCTCAAAGGGAACATAATTAAAACATTTAAAACAAAGTGAACTGAGCGGGAAATCTTTGCAAACAGAGAAGAATTACATTTAAAATTACTCAGACTCCAGGTGGGACATAAAGTTTTAAAGAGTGTGCTATAAAACTGAACAGGGAAGAAGCCAGTCTAATCTCCTCAGGGAGGGACAAGGATGCTTGACTAATTGTCTTCAAATGATCCGCTTTCTGATGGTTTAATTGATGTTTATTTTTAATTGTTTTGTTCTAAAAACCACGTTGGAGGTTTGTTAAGGAGAGAGGCTATAAAGAAAATTTTAAATAAAAGAGTGCCCAGGACAAGAATTTCTTCTCTTGCAAAACTGCAGTTGTATGTGTCAGTATTCCTGTGTACATAGTAATGAGGAGAGAATCATTGCTTGTGTATACACTATTTACTTTAGTCCGGTGGCATAGTAGTAAATTTTGGAGTGTAGAAGCTCTTCATGACAGTACACATACAAATACAAAATCAAAAGTAACAGTCCATATCATAATAAGTCATTTTTACAGCAGTATGACTGGAATCCTAGTCATGTAGTATTTAGGGAGTAAAAATTTACTTTTAACTGCATTGAGATTTTTTTTCCAAATCATCAGCCAGATGAAACATAACCTTTTAGCATTTAATTAGAAATTTATTTAGATTTGCAAGCCATCGTGCAAAAAACAGTTGTTATTTAAACTGTCAATGTTAAGCAGGAATCCCATCTAAGGAAATAAGATTCTTCTCTCTGACTTCCTCTAAACTAATTTGTCACAATCAATAGCAAAACTTGAACGTATCATTATTTCTTGACTTATTTATTATATTTATATCCTGCCTTTTCTCTAAGGTGCCCAAGGTACATGGTCCTCATCCCTATTTTTATCCTCACAACCACCCTGTGAAGTAGGTTACTCTGAAAGATAGAAACTGGCCCAAAGTCACCAAGTGAGCTTTCCAGCCAAGTGGAAATTTGAACGAGACTTGCCAATCCTAGTCTAACATTCATTGTTCTCACTCTAAAAAATATTAGAAGCTATATTGTCCTGTATTGCCATTATATTACACTTCTGATTATATATTTGGAGCTATGAAGTCCATTCAGTGTTTTAAAAAGAGGCATACTGATTTCTGCTTCTTAAATTCACCAACAACTTAGACCTCACTGGAATTGTCCAGCTGTGGGAGGGAAAAAAGTTCTGCATATATAGTGGGCCCTTAGTATCTGCTGAGGTTTGATTCCAGGACTTCCTGTGGATACCAAAATCCATGGATGTTCAAGTCCCATTAAATAAAATGGATAGTAAAATGGTGTCCCTTATATAAAATGGCAAAATCAAAGTTTGCTTTTTAGAATTTTTATATTTTTGAATATTTTCAAACTGTGGATGCTTGTATCCATGGAATAAATAATCCATGGATATGGAGAGCTGACTGTATTCGGAAGTACTTTCTCCTTCAGCCAAGCTTCAAGTCCAACCTTAAAAGGAAGCACTGAGTCTGGATGGACTTTCCTAGCCCTGGGTTTGTTAAAGGCATATAAACATAACGTGAAATGAGAACTGAATGATGTGGTAAATAAATGCAAGTATAAAACTATATTAATAAATGAAACTGCACTTTTGTGTATTTGAAAGATAGAGGTGTGTCCCTGATTGCTATTGAATGGACTCCTTTCCTTAAAATTAAGTCTTAAGTGGCAACAGAACTCCTGCACCTGAATATTTTCCTTAATGTTTCACCTAATTTTATTTTTTTGTTCTGTCTTTGTTACAAGATAAACATTTAAGTTTTTGCTTTTTCACTGTTAAAGTACTAGAGTGGCCATTTAATATCTTTATAGTAAGGTATAAGTATACATGGCTTAAATACCTTAAGGCACCAGACTCAAACTGATCTTGGAAGTTGAGCAGGGTCAGCCCTGATCTTGGAAGGGACACCATCAATAAATATCAGATGTTTAGGCTATATTTCAGAGGAAGCAATTGACAAAATTACCTCTGAGTATTCCTTGCCTAAGAAAACCTTATAAAATTCATGAGGCACATCAGCAGGCACATTGAAGGTATGTGCACACACAGCCACAGAGTAACTAGTATATATGATATGATATTTATATATGATAAATTTAAATTTTGGTGGGTGTCCAAGAACTACCTTAACCGTTAGCCACAAACATGTCTGCCATTTTAAAGGGATTCTTATAAAGTATCCCCCTTCAGACTTTTCTAGGCATCTTCCACCTCATGGATGAGACATCTCCAGGCCCCCTTGTCTTCTACTGCTCTGCCCAGCTCATGCAAACTCTTATTTGTGGGCTCTTTAATAAAGTCCATCCATCTAGCATGTGGCCTTCCTCTCTTTCTACTTCCCTCCACCTTTCCTAACATTACTGTCTTTTCCAACAGTTCATGCCTTCTCATGATTTGTCCAAAGTATGACAGTCTGAGTCTTGTCATCTTGGCTTCTAGGGATATCTCTGGCTTGATCTGTTCTAGGACCCATTTGTTTGTCCATTTGGCTGTCCATGGGATCCTCAGCACTTCTCTAGAACCACATTATCTCAAATGAGTTGGTTCTCCTCCTATCTTGTTTCTTGACTGTCCAGCTCTCACATCCATACATGGTAATAGGGAATACAATGGCTTGTATGATTTTGTGCTGAGTTGTATGTCTTTGCATTTTAGGATCTTTTCTAGTTCTTTCATAGCCACACTCCCCATTCTTAATCTTCTTCTGGTTTCCTGGCAGCAGTCCCCTCTCCAATCAATGTTTGATCCCAGATATGAGAACTCTTTTACTATTTTTATTTCTTCATTGTCTAGTTTGAATGTGTATATGTTCTCTGTGGTCATTGTTTTTGTTTTCTTTATGTTCAACAGTAAGCCTGCCTTTGCACTTTCTTCTTTGATCTTCCTTAGTCGTTGTTCCTGGTCTGTGAGGTTTTCTGGTAGTATTATGGTGTTGTCAGCATATCTCAGATTGTTGATATTTCTTCCTCCTATTTTCACTCCTCCCTCTTCCATGTCCAAGCCTGCTTTCCTTACAGTTTGTTCTGCATATATGTTCTGCATAGAAGGTAAGCTTCTAGCAGTGGGAAAACAGCAATCAGAAGCTCGGGAACTGTGTTCTTTGTCCCACCTAATCAACTGAGCTGGAGGAAAGCTTCAGAGGCAACACAGGGCACAGCCAAAGGCCTATGGTCATAAACTTTGCACTCCTCAACTGCATAAACATTTATGTGGGGTTTGATTCTGAGGGGGCTATTTGAAATGATTAGGATACTTTTGTAACTGATGTTAAAAGTTTAAATGTTATATACACAAAAAGCAATAAATTTGATTACTAAAGATTATAGCTAATTTACCTTCATCCTTCAAAATAAGAGATAGGGCAACTGCCTCACAGCAACAGTGGCTGGCACTCCCAAGGTGAAACACAGCAGGAGGGACTGGTAAGCTGTAGTTGCTTGCTCTATGCATACTTTATAAGTCCTCACATGAGGGAGAAGTGATGTGGTAGCAGCCCGGAATGTATCAGAATTTGCAGAACACAAACAGAGTATTTGGGAGGACTAGATAAAAAGGAAGAGAAAGCTACTTTGGCTGCTCATAACTTCTTTGATGAGCAGCAAGAGCTGGAGGGAGGGCATAAAAAGGAAGAGCAGGCTTTGTGTATCCCACAGGTTGCATGTCCTACCTCCCTGATAGTTGCTTCATCAGTATCTCAGGTACTAGTCACAATCACCTGGCACCATATGGTATTCTGTGGCTAATTTCTTCTCAGGAGTAAAACCCAAAGCAAGGACTATAGTAACAGGAAAGACAGACATATAAAAAGTAGACCATACTTTATTTTCAACAGAAATCATGATCAAAGATTCACAGACAATTCAGTTATTTGGGTACATTCCTGTTCATTTGAACAGTGCTACCTCTTCCCCCTTCAACAGATTTATGAGGTGTTTCCTGTTCTGCACTCAAGAGACAACCAAGTAGTACTTCAGGACAGGTGTGTGGCAATGTAGGATGGATATGAGTTTACCATATGTGCAGGCATACTCATTTTGCACAGTTTGTTATACACTCACACTCACCCCATGCCATACTGTTTTGTGCATTACAATTACTAGAAGTGTATATAAACACATTTGGTCCTGCTCTTCTGGTCTCACACAGTTACACCATGGTAGCGGTGCCCATATTTTCTACAACAGATGTATAAATTTTCACAAACATCCTTCCCCTTGCCATCTGGCCAAGGCACACTCACTGCATTTCTTGCACATTCACTACTTTTTGTACTTACCTAAAAAAGCATGGGTCAGAAGTCATGACAAGGATATTTTCTCCTATAAGAATTCTCCCTTACCAAATGAAATGTTCTTTCATTCCCTAAATACCTAGTATTTTGGAGTGATACACTGTAAATCATTCACACCTAGAACACTTTGCTGTGTTTGCAAAATTCTGTTGGTAACTTTGCCCTTTTATTTGGATAACTAAACTATTTCTATATGCTCAGTGATTGCAGAAATGTAGAGACAAGGAAAATTTTGGACAGGGGGAGAATTCTTATTTTAGAGGGTAATGTCTTCATCTTAACTCCCCTTCATAACTACACTCCTAGTGGAGGAATGGAAGGATAAAGGGAGGACAACCTCAGTCATCATGGATAGGGAGGGATCATTGCTCAATGGAGAAGCACATACTTTGCATGCAATTGCTCCTGGGTTCAGTAACTTCCAGGTATTTCTTTTAAGGATAAGGTACCCATGATGTAAAAACCCTCTTCCTGCCTGAAACCCTGAGTACTACCTAGTCAGATCAGACAATAGCATGCCAGATAGACAAATAGCCTGGCCTGTTATAAAGCAGCTTCCTACATCTTTAGACATGGAAGGGTGTGCTCTCCAGATTAGGAACATCAGTATCCATAACAGGCAGGCACTGCTCTTGAAGAGTCCAGGAGCAGAAGCTCAGGTTACCAGAATGTATGTCAGACCTAGCCAATTACTGCATGTCAGTCACGGGCAAATATTTCACATCTGCACTTGAACAGAACACTAAAGGCACATAGAAACTTATGCAGTCTTGGGTTTTAAAATTCATTGTCCAGGCTCCAAATGTTCTGACCATTTTCTAAGCATAATTATTTACTCTGAAACACACTAATTGTTCCTATCCACACTCTCTAATGCAATGATAGAGGACAAGGATATACATACCAAACCTTGTTTAATGTGAGATGGCTGGTGATGAAGGAATTCTGTGCAAAACAGTATTTAATTTTCATACCAGTGCAGTGAATATCCATTATAATCACACTTAACAATTTCAAGTCTTTGTCTCTCAGACAATATAAGGCAACTCTGTTGCACACTCGACACATATCACTCAGTCTCTATAGAGTGCATACTCATATCCAAGACATATTTGTCAAATGTCACAAGTTTTCACATTTGTGCCCACTTGTCCACCAGCTTTGTTGCATGTGCATGGGCAGTGTCTTTTAGGGACATACAAATGAGTGCAGCAGGTTTCCCGGAAATATTGTTCCTGCATTCAACAACTCAAGTTGGAGGGGCCAAGTTGGTACTGCTCCTGGAAAAAGAGGAAAGCAAATCACAGTATCTCATTACTGAGAAATAAGCCACACACTGATGGTGGCTTGTGGGTCAGTGTGGGAATGGGCGGGTGTTCACACATCTGTTCCTGCACCAACACTAGACCTGGGACTGGCACGCTGTTCCTTACTTTGCTGGCCACTGATCCAACTGAGAAGTCCCCCAGTTGCCATGTCCAACATGGAAGCAGGGTCCCCATCTGCACTCATGTGGCCAGGTGTGTTTCAGCATCAGACACAGTGACTGGGAGCTTCTCAGTCAGATTGACAGCCGGCAAGGTAAGGAGTCTGAACAAACTAGTTTTGCTGCTGAATTTCTTAGAAACTCCATGCAAAACCAGGGGTTAATTACCCCAGGGTAAAGGCTCTTTACCCTAGGGTCATGGGATTAAGCAGGATTGGGCTTGATCCCATCCCAGGCATTTTGGCCTGTATTGTTTTAAACTAGATTACATGAGGCCAAAGGAAAACTGGCCCTTTTGGGCAGTCTGGACAACCCCTAAGGAGAAATATACATCCCTGAAATTTCTCCCTATTTGCTCTAGACTTGACATGCAGAGCAACAAACAAATGTACACAACAGCCTTTCAAATATTTGAAAAATACTATATCCTCCCTTAATCTTATTTTCCAGACCCTGCACCATCCCAGTCACTTGCCTCTTGATATTCTCATTTACTGATATCCTTATGTACAATGAGGCATTCAGAATTAGACAATTCTGCATCAGAATAGATGTAGAATAGAATGAAACTATTTCTTTTTTTTATGAGCAGGACACTGTGCTTCTGGTAATGAAACTTAAGATTTTGTGTTTTAGTAGTTGTATGACTCATATTCAACATACGATAAACATAGACACCTAGATAGTGTTATATGTACTGCTGTCAAGCCAAGCTTTCTCCATTCTATATTTGTGCCATAGATTCTTTGCTATCTAAATGCAGAACCTTGTATTTATCTCTGTTGATTTCCTTCTGTTGGTTTTGGCTTAGTGTTGCACCTATCAAGACTCTTGAATCTCAAATGTCTTCTACAGTATGAGCTGTGCCTTTCAATTATGTGTCACCTTTAAATTTGAAAAGCATCCCCTTATCCAAATGACCCCAAAAATGTTGAACAATACAGGGCCTGGGACAGATTCCTATGGCACTCCATTTGAAATCTCTCCCCAGTTTGCCAATGGGCCATTAATAAGCACTCATTGGGTATGGTTGTTCAACCTACTGTGAATTCACAGCCATGTTACTATCCTGTCAGCAAGGATATAATGACTTTGTCAAATGCTTTTCTCTGATAAAGATATATGCCATGGCCACATTTCCATGATCCACTGAACTAGTAACTACATTTTTTAAAAGTGATGTGGTTAAACTATAAAGACTTATTTTGAGAAACCCATGTTGACTCCTAACATTCCAATGCATTTTTCTTCTAGTGTCCACAGATCAATCACTTAATAACCTCTTCAAGAATTTTATCTGGTATCAACATTGGGTTGACCACTTTGTACTTTCCTGGATCTGGGTTTCCACTCTTTTTAAAGACAGGGACATTTGACCTCTCTCCTAGTCTTCCAAATCTAACCTATTCATAAAGAATTTTCTAAGATGATAGACAACAGCTTTAAAACAACTACATGTTTTTTCCATACAGTGAAATGCACATCATCTGGCCCTAGAGACTTGAATTTGGTTATATGTCATTCCTTCCATTTTCTGTAGGTGTCCTTTCAAAGTTTCAGCTCTTCAGAGAGCTCCCTTAGCAGCCACAATGGCTTTTTTGGACATCTCCCAATCCAGTATGAGAAGTCATTTATTTAAAAGCTTGTTCCCTATTTGTGACATTTTAATTGGAATGCAAGCCCAAAACTAACATCTTCATTTTTTTCTCCTGTTTGCCTGATGAAGAAGCCAGTGTGACTTCAAAAGCTTGCAACATATAGTTGTGCATTTTGGTTGGCCCAATACAGGTATCATTGTTTGGATAGTTTTGGATATTAGCCTATTGTTACTTTTGGAAAATGTCTTTTTCTGATATGGCGGGGGGGGGGGGGGAGAGCAGGAACTATGGCAGCTTGATGTTTTTAGAAGGCAACTCCTATAAATCCCTCACCATTGGCTATGTTGGCTAGAGCTGGTGAGATTTGGGGGCCAAAGGAAGGGCCTTCAGTTGCTCACATCTGTTCAAATGGAATAAGATGTCTTCCTGCAGTTTTTTTTCTCTTTTGTACCACAACTTACTTTTTTCTGATTTATAAACAGACACTGCTGTTAGGTTTTTCCCAGCAATACTATTGCAGGAGAAACATGAAGTTTAAAAGAAAAAGGAACAGCAGAGTTCTCAGGTTTTAACCAAATATCGACAGCCAACATACTCATAGAGCAGAATGTTACATTCTCTGCTGCCATCCCCTGCTGTATTACCTACCAGCCTAGCATTCTATCAGTTTACATCACATCACATTTGCTTTTTTGCCCTTCCTGCCAGGGGCTCAGGGTGGTAAATACAGACTCTATGAATGTCAGAGAGCTACCCTACTTTTTTATTCTTACAAGATCACTAGAAGATACAGCATGGTGCATGAATAGCAAACTGAAATGGGGAATCTTCTATTGCAGACCCTGCCCTGCTCCTTCCTCTCTCCATTATGGAGCTTTGGATAGTTTAGTCCCCCATCAGTTCTCCAGCTATTTTTGTTTCTCAGCTTCTGGATGCTGCTGGAAGAAGAGACCACGGGGTGAAATCCCAGTGAACTTTTGTACCTGTTGTAAGGTGGAGGTGGTGCATCATGCACTCCTGAAGATGCCATTGCTTGCTCGTAGGATGGAAGCCCAGGCGCCGTCTCAGGCTTTGGCTCTTCATCAAAGTTGGCAAGGGGCACCTCAGGATACAAGTTGTCTTGAGTCCTGCTCAAGGGAAACACAGAGGAGTCTAAAGCAACCCACAGACTTTTCCCATGGACTTTAGTTGTGGAGTTCAAAGTTGGGTAAAGTGGGTCTCTGAAGTGCCTTCGGTGTACCCCTTTTTATTTGTTAAAAATTGACACTGCAGTTGGCCAAATTGCTAAATGCTCTGTTATCAATGGGAAGGTAAAATAAATGCAGTTTAGTAAATGAAATACACAGTATCATAGTCAGTTTAGTTCCTTTGAGTGTTAACAGTCGCTATTATAATTAAAGTCAAATTAAACACATTTAAGGATTCTTTATATATCCCCTCCATATTCCCAAGAACATGAAAGCCCTTTTAAACTTTTCAGGTGAGCAGAGAGGTTTGGGAAGGCTGCATGTGAGTGATCTATGGGCTACACTTTGGCCAGCCCCATAGTGCCAAACAATAGCCCTCTACCACCACCTTCTGAACATAACCAGACAAAAGGGATTACAGTGGACCCTCCACATTTGCTGGGGTTAGCAGACTAGAAAACTTATGAAAGTAGGGAAACTGCAAATTAAAAAACACTATTTTTTTAACCTGAGAGAAAATCTCTCTAGGAGTCTCTAGGTCCTCCAGGGCAACTCTATGGTCAATACCTGCCAGATGTTGACCTCAGAATTGCGCTGGAGGACCTGCAAATGCCTAGAGAAGTGTTCTCTCTAGGAATCTCTAGGTTTTTGAGTGTGACATTTGGCAGAAGTTGATAATAGAGTCATCACATTAGAGGACCTAGAGATTCCTAGAGAGACTATATTCATAAAATCCGTGAATAATCAAATCCTCAAAGTCAAAGCCGCAAATGTGGAGGGTATATTGTAGAACTATAACAATATAGGCAGCCCCAGGGCCAGCAGTACCAAGTTATTCAGAAAAATACCATGTTATCAAAAGCCAACAAGAGGTCCAAGAAAACTAATCAAATCCACACTTCCCCATCCAGCTCCCAAGATAGGTCATCCAGTAAATCAGCCAACGTAGTTTTAGTTCTATGTTAATTTTTTTAATCGTTATTAAGGTTTTTAATTGATTCTCTTTGGAAGCTGGCTTGGGTCCCATTCTGGGAGAAAGGCAGAATATAAATAAATAAAATAAAATAAAATAAAATAAAATAAAATAAAATAAATATAAATAAATAAAATGTCCAGTCTGAATGCCCAAATGAAATGAGCTAACCACATGATTGGTATCAGTCAATCATGATTGATGTTGCAAAGCCATCAGTCTCATCATTGCCTTGGGAAAGAATGATACTTTTTGCATTTCATAGCCATTTAATTCCACCTTTTATAATTCCCACTCCGCCCCACTACATACGTTTGCCAAATGTTTCATGCATCTGATGCAATTTTTTAATGTCATTTTAGTCTTTAAGGTGCCATAAGACTCCCTGTTGTTTGTGCTGCAAAGAAACTAACACTGGATAGCCCTCAAACTGAGCACAGCTCAAGCTGCACTACCTTGAAAAAGCTGCATGTGTTCCCTCTGAAATATAACTTTTAATTTGTATAAAGATGGAACCTCCAAGTGATGACTATCACTTGGCTATCAAACCCCAGATATTCTAGTTTTACAGCGTTTTCTTCCTCTTCTTATTGCTTCTTGTACAAACTGCACATATTTACACGATGCATTTGTACAATTATTCTGTTTTGGAACAACAGAAGCAACTATGAACACCTTAATGAAATCTGCAAGAAATAAAGTAATAGAAAGGATTATCTAAGACAACTTTCTCCAAACTGGTGGTCTCCAGATATGGGAGGAGGCTTAACCCCACTTCCCATTTTCTTTATCTAAATTTCCTCTCTCCAAAGCTGCTGTTTATCTCACTGAGAAATGATACAAGGAGAAATGCATAACCCTGTTCCAGTTGTTGGAGATCCAATTAAGCAACCCCTGATGTCCCATCTAACTTGGGCCCAAATTTCTGGATAGTGTTTCTCTTTCTTTTCATCTCTTACATATACACACAGAATCTCTCCATGGATCTTGACCCATACCTGGACCTTCTCCTCTCTTTCGCACGGTATTTGACACAATACATTGCCACAACCACAAACATGACAGTAGAAACCAATGCCGCTATGAGGCCTGCCACCAAGCCAGCCACATCCACACCTGGAGTTCCTGAATGAGCAAAAGAATAGGTTAGTAAACACAGCAACTGGGCATGTTTCTGGCAACTCTGCCAGTGGTAATACAAGAAGCTTTATGTTTTAAATTTATATTATTTCTATTGACAGTTTAATTATAAAATAATGTTAACTTTTTGTATGCTTTAGCTATACTGTATTTTAATAGGCCACCCAGAGTCCTAGTTTTGGGAAGGAAAGGGGGTTATAAATAAAGTTAAAAAGTAAATGTGATGGTGATGGCGATTATGACCCTTAGCTCAAACTGAAACCCAGCACATTTGCCTGCTTAATAATAAGATTATGTCACTGGGAGGTTCAAAGGATTATATCTCTCCTTGACCACCCTGTTATGTTACCATGTTAAACACATATTAAATAAACATGGGGCATGTTAACTGTCCAAATGACACCAGTTGTATCCTGGAAATGGCAGATTTGGAGGAGAACATCTTATAAAGGATAAAAGGGCTATATATGATTTCCTCATTTTCCCAACTGATGTTCTCTTTCACTCAGATTCCATACAAGCCTATAAACAATATTATATTTGCACACATTTAAACTGATAAATACTGTATATTCAAGTGAGCACCCCACCTGCTTTCCCTAATCAAGCTCATAAACATATTGTAAATTCGTTGGTTAAGAGGAAGAAACTTAAGTAGGTGCAATGGGGTTGTATCCATTGTAACTGTGTAGAATAAAAGAGCTTGTTCCTTATATGCAGAAGGACAGGAGCAGCTTTGGGGAACACCTTGAAAAAGTTTCTTTTCTTTTTGTTTTTGGATTATACCTCCAGAATCTTCTAGTCAGCATGACCATTGGGCTATGCTGGCTGAGATATTCTAGGAGTTATAATCAAGATAAATAATGTTCCCAAGCTCTGCTTTGGGAAAACAGAACAAGTGGTCCCCCAGCTCTAATACAGCGGATTCAGCATGCAAAGTCAGGCATCAGGAAACAGTGATAAATGTCCGTTCCCCCCCCCCCCATTTCTCCCCATACTCACTTGTTCCACCTTTCCCATTGTGTGGATAAGTCTCCCAAAACTGTTTCTGCAGGAGAGAACAAAAATGGAAGCAATATTAACATCACACTTCTGTGAAGCAACAACCCTAAATGACTTTATCAGACAAAGATTAGTTAAATCAGCCATCCTACAACCTAAGATCTGACAGAAGGGCCCTTCTTTGTGTCTGAAACACATTAAAAGCTATTAGGTTGTATACATAAACTGAAATTGTTTGCATTGAGAGGAAATGTTGGCACCATCTTTGACAAGATCTGCCTGTTTTTATTAAATAATTGTTTTGTAATGTTACTGTATTTTATTTGTTTTAAATCCTGTTAGCCACCATGAATGGAGGATAAACATCAAAAGACAAGACATATCTATATGTACATATACATACAAATTTCGGTATTCATTATCCTGAGATTTTGGTGGTAACCACTCAATTTGTGTCCTGACTATCCAAGAACAATGAAGGTATCCTCCTGACAGTTATTCTAATCATCACAATAATTCTATTCCTACTAAATCAGATCCCAGAATTCCCCAATTTTCCCTTTGTTAACTCTCCACTATCGATTGCTGGCTTCCCAAATGACCATAGTGACTAAAGATGATAGGAATTGTAGTCAAACACATCTGGGAGGGCACCAGACTGAGGAAGGTTGCTCTATTAAAATGAAGCCAAAATATGTACACATTCTTCCATTGCTAAAATGTTTCCCACACAAATGGGAATGTGTTATCTTCAACTGTTTCTGGACTGCAGCTCCCAACATTCCCTACCACTGTCTATGCAGTCCAATGATATCTGGAGGGTGACACATTCCTCATCCCTTCACTTTCTCTTTCCCCTTTTAGCTCTACTATGCTGAATTTTGGGTGTTAAACCTCTTTGTGCAAGGATCTCATCTTTTTGTACTTCACAAAGTGCTGTTGGGGTTTTTTTTTCTGTTGTGTGCCTTTAAGTCGTTTCTAACTTATGCAGACTCTAAGGCAACCCTATCATGGGTTTTTGTGTGTTTTTTTTTTTTTTTGGCAAGATTTGTTCAGAGGAGGTTTGCCATTGCCTTCCCCTGAGGCTGAGAACATGTGACTTTCCAAAGGTCATCCAGTTGGTTTCATGGTTGATCTGGGAATCGAACCCTGGTCCCCAGAGTTCAGTTGCACAATCAAACCACTATGCCACACTAGCTCTACACAATAAAAATAAAAACATGCAAGAAAATTCAAAGTTCTGGCTGAGAAGAACTGTACTGACCACCTTGATCCTAGGAGGAGCAAAACTACCGAGTTCAACTAAGCTTACTCCCAATAAACACACAACACACACCATCCGATCCTTTGCCTCAAGCAGCAAACTGTCTTTGGAAACCCCCTCAATCCATAGCTTTTTGGCTTTAGCCTCTTCGGAGGGCTCATTCCCACTATGATTTAAACCAATTTGTTGATCGGTTTATATGTGCCTCATTCACACTGGAAACAATTTCAGACCCAACTGCGTTTGGTCTGAATTGTGGAGAATTGAGGCAAATGCAAAAGAAGGTAGGACATTTGTTGAAGATGGATCTTTTGGTGGTTCTTTTGAAAAGAATTGTTTTGCAAGCATGTTCAACAAATATGAACAACGTTCTGATCTTAATGGCATCACACTGGAGGGGATGGACTGGCAGAGGGTTGGCAGAGGTTGTAACACATCCTGCCCCAGGTTTTGGGAAATCCGCCATTCCCCCCCCCCCCCAAGCACTGCCTTGGTGCTATGTTTTGACTACTGTGCGGGGTTTCGATTTTAGATTTTAAACACTGCCAACTGGTTCCTGTAAATCTCACTGGTCCTAATCTAATTCTTTTTGAATTTCCCCTCTGGTTGTGCCAGAATATTTTCAAGAGGTAGGGCAACTCTGGGGGTGCTTTCCTTGGGGAGGAGGGTTTAGTGTGGTCTTTTAAAAAATTAAATGACAGATTTTGCAATCGCTTGCATTTCTGTGGGTTCTCTAGAGCAAGTAATGGATCTCCTGGATGCGTCACCAATGATGTGTAGATGTGCATCATATGATTGACATTTTTTTAAAAAAGGGCTGGGCTGGGTCGATCGCATGCGATACTGAGCATGCATTGTTTAGCAGCGCAAATCTGGTGTGAACGACAGTCATGTTTAAAAGACACGAATTCATGGAATAATTAAATAATTCATTTCTGATAGTAGGAACTACTCATTGGTATTAATCGATTCAGCAACTGTGTGTCAATGCGACTTGCAAACCGGTTTAAATGCAAGTGGGAATGAGCCCAGAAAGACTCTCAATTCTCTTCTCACATTCCACATCAACATTTTTCATAATTAGTCTAATCAAATGGCTGTTCAATTAAAAAAAACAAACCAGTTAGCAGAATATAGCCCATTTGCAGAAGGTCAACAGCTTCTTAGCACAGAAAGGTAAGATCAGACCAACTGGATGTCTCACAACCTGACACTGTTAAACTCATTTCAACACATTCCCTGTGCCTTCAGCATTAGTGAGTGTTCCACATCTGATATGACAAAATAAAAGGGATTAATTTTCTGAGTAATAAAAACACTTTAACTCACTAAAAGAGATTGGACCCATGCAAGTGAAAGAATACAGAACTCTGGCTCCTTATGTAGCTCCAAAGTATCATTGTCATGTCCCTGAATAAAAGAATCTGTTTATGCCTTCTTTCACTGGGGGGAAACAGCACAAGCTTTAACATGAAGAAAAATGTGACCATTGCCTCAGGCAACAAAGGCTGGGAACAGGAGTAAGATGTCAGAAGAGAACTGGGTGCCATGCAACTTGCTCTGCATCCCCAAAGTTAGCCCATTGCTTTCAGGAATTATGGAAAATCCTTCCCAATTACTTATGTTGAACGAAGATTCAACTGCCAATTCAGTCAGCTTCTGTACAAGACACCCACTTTAAAAATTTCCCTCAGGCAACAAATTGGCTTGGGCCAGCTCTGCGAGAGAATATTTAATTTCCAAAAGGACACAGCTACCATTTCAAACCACCTGGAAACCATGGCCCATGGCAAAGAAAAATTATCTCCTATGAGCCTAGAAGCAAGATGTTTGGTCCTCTTCTACTTAGCCCGGGACACTTTTCCTTTTGACAGCTTAAAAGAAGCAGAGAAAAAAGTCCTAATTGATATATGAGAAGGGAATTTCCATGCCTGGGACATTGGCATCAAACATGGAGCCCAGGGCCCCACGTGCTCAGAATTGAGCTCCAACTAACCAAAAGAAGCCACAGATGTCAGAGATATTCTCATCAGGAAATCCCCCTTGGTCTTCCCTGGCCTATCCATCTCTTTCTCCACTACAGTTATAAAAGCCATGGGGGAGAGGGCATTTATAGAACTGAAAATATACCATGTCTTTGTGGGAGGTTTCCAGAAGTAGACATTAACACTTGGGCCCTTTTTTTAAATGGCTGTGATGGACGGGGGCGGGGAAGGGAAAATGAAAATGAAACTGTGGAACCGTACTCTATTTTAATGGCTCTTAAGTTGGAAGATAAAGAACTATGAGAAGGAAGAGCATTAGTGACAAAAGTTGTCCATCAACAAGTAGCCGGCTAAGGAACATGACCTGCCAAATGTGTCCTGTCACCAAGAGCAATAGGACATATGCCCTTCATATTTCCCTGTCGCCATTTTCACTGCACTGTCCACAGCCCAGTCTCTCTATGGCTTCCTTCACTCCCAATGCCTCATTTCTTCCTTAGGTCTTCTGGCCTCCTTCCTATGGCCATGGCAGCACCGTTGAACCACGGCCCCCCCATCTCGCCCCATGTACCTTGCTCTGAGAGACACCTCAAAGCAAGGTGTTTGGGGGTCTGACAGGTTCTGGAGAGACTTTGCAACAACTTTTTCCTCTTGTCTATGATTGCCAGAGCAGAAAGTGGCTAGGTAGGGTTCTCCAAAGATCACTCATGCCCCTCTCGAGACAGCCCAGTCAACATTTTCCTGGCTGTGACATTTGCCATAGCCAAAGAAGGGCTCCAGAGCAATGGTTTATTCCTGCAAGAGAGGCCATGATTTGCCATTCCTTCTGCTCCACCTCACTCCATACCATCGGAGGACTGTCCTTGTTGAACAGACATACACGGGGTCACAGTCTTCCCTGTTATGATTTCTCTATCAGCTACAGTACTTTTCTTTCTTTCTTTTTAACTTTTGCATATAAATTACCAAAGAAACTGTCTCTTTTCCCCTTCAATTTGATAATAAAGAAGTTGCCTTCATTTTGATAACAAGCAAGTAATCAATGGTCCCTGGTTTCCTTGCTACAGTGATCTAGGTCAGTGTTAATCAAAGTGATGGTATATGGACAAATCCCAGTCCCCAAACCATCAGCTGCCAGTCCTTGGAGAGTTTCTAGGAAAGAAAAAAGAATTCATAGCCAATGGGCACAATTACAGTAGTAGTTCATGGCACAATGGAGGGTTGGGGCTGCCAGTCCCCTATATTAGACAGCTTAAAAAACAGTGGTCTAGGCACCCTTTTGATCTGGCACAATGCCCTAGTGTCACACAAGTTTGGGGTTACTGTGAAATGAAAGGGTCACTAGATCTAGCTGTGTATCATCGCTCAAAGTATTGGACCATAAAAATAATAAATTATGGGATACTGGAAAGACTGGGCTCTATCTTTGTGGAAAGCAACATACTGTCCCCTCCGTAAAACCCAGGGGAATCCCGCCTAGCCTGATCCTGAGTGTGTGTTTTGAAAGAAATAATCTCTTACAGCACAAAAAGGAGGAAGGGGTACAACTTCCCACAACTTGCCTTGTATTTTCTAAGTTGCAGATCATAATATGCACAGCAGAGGGCAATAGCCTCTAGGAAAAGACAGTCCTCAACATCAACATCAGACTTTGGTTTCTCATATATCCCATTCACAAGTCAGCAAAATTTTATTTTGCATTAAAACTGATCTTTGTTTCATGGCTCAGTCTTCTTTGTTACAATGGGGTAACTTAACTATACTTTGAAAACCCAATACTGAAAAAGTACGGTAACTCTCTCCCAGATTTGCTAAAGTGAGGAAACTTCCTGCTAAACCACAATAAATAATTTGTCTCTATATGGAAAAAAGCAACAGGCTGAGAGCATATATATATATATATATATATATATAATTAGCCAACACATACAACAGACCATATATATATATATATATATATATATATATATATATATATATATATATGTAATATATATATAATTATATATGTTATATATATATGTAATATATAATTATATATAATGTGTTGGCTAATTATATATATATAATTAGCCAACACATACAACAGACCATGCCACTGAACACCAAAGCTGTTACTACAGAAAAGAAAAGAAAAGAAAAGAAAAGGCTATCTTTTCTCATTTTCTTCTTTTCCTTTCTGGAAAGGAATGGAAGATGCTTTGCCCTGCATAGACTGATAGAGGTCTATGATGTAGGAGAGCATTCTGGCACCTTTTCACAACAGAGAGAGCTATTCTAATACTCCAAGCCAGGTTACTACAAAATCCCTCTATACATTATGGTGACTTTCAAGTTAGAACTGATCAATGAACATTTCAATTGCCTAATTAAACTACACACAAATTCAAACTTTTTGCGGTCTTTAGTCTTATTCATTACAACTAATGAACACATTTCTCTTTCCTTTCATACACTGACCCTTTTTCTTTGTTGTCAGAGCCAAATGCTTTCTCATAAATTACTTTGAACAAGTTCACGTCCTTTCTTGAATTATCTCAGCACCCATGTCTGAGTTCACCCTTCTAAATCATTCTATTACTAAAATATTTCCCATCACTATATACCCCAACATATTTTGGCAGGACAACAACTATGCAACCTCAGAGAGCTGAGGTCACTGATTCTCAGCAGCAGTAGCCACAGTAAAATCAACAGCTGCTGCCAAAGCAGTCCCCAGTGGATTCCGTGGGATCCTATGTGATCCCCTAAGCCCCCAGACATTGTTCATTGATGGTCTATATGCCCTCCCAACACCAACCATAAATAATGGGAAGAGTGGAGCTCTTAGTTCCCTGTCTGGGGATGAGACATAAATTGTGACACATGGGAGTTTTCTCCATGAATTCTGGACTGCTGAGCTGGTCCTGCAAGTGCCACTACAAAGATGCAGGTAGTGAGTCACTGCACTCCAGAAAACCATTTCAAAGTTCAGCCAGGTTATGCACTGATAATCTGTGGACTTGGCAGATAAGAGTATTTATATATCAGTTCAGTATTTTAGGATTGAAGGGATATGAGGATGTGTGTGTGATATGTGCCTTCAAGTCATTTCCGACTTATAGCAACTCTAAGGCAAACCTATCATGAGGTTTTTCATGGCAAGATCTGTTCAGAGGTGGTTTGCCACTTCCTCCCCCCGAGGCTGAGAGAGTGTGATTTGCTCAACGTTGCCCTTTTAACTAATTAAATCACATGTCCCCACGAGTGAAAGTGGAGGTCCAGGGTTTGGGGAAAATTTTGCACTATAAATCTCATAATCCCCCATTTTATAGTCTAAAATGTAACTCTTCCAAGCTTTGTGGAGAACACAGTCTTAGTGGAAGTTATAATTTGAGGTCAAATGTATGGAGCTACAGGGGGCAAAATAAAAGCATTGCCTCTCAAATAAGAATTCTGCCCCTTCAAATAAAATTTCCCTTAAATTTCCAGCATTGCAGAGAGTGAGACATTAAAAATCGTTCATACTTTGAACTGATTATATTTGCTGTGTTCACATCCTGTTGGTTACTTTGCTGCCTGTTTTCTTGGAATGCCTCAACTGCATTTCCAAATGCTCAGCTGAAGTTTTAAGTTACTGCAATGTTAGAAATGTGGGGACTGAAGGAAAGTTTTAATTTAGAGGTCAGAATTCTTATTTGGAAAACAATGTCCTCATTTTGCCCCCCCCTTCCCCCCAGTAGTTACACAGGCACAGCTATCTTTTGATCGAGAGGCTGTAATGTGCTGAATTAGAGGTGACAGTATATTTGAAGGAGAGGAGTAATATTGGGTGGAGGATTAATATTGGGCACTTTCAGTCTGGAAGCTTATCACATAGTTAATTTTGATCGCCTTACCTGATCCAACTTAAAGTTTAAATTGGGTGGCATCCTGATATTATCACAAGGATTTAGCCGCTGCAATTGCCACCTGGATCCATCCTGGGTCCATCCCCGCTCCCAGGGCCGCTCAATGTGGCTTTTTTCAAAGCCAGGAGTTTTCCGGCTTGAGAAAATGGCTGCCAGAGCGGCCCAGGTGGCGATTTCGGTGGCAAAACCATTGTGATAGGGTCCGGATGCCACCCGATTTAAAATTTAAACCAGATCAGGTAAGGTGATTTAATTAACTGTGCGATAAGCTCCCTAGAGGAATTTTAACTATGTTTCTTTGTGTTAAGTTATATGCATAATACTGGAAACCTATCAGGATAAACCAAGGCAAAAGAAAATCTGAATAGACACAGATAATATTCCAAAAACCACTGAAAATTGCAGCTGGAATTGCCTTCACAGTATAGTAACAGGACTTGTGAAAACCGGTTTCACTTTCCAGTTCAGTGAAGTAACTCTGTTCTTGGTGACGCTTTCAAGAAAACCAACATCAAAACAAGCCTTGACCTTGCCACAAATTTCCCTTACAAGCATCACAGGCTGCTGCTCCTGGTTTCAGTCCCTGCCTCCCATGCCAATGCACAGTTCTGTAATAAGAAGCCCAAGCCTTATTTGTGGCTGTTGACAATGCTAGGAATCTCTCTGTACTGAATTTCCTAAACGAGTCTTCGCAGGGAGAACTGCACTTAAGACAACAATGTCTTTTGCTCACCAATACAGAACCAGCATTGCTTTATTTATTGCCTTCCCAGAGTAATACGGAAACTTGGCTCCTTTTAATGCCAGAGAATTCAAAACACACAGTCTAGTTCAGATACAGCATTGACCACAGGGTAGCATTATGAGAGTGAAAACAAAAGTCTTGTCACCTCCAAGCTCGCTCACACACCTCCCCTTAACCTGGTATAGCTAAATGGATGCAAGCTACAGGAAAAGAGATTTCACCTAAACATTTGCAGGAACCTCCTGACAGTAATTCTTACTGGGGAGGAGAATACCTTCCTTTCTCCCCTTGAGGGTACGTGTGGCTACTCTTCTGCATCCCACTATGGCAAGGGTGGACAACTTGTAGCTCTCTCAAAGGTGTTTATCACACAGGGGAAATCCCGTGCAGAAACAGGATTTAAAAACTGGGGGGGGGGGACTGCAAAAGCAGGTTAATTTTCACACACGTCATTGTTAAAGTGTTGTTAAGCTAAACGGAAAGTAGACAAAAGACGCTCCTTTTTACTTTCAGGATTTTCCGAAAGTAAAAGGGAGTGGCTTTTGTCTACTTTCCGTTCAGGTTAACAACACCTTGACAACGACGTCATGTGAAAACCAACCCGCTTTTGCAGGGTTTTTCCCGATTTAAAACCCCGTTTCTGCACGGGATTTCCCCTGTGTGATAAAGTCCATAGTTGTTGGGCTGCAACTCCAATAAAATCTATCCAACACAGTTAGGGCTGCAACTCATATGTCCAAAGGGGGAAGAGCAAAATGGTGAAGGGTTAGAAACTATGCCCTATACAAAGATATGCCCGATACAAAGATACAAAGATACAATATTTAGAGAAAATTTATATTTGTGAAAAAGATATTATAGAAAAAAGGGAAACACAAAACTAGATGAGCTGCGGTATTAGGAATAATATATAAGATGGGAATTTAGGATTAAGAAGGACAAATAACATCTCTCCATTAACCCAAAGAAGATAGTAAGTAGGAGGTCAGAAAGGGAGTGAAAGATCGAAAGAATGAATGAAAGGGGAAATAAGATGAGAAATAATTAGAAGGTTAAGTAAATTGAAGAAGGTTGAGTAAGTTGAAGAAGGTAAGAGTATGTAGCATAGGTGAGGGATAGTATGAGTGAGAAGGGAGGATGTTGATAAAGGAAATTACGAAGGAATAAAGGATAAAGTAACAATAGGATGAATGGTTAATGAAAGAGAGAAGAAAGTAAGAAAGGGAATTGAGAGTAAGGGGGAAGTTAGAGAAGGAAATAAGTGAGTATAAGGAAAGAAGAATGGTCAAATAAAGAAAGAATTTGGTGGGTCCTTTTCCTCTTTCCTTCTCCCCTTTCCTTCTCCTGAGGAATTTATTCTTTCTTTAAGAGGTTAAAGGAATATAGAAATATGATTGTATGTATTATGGATTATATAATTGTTAAAATGACGTTTATTTAGTAAATACAAGTGGTGTGTTTGTAATGTATGAAAGGTTTTAAATGTATTGCTTATGTATTTTTGTAATTTTAACCAATAAACTTAAAAAAAAAGAAAAGAAAGAAACTATGCCCTATGAGAAGCAGCTTAGGGAGCTGGGTATGTTTAGCCTGGAGAAGAGACGGTTAAGAGACAATATGATAACCATGTTTAAATATATGAAGGGGTGTCATATTGAGGATGGAGCAAGCTTGTTTTATGCTGCTCCAGAGAATAGGACCCAGAGCAATGGATTCAAACTACAGGAAAAGAGATTGCACCTAAACATTAGGAAGAACTTTCTGACAGTAAGAGCTGTTCAGCAGTGGAACACAGTCCCTTGGAGTGTAGTAGAATCTTCTTCTTTGGAGGTTTTTAAACAGAGGCTGGATACCATCTGTCAAGATTGCTTCAATTTTGTAGTTCCTGCATGGCAGGAGGTTGGATTGGATGACTTTGGAGTCTCTTCCAACTTTCTGATTCTGTGATTCTAATCAAATCTAGCCAAAACACAGGGTGGGGGATGTTGGGAACTGCAGTCCAACAACCTCCGGATGACCACATGTTGCCCACCCCTGCCTTGCCTGCCTTCATATCTTTCAACTATCCCAGTTTGACAGGAACTATCCAAATTAAGCCTTTGTCACTCCACTTTTATAGCTGCTTTGAAATGTCCAAGCTTGCCTCTCCTTCCCACAGTTCCCTCCTCCATTATTGCAAACAGAGTTCAAAGTACAAAAGTAGTTTGCACTCAATTAACTCAGTGGGAAAGAGGAGAGGAAGAAGTAGAATCTTGTCCTTCCCAGTAGACTCAGGCAAAAGCAAACAGCTGCAGCCTCTCCTAGCTTATGTGTTCTTCCTCATTACAATGGGTCCTTGGTATCCACTGTGGTTTGGTTCCAGGACCCAACCCCCCCACTGGTGGATATCAAAATCTGTGGATGTTCAAGTCCCATTAAATATAATAGCAAAGTAAAATAGTTTTCCTTGTATAAAACGGCACAATTAAGTTTGCTATTTGGGATTTATACATTTTTTTTTTAATAATCGCAAGCCATGGATGCTTGAATCTTTGGATAAAAAATCCATAGATACGGAGGGCCAACTGTAATACCTTCTGCCATCTTGGCCACAGTTTAATGTTGCTTGGCCACACATGTCCTGGTTTTTATCTGTGAAACGTTGGAAGGTATGTTGTAGTCATTCTAAATTTGCAGCTAAACTTGGCTCATACAAATTATATGCAGATTTAATTAACCCAATTTTGGGGCAATGAATAAATAGCCACCCTCATCGAGTCCCAGTCCAAAACCTGCTCCACTCCCTGATACTCAACTGTTTTAAAGTCATCTTCAAAGACTTCACGGGCTTCCTCATAGTTGCAAACTTCTTCAATGCATTCACGCTGCAGATTGTCTGGGACAATCAGCTCAAAATCCCAGTGGTTATAAAGAGGCTTACGGCTCAAGAATCTGTGTGCGGTTGAGTCATCCAGGAACACTGAGAAGTGGAAAAAGCAGGCATTACCTTCATGTTCAAAGCTATTTTTTTTTTAACTACAACTTCCAGAATGTTCCAGCCAGTTTCTGGCATACAGCAGGCAAACGTCTGGTATACGACAGACAAGGGCAAACCCCCCTGGAACAAATCTTGCCAAGAAAACCCCATTATAGGGTCACCACAAGTCAGAAAAAAACTTGAAAGTACATAACAAAAACAACCCTTATTTGGGGGTTGGGAAAATTGTCCTTTATAGAATTGGCAGGTGTCCTTTATTCTAAGGAATGTCCCTTATTTAAGAAGTGGAATGAATGTTTATTTATATTGAATGAACAAGATGTCAAAAAAAATCCTGTGTTTTCAGATATAGGCCCTTCATAAAAACAGAAATGTATGCATTATGGTGCTCCTAAGGTGACCCTGTCATGAGGCTTTCTTGGCAAGATGCATTTGCCTTCCTCTGAGGGTGAGAGAATGTGACTTGGCCAAGGTCAATCACTGAGTTTCCATGGTGGAGCGGGGTTTTGAACCCTGGTTTCCATAGTCCAACGCTCCAACCACTATACCATACTAGTTCTACATAAAGCTAATATACCTGGGAGCTTCAGAAAGGGATGTGAGCTCATAGCTAAGCCTGTAAGGTCCTGGTGCTTTCTTTTTCTGTCCTTGCCTGATATCATATCTTTCCAGATGATCTGATTTCAAACACCATGAATGTGCCTTTGTTGCTGATTTGCTGCCCACAGGCACATGCTTTCACTTCAAGGTTGAGCTTCTGTGTTCGAACTCAAAAACGTATTTCCTCCTTGTGGAAATACAACACTTCCCTGCAATATATTGTATCTGCTGCCATATGTGGAATGTGGTTCTGCAAGCATTAGAAGCTATTACCTGTGGCATGCATGTTTAGCAGTGAAAGGGGATGCACATCTAAAGTTGTTGATGCTTGCTGCAACTCTTGGTTATAGCTATTCTTTTCAATAAAAATAGGAAAGACTGTGGGGTATAGTGGTTAAAGGGTCAGCTTGTGACCAAGAAGAACTGAGTTCAAATCATCACTTGTCATGAAGCTCACTGGATGATTTGGATTATTCAGAGTAACAGATCACCAGAAAGGCAACAAAACAACACAAAACACCAATATATTTTTTCTGGTGATTTGAGTTACTCTCTATTGGCCTAAGGTTTTTAATGGTAATAACACTGGTGAGTGAGGGTAAGATCTCTCATGCTAGCCCAAACTTTCAGAAGTAGCAGAAACCCAAAAATGTCAATTAATGAAACAGGCTTGATGACGACTTCTTTAAAACAAGAGTAGGGTTACCCTTTGACCCTACAACCCCTATAACAGGGGACGGCAACCTACTGCCCCCGGGCCGGTTCCGGCCCAGGTCAGCGGACTTACCAGCCCAGGCAGACCCCTGCCGCCACCGCGCGCCGCCACTGTGGCGCGTTTTCGCCTCCATCCGGCTGCAGCGCGCACGGCCGCCATTTTGATTTTCAAAACTCATTCTATCCCACTGATAGGGAAAGTGCAGATCATAGTCTGCATATTGTCCACAATCCCATTTTGAGGCCCCCAAGGGTACACATCAACTTAAAATATTTTTTGCAAACAAATATTTATTTATTTAACAAAAAAATGCCTCTTTCCCCTGGAGTGACCCAAGGCCTTTACAGACTGCCAGAACTTTAACTGTCCTGGCTCAGTGCTAGGGAATCATGGGAATTGTATTTTCTTCTGGGACATTGAGCCTTCTCTGCCAGAGAGCTCTGGTGCCACAATAAACTTCAGTTCCCATGATTCCTTAGCACTGAGCCAGGACAGTTAAAGTGGCCTCAATTTGCACTATTTCTGGCAGTCTGCAAAGGCCCTCACTCGCATGCCTTAGGATTTCCTGGGCTTAAAAGCAGTAAGGTCCAAAACATGGGGACACTGCCTCCCCAAAATCTAGGTGGTATGGGGAACCTTTCTGATTTAAAAAAAGTTTTAAAAGTAAAAAAAAAAAGTCATATTGTGTGCAGTGCTGTGCTGTCCCTTGATCTATGCTGTGCTGTGCTGTCCCTTGATCTAACTGTTTTAACTATTTTAATATTCATTTTTTAAACCTTCTGTACTACTTATTTTAATTGTATTTTGTTTTTGTCTTTTACTGTAAGCCATCTTGGGTCCCGTTATGGATATAAAATAAATAAATAATATTTCAGAGGCAAGGCCCTAGAAATGTTACAAGGGGCAGCCCCTGGTGATATCTTTAAGCGTTGACCACAGTTGCACAGAATAGGCCATTCAAAACGTTAAAAGCAGCTCTAACAACTGAGAAGCACAACACACATAAACTTTTAAAGGCAGCATTCTTGCCCTGAGTCTTCTTCCCTTGCCCTAAGGACTAAAGAAGAGGGTTAAGAACCCTCTGGGTCTGGGATCTAGAAACTCTAAGTGCAGAGCCTGGGAAAAAGTCCCTCTGGGCTGGTGTGGTACTTTCTGCAAGCCCTATTGCAGGGCCTAGAAAAACTGGAAGCACTGTGAATATCATGCTGTTTATTCTTGGATTATGCAAAGGTTAAAATGTAGCTGAGGCATACTTTGATCATGTAGAAAGGTAGGTAAATGTTTAACAGCACAATATGTCTACTCCATAGTAAGACTTGTTGAGAAAGTGGGCCCAAGCTTGCTGTCTGAAACCTCTTTCCAACTACAACATTATCCTTTGATACTCCACTTTGACTGCCATGGTTCTGTTCTGTGGAATCCTGGGGTTTGCAGTTTAATTGTCCTTCCCTGAATTCTCAGCCAGAGTGTTCCAGTGCCTCACTGAAGTACAAGGCATAGGTTGCAACATGTCAATTAAAGAAGAAACGTAATTGCGTAGCGTGAAAGGACCATGAGAGACTTCATCAGTGGAAACTGACAGCTGTTATGTAGAAAAGGTAGAGATGCTGAGCTGTGGCACTTAAGTCATGTTCAAAAAGAAAAACAACAACAATTGACTATAAAGGAAAACAATTTGCGAATCTCAGCTGAGATCCAAAATCTATTCCCTTGTTCAGTCAAGGATATTTGGGACATTGGAGAAAAAAGTGGAATCCTCAATAGTTTTCTGATCCTGGATTTTGATATCATGTTGTAAATTGTCGATCCCCTCTCCCATCGCCAGTGAACCCCTTGTTCAAATTACCTTGATCCTCTAAATTTTTCTGCAGTTTAGGTGGCGTCTGGAAAGAAGCAGAGAGAACAGCTGCTACAGCTTGGAAGAGCAGGAGAAGACAGGGAGGACTCTGCATGACAGTTTCCCTGAAAAGGAAAACTAGTTAACAGAGGACTGGATGCAAGAAAGTTCTGACATATATTCTAAGGCGACATTTCCCCAAAGTTTAGAGGAGTTACTTGTCAGATTACAACATCCAGCATTGCTCAACCACACAGCCAGTGGACATGCTGGCTGGAGAATTCTGGACGTTATAGTAAAAGAAAAGTAACTTTTCCAGGCTGTGACTCCTACTCCCATAAAACAAAATCTCTCACCTGCCAATATTCCTTTGCACCAGTGAGGGTGCAGCTCTCAAGCTAATCTTGAAACAAAGCCCTCCATAGGTAATCACCTCAGACCTATAGCAAGAAGGATTTCATTCTCCTGATAGCTACATATCTCCAACATTTCACAAATGAAAGCCAGGACACATGTGGTCTAGCAATATCAGTGTATGGTCAAGATGGCAAAAGTTATTATGGTGGAAGAACACACAAGCTAGGAGAGGCTACAGCAGTGGTGACACTAAGGGGGTGTGGGGAATGCGGAGCGCACCAGGTGACACCACTGCTCCTCAAACACCTACCTTGTGGCAGAAATGGGCTATGGCATTCACCTGCTTACCTTTAAAATACTTTAAGAGATGATGGGAGTGGGGTGAACCTCAGTGAGAGGGGAAAGGATTTTTTAAAATTCAAATTTCAAATTTAATTTTTTTTGTTCTTTTTAAATTTTCTTTAAAAACATCACATTGTAACCAAATCTTCACTATGTATATGTAAATACATTTGGGTTCTCCATAGGATATTGTAATTTGAAGTTAAAATTTTAATTTTGCTAATTGTTTATGCCATTAGCATTACATTCAGTGATATATGGGAATTATGATTTACTATGAGTAACATTAGTGCAAAAAAGCATCACTAAGGATTCTGTGTTGTGTGAAATGGGAAGAGGTCAATGGGGGGGGTGTGACACCATAAGTTATCACACCGGGTGACACCAAACCTAAAGATGTCACTGGGCTACAGCAGTTTGCTTTTGCCTGGGTCTACAGGGGAGGGCAAGATTCTGCCCCTCCTTTCCTCTTCCCCTGCTGAATTAATTGAGTGCAAAACAATCTTGCTCTTTGAACTCAGTTTGTAGCAATTGAAGAAAGTCAAGAACAAAGCAGAAAGAGGATGAGAGACCAGAACATTTTAAAAGCAGCAGGAAAGTGGGACAATGGGGATTACTGGAGACAGTCCCTGCCAGGCTTAGAGACAGTTGAAGGGCTTATACATATGCGAGGATAAAAAGTAGAGGAAAAGGTGGCAGAACAAAAGAGAAAAGAGGGTGGCTTTGCTCATGTTTGGATCATCCCCACAAACTAGTAGGTAGAAGTCCATCATCATCATAAACTATCCTTGATCCTGAGAGAATTTAACCCTTCCCAGAAAAAAAATCCTTACCCTGTCTAACAATTATTAACCTTTGATATTTTTGAACATCAGCTCACAATTGATTATGGTGGCTAAACATGATGGGAGTTACATCTGGAAAGCCACAAGTTCCCCAACTGTAAAGTACAAAATAGGCTGGCTTTTATACATTTCCAGATGGCTGTTCATCATGTCTGATAATATAATGTGGGAATAACTGCTATGAAGAAGCAGCTGGGAATGTGATAAGAGCTGAAGACATTGAGCAAGTAGGAGAGATAAATCTCCTTCCATGTGGTCCAAACCAGAAGAACCTTTCACAGTATACAATTACAGCACTACGATTTCACTTTAACCTGTCATGGTTCTGTCCTATGGAATGCTAGGATTTGCAGTTTAAGGAGGGATATATAGAATTCTCATCCAGAGAGCTCTAGTGCCTCACCAGACTATAAACCTCAGGATTCCACAGGATGCAACCATCTCAAGTTAGAGTGGAATCATGCTATACAGTTGTCCCTCCATTTTTGTGGGGGGATCCGTTACGGACCACTGCCACCCCGCAAAAATAGAAATTCACTAGATGTTCAAGCTCCATAAGCACTCATGCGCGCAGTTCTGTGTGTGTGCAGTGGGCACGCATGCCATTTTAAACCTCCCTGCTTGTCGGTCCACCAAGGACTGAGACCATGGATTCGAAGTCCACAAAAATGAAGGGACAAGTGTAATTGTATAACATAAAAAGGACTAGAGACCCTAACTGGGTAGTTGTTATTGTACTTATTTCAACATGCCTTTGGTGCTCATGACACACTTCACACTACCAGCTAGTCTGCCTATCTGTTTAACATACATTTGCAAAAATTAGATGTTGAAGCTTTTGATGGCACTAACGTTTGTCACCTACTAACTGTTGCAGATCAAAGTACTATTAAAATAACAGTTACAGAAGCTAGATCAAAAGTTCATAATCATAAATATGCTGGAATATTTATGAATATGAAAATGAATAATGCATGAGTAAACCCATACACTCACCAATGACATTACCTTTCCATAGTGATGTGATCGCGTGCTCCTGTGAGACAAGAGGCTATGCTGATGGCAGCAGTGCTGCTAGTAGCATCTCTCATGACAGACATGCTTTTGCTAAGGAGACAGACTAATTGTGCAAAACAGCTACTGGGCAGCAGCAGTAGTGGGAGGTGATACTGGTGGAGGATCTCTCAGAAACAATGGCAGTAACATTATAGCTAACACTTGTTAGTACTATGCAGAAGGAGGCATGGTAAATCCCTTTTGAATGTTTTCTTGGAAAATCCTATGATGAGACAAAAATCTAATATGAAACAAGAGATAGTACCAGAGGATGACACTCCCAGGTCAGAAGACACACAACTACTGGAGTTCACTATTCAGCTATGAGTAGTGCTGTGGCTAATGATGCAACTGGACTCCAGTCGAAAAGACATTCAGCTGTTGATGTGCTCTGAGGTGAAATGAAAGTCTGAAGCTGCACAATACATAGGACCATAGAATGTAAGAAGCATGAGATTCTTGCATTTCTTGTAAAGCAGGAAATGGAATGTATAACCATTGCAATTCGTGAGGTTAGTGAACTAAATAAAATGGACAGGAATGGGACATTTCGAGTCAGATAATTACACAATGTTTTATTCAGGAAATAAAAATCTAAGAAAAATTGGGTGGCATTAATAGTGAGAAGAGATGTAGCAAAACCAGTCAAAGAATATAAAGTAAAGTTTGATAAAATAATATCAATGCAACTTCAAAGAAAACTTATAACTATAATCCATGTTTATGCTCCAACTACAGAGGCAGAAAAAGAAGAATTTGAAAGACTTTATGCTAGAGTCCAGGAGGAAACTGATCACACACCTAGAAGCTCATTGCACAGTTAATTCAATCGCCTTACCTGATCTGGATTAAATTTTAAATCAAGTGGCATCTGGACCCTATTGCAAGGGTTTTTTTGCCAAAATCGCCGCATGGGTCCATCCCAGGTCCATCCTCGCTCCAAGGGCTGCTCCAATGGCCGTTTTCTCAAGCTGGAAAACTCCCGGCTTTGAAAAAAGCCACACTGAGTGGCCCTGGGAGCGAGGATGGACCCCAGCTGCATTCGGGCAGTGATTTTGGCGGCAGAACCCTTGCAATAGGGTCTGGATGCTGCCCATTTTAAAATTTAAACCAGATCAGATAAGGCAATTTAATTAACTGTGCGATAAGCTTCCTAAATAAGACTTCTTTTTAATTATAGGCAATTGGAGTGCAAAAGCAGAAAACAGAGCGGAATCAAAGACTGTAGGAAAATTTGGCCTAGGATCAAAGAAAGAAGCAGAAGAGTGACTGGTCTGATTTTTCAAGGCCAACAGTTTGTTAATCGCAAATATATTCTTCAGAGGCAACTGTATAAATGGCCTGATGGCCAGTATAAAAAAGACTACATAATTGGAAGATGGAGAAATTCCATTCCCCCTGTAAAAATAAGACTAGGATCAGACTGTGGCACAGACAAGGAACTAGTAATATCAAAAATTAGAGTAAATCAACCTTTATGCCAAAATACAACCTAAAGAACATCCCTGTAAAATTTAAATATCATCTAAAAATAGATTTGCACTATTAAACCAGAAGAATTCTGGAATGTAGCCAGGAATATTGTCAGGGAGGAATGCAAAAGATATTATCTGCAGCAAAAAAGAAAGCAAAGGTGCAGTGAAGGATAGATGAAACTATTCAAGCAATCAAGGACAGATGAAAAGTAAAAGTAAAAGATGACAGAAATAGAGTCAGAACCTTAAATGCAACTGTTTAGCAACTTGTGTGCAGGTACAAGAAGAACAACTGTAATAAATCCGAGAAATAGAAGATGACAACAAAAAAGGAAGAACAAGAGATCTCTTCTATAAGATCCAAGATGTCAAAGGGAAATTTAAACTATGAGTGGGGATGCTCTACAACCTGCAGGGAAAACATTATGTGACCAAATAATAATAAAAAGACAATGGAAACAATACACTGAAGACATATATAAAAGAGATGAAAGAATGATAGATGACAGATTTTGTGCTGAAGTAAATCAGTTAGACTTAAAGGTATTGCTGGATTCCTTCCCTCTCCCTTTCTCTTGTTATGCTGCCACTAGATAGTCTTAATTCCAGTAGTGGAACTGAACTGTGACACACAAGACAGGACCAGGACCAGGAAGGAATCCACAACAATTTCCCAAATGCATCTAAAAAAATGACTTGATATCCATAAAGGTTAATGCTAAGATAAACCAGTTAGTCTCAAACATATTGTTGAATTATTTAATTCTCCCAATCCTTTCCCCACATTTTATATAGAAACTGACAAACATCCCTCTCTAAAAACTACCAATTGAGTTTGTGTAACAACACATGAATCCTACTATCACCTTTCTGCATGTCCATTCTTAAATATAAGTCCTGTTTTTAAGGCAAAAAGAAACAGTCAAGCTATTCTGTTTTCATCCCTTTTGCTCTGAGATTTAACAAGCAGGCTTTTTTGCTCTGAGATTTAACAAGCAGGTTAATAATTTGCAGCCTGATTCTGTACTCAGAAATGTGTTGTGCAGCACAGCTGCCTTGCCTGTGTGCATGTGTGAGTAGTATCCCAGGCTTATCACAATCTTTGAAATACACATTCCATGAACCTTTGCAATTCAGTCCATGCATAAGATCCTATCTTATTTATTTAAAACTGGCTACTTTCCCTTGCTGCTGCTATTAGTCCCCAACAGTTAATGTTAAAGAAAGATAAAAAGGAGGAGGGAAAGCTTAGACTATAACTAATACTCAAGAGTTATACCAAAGATAGACCATTTCTAGCTCTCTAGATATTGTTGGTGTGCAAATCCTATCATCTCATAGTTTGTTCTGCTGATTAGGGCTGATGGGAGTTGCACTCCAGCAACATTTGGATGACCAACAGTTGCCAACCCTGATTAAAATATTCCCTTTTAATTGTTAAGTATTTCACATGAGTTATCTAGTTAGTCTGACTACATTCCTGTAAGATGGTGAGGTTTGTTTTCCCCATAGTGCCAAGGTTCCCAGAGCTATAAATTAAACTAAACCATTATTGTATCTTGTAGGGACTGGAAGAGAAGTCCTTTAGGTAATAGGGTGGAGCCCAAGGCAGGTATTGCTGTGGATGTCAAGTAGGCAGTTCTTACTGAGATGGGGTGGTTCTTGGAGCAAAGATTTATAGTTCTAAAAATCTTTAGTTCTAACAGAGCATAATGACTTCTGCCACAACCAAGGGATGAAGCTGGAGCGAAATGGAACTTCCTGACTTATGAATTAAAACAAAACTCTACATTCCATCATTCAGGGTATATTAGACTTCCCAGTTTCTGTTTCCATGAGTCATAACATATAATAGCCACTACATTCTCAAACCCACTGAGCCCATAGCTCACACACACACAACAGGTAAGCTGTGAAGTATACTTAACCAGAGTAAGGGGGGTTGCATACTGCCAGAAATAGTGTGAATTCAGTCCACTTTTAGGGTTAGGGTTAGTGCTAGGGAATCATGGGAAGTGTTATTTTCCTGAGACATTGAACCTTCTCTGTCAGACAACTCTGGTGCCACAATAAAATACAGTTCCCATGGTTCCCTAACTCTAACCCTAACCCTAAAAGTGGACTGAATTCACACTATTTCTGGCAGTCTGCAACCCCCCTGAGTCCATCTGAACACAATAGGATCCACTTCTGACTAGATGCAACAAGGACTGTACTGTTAAAATACAGTCAGGAGTTATGGTACTTATCTATCTAGTTTATCACAAAAGGGACAATTGGAAGTATAAACGGTGATTAACCTGTCACAATCCCACAATTGCACTAATGGTTTTCACACGACATCGTGTTCAAAGTGCTATTATCCCATGAATAACCCATGACAATCCCGCAATTGCACTAATGGTTTTCATACGACATCGTGTTCAAAGTGCTATTATCCCATGAATAACCCATGACAATCCCGCAATTGCGCTAATGGTTTTCACACGACATCAAGATGAAACATTATTAAAGTGCCATTATCCCATGAATAATCAGGCAATAAACAGCAACAAATCATTCACAGGAAAATCCCATGATCGATTTGCTGCTGTTTATTGCCTAGTTATTCTCTGGTTATTCACAGGATAATGGCTCTAGTATTAATCCATTTTAATCAGGTTTTAATGTCAATTGTGCGATTTTCTCAGGTTAATTACTGTTTAAATTCCTAATTTCCTCCTGTGTGATAAACTACATTCCAATGTGTTTTTTAAAATTCTAAACTTCTTTGTGTGGTGTCTTCCTATAGCCAATATTATATGACGATACTGGATTATATTGTGCCAATTTAATGTTAATTTATCTTCCAGTTCTGACTACGGCAGGGGCAATAAGACCAAGAAAAATTAAAAAGCTATCAACTGTGAGAAGTCTGTCACTTGCTTCCAATCCAGTCCTGGAAAACCAACATAATTCCCTTCAGGCCACAAAGGCATAGAAGAAAAACAAATGAGAAAAAACACACACAAATTTGGAAAGCAAAGTGTTAAAAAGAAAAGAAAAGCTGGATCTGTTTCAGGACTGCCAACTCACCTGTGCGGAAATCGTGGGTGGAAAGCAGGTAGATCAACTGGACAGAAGAACCAGGCTGTTCCCTAAACCTTTGCCACTTGCCCACTCCAGTCTGGAAAGCCAGATGTGAAGAAATAAAGAGCATCAAGTAGGTGAAGAGTAAAGGAAGAGATAAATCCTTATTCCATGACCACTTGGAATGGCAGGGAGTAAGCGAAAGAATGCTAATGTCTCTTGAAAGGAAGCAGGAGCTGCCAGAGCTCCAGGTAAAGGAAGGTGGGTGGGTCTGAAGGTCACACAGAGGAGGAGACACAGGTAAAGCCAGGCAGGGAGGGTAGTTCATTGTAGGTGGAGAGTGAGGCTGGGCTGCCAGAATTCCTGTAAGTGGGCAGGTAGCCTTTGCTCTGTAAAAGTCCATTCACCACCCCCTCTAAAGAAAACCTCCTCCAGTCATAGGTCCCAAACACAGCCCACAGTTTTAGAGAGTTTCCTGGCAGCTCGGAAGTATTCTCATCTTTATGAACACAACACAAGTCCAGGAGCTTTAAAACACATCCAAGGGCTCATGTCTGAAGAGAAGTACCCCAAACAAGCCCCATCGCTCTCCTCCTCTTAATTTTCTGAAGCTTACGGACAGTTATACTGGAGTCATTAATGTAGTAATAAACATCAGAGTCCAGGAAAACAACTTTTGGGGGAATAGAGTGGGCCCTTGGTATCTGCAGGGGTTTGGTTTCAGGGTCTCCCATGGGTACCAAAATCTGTGGATGCTCAAGTCCCATTATTATTATTATTATTATTAATACTGTTTATTTATATAGCGCTGTTGATTTACACAGCGCTATACATACAGTCAATAAAATATAAAAAATAGATAAAGAAAGCCTGCCAACATTCTACAAAATAATAAAATAATACATATTAATACAAAGAAGGCAACAAATTAAAAACATCAAATAATCATCATGCAATGCCTGCGGACATGTCATTAAATACAATGGCATAGTAAAATGGCGTTTCTTATATAAAATGGCAAAATCAAGATTTGCTTGTTGGAATTGATGTATTTTTTAAATATTTTCAAGCCATGGATGCTTGAATCCATGATTAAAGAATCTGTGGATACAGAGGGTTGACTGTACAACTCCCATTACCAGTTATGCTGGTTAGAGGATTCTAGCAAGAGTCTAAAGGTAACTTTCACAAACCTAAAACTTGTTTTAAAAAGGAATTGCCTTTATGATTTGCATAAGGCTGAGAATTTACAACATCCAAACTCAATAAGGAAATGCTTTATTGGGCTGAAAATAATGAGGGGAAAGTATAATGTTTTGGCAGTTAATGGAGATTTTGTACATTATTGTCATATGGTTGCGTGATAACTGGCAGAGGGCTGGCTTATGCTTAAGAAGTTAAACAAATGCTTCATATGCCAGCTGCTGGGGGTTGGGGAATAGCAGTAAGCTGTTGGAGGACAGAACTGTGTGTGCCAGTCTGCCTGGTGACCTTTATTTCCTAAGTGTACTTAAGCCCTCAAGTATGATGGAGGACTCTTTTATATGGCAGTAGTAAATCAAGATTCAGGTGTCAGTCAAGTCCAGTCTGCTTTTATATGTAGTAGACAGGTGGAGACAGAGGCCAGGAGCAGACGGAGGGAAAAAGCTGACTTACCCCCAGGGTTTTCCAATTCGCAGAGAAAATACACTGACCTCAATGCCAACTCTCACAATGAGTTAACAACAGATGCACAGTCTGCAACTTCCACCTCCCACTGCGATGATGGACATGGCATAATGGAGCATCCATGATTGCAAACTGGACCACACCATTATTTTGTTCTGTTCCTGGGCAAATGCATGTGCACAAGTACACAAATGCTCCACCAGCAGCTACCTTACTCATCTCATCCAGCTGCCAGTCTATTTGATGCCCACCTAACCGGCTGTTCAATCGCCTGATTGATCAATTGCCCATATGGCGTATTAGTACTCCCAGTGATACATTGGCACAGCACGATCAGGGTATCTCTCCTGTACTTTCTCCTCATCTCCCCATGGCCTCCTGATAGACCAGTCAGTTTGTTAATGTTTTTATTAAATCTATTGTATTGTTGGTAACCTGATGTATTTGTTGTCATGTCACTTCACACTCATGCGCTTGTATGATTAATATGTGGGCAGGTGACAAAAAAAAATTGTAGCCAGCAATGGTGCTAGTGGCTTGCCCAGCCCAGTACACCTGTTCTTGACCACATCTATTGGCCATGTGACCCTTTCCTCATGTCTGCATTGGCATGCAGTCCATACACTGGTATGATAATTTGCTCTTTCCAGATTGAAATGGAGCAAACTGGGATGTTTTTTGCTCTTGTGTTAAGCCTCGGGGCACAGCTTGGATCTGTTTTTTCCTTTTTCAGCCACATGCGTAATTTAAACATGTGAATTCTGAAATGGGTTGCGACCATTTCTTTCAACTAATGTAGATAACCTCAGAGATATCTTTCCTACCCAAGACAGCAATTTTTGAGGTGGGGGGGGGCAGCCTTTAGTTTAAATACTTAATACTGCTAGGAATAATACCTAAAAGGACAATGAACAGATGTATTAATTCACTGATACCCTAAACTTCGGACTTCTTGGATACATCCTTAAGAAATCTTGTATTATATGATAGCATAAACAAGACTGATGTGACCCAAAGACAGGAAGGTGTGTCACAAACAATGACACACTGCTTTTCTTACCACTTTGCTTACAGTTTCAATCCCTTTCAGACAGATATATTTTAAGGGTAATAACCTGACCTATGTTATTATGTTATCAGCCCACTTCCTCATATTTGTTTCACTGAAACCAAATATTGCCCTTTAGCTTCCTCTAGACTCTATTTACCAAAGAAGGTTGTGATCTCCCATTTGCCTTGCCTTGAGGTTTAATATCAATACATTTTGTTTAAGTTTGTTTAATTGGATTAGGGTTGTTTTTCCCCACATCTATCTTCAGTGTCATAGCTGCTAGTATAATTATGACAGAAGGAAGGAGTCTTTAGACTGGGCCTTTCTGGGCTTGTGCCTCCCTTTTCATTCATGGCAACCCCTGATAACATATTTGTTGTTGTTGTTATTGTTGTTGTTGATGATGATGATGCTTTTATATTCGTATCCCACTTTCCTCCCAAAATTGGGACTCAAAGCAGCTTACAATCTAAAAGCATAGGACAATTAAAAATTTAGAAAAGTGACAATTAAAATGGAATTAAACTATTGCAATATTTAAACAGATCATTTGTTAAAAAACAGAATACAATTTAAAAAGATAAAAAGACTTAAAAACCATACACTTTAAAATTAAGTTTTCACACCTCATCTCTGTGTGCTGAGATCCCACAAGGGAACGGCAATTTAGTATTGCATTGATTCCTTTTCCCTCTAGTTCAGTGGTTTCCTTTCTGGGTTTCAGGAAACTTACCCAAGCTTCACAGTTCAAATACACTGCTTCTGACAATGGAGAGATCCACACTGCACAGTTATAGTACTCTTATACCTCTTTAGGTGTAAAGAGTCTCTATCCTAAGGAATCTGTAAAGTTGTAGTTTGGTGATATTTCTCTGTTGGAGAGCTTGAATTGTTCTCAAGCAGTTGATCTCAAACAAATAATTCCATACGATGAGAACAGGGTAGTTAAAGTGGTTTAAAAGTGCTATAACTGTGTAGTGTGGATGGAAATATAAGTTTTCAAAAGATCAGTAAGAAAAGGTGCTGAGAGGATTTTTTTTTTAAAATTGGGCCCATAGGGCATGAGGAGGGGAAGTATTTCTCTCCTTCCTTCCTGCACTTTCAACAAAAACCCACCCACTCCAAAAAGGGAAAGTCTTGAATCCTCTTAAGAGCAGTTTTTGAGGAGAGGCATGACTTTTGTCAGTATCATAAATGAGTGAAAAAAGTTAACCCTGCCTTCCCTGCACAGTGTAATCCCAGCTGGATATCTTTCATCCTTTCAATTCCTTTTTATGATTACAAGTGACACATATAATTCTTCTCTAGTCCAGTGTTAATCAGAAAACCACTACAAACAAACATGGTTCTCTGGAAGACTGGTAGCACATCACTACTATTCTCAGTCTGCAGAGTTCCAGTATGCAGCCATAGAGTTATAAGCACTCTGGATTCATGCAAAAGGAAGGTGAGGTGAGGCACAACAGATCTGGCCAATGTGTTTTGTGAACTGCATGTACAGGACAATGGCCCTCCTCTGACTTTTGCCCTTCAGATGTTCTACACTACAGGTTGGAGAAGTCCCAGCCAAAATGGTCAATGGGCAAGGATGCTGAGAGTTGAAAACCCAACCATTTGGAGTGTCAAAAGTTAAGAACCTTTGCTTTAGAACTTTCTCTGGACTCCTTGGTAGCTGGGACTGGCAACTTGAGGGCCTCCAGATTGTTTTCTGGACTGTAACTGCCATCAGCCCTAATAATCAGTACTAAGTTCTAAATTGTGAGAAGTTGTGGGAGATACAGTCCACCACCATATGTTATAGCCAGAAATTCCCTACACCTACTCTACAAAAAAAGGGGTAAATGGTGTATACAGTCAGCCTCCATATCCACTGACTTTTTATCCATTGATTCAAGTATACACAGTTTTAATATATATATATATATATATATATTCCAAAAAGTAAACCTTGATTTTGCCACTTTATATAAGGAACACCATCTTACTTTGCCATTGGATATAATGGGACTTGAGCACCCACAGATTTTGGTATCCGGGGTGGGTGGGTCCTGGAATTAAACCTCAGTGGATTCCTAGGGCCCACAGACTCCCAATAGATTAATTATTACAGAAAGTGTTAAACTGAAGACAGGAAACCTTAAAAGCACTGAACCAGGTTATGATCATGTTGGTCATGAGAGAGGTGTGTCCTTGGGGTTCTTTTGCATCCCTTCTGATTTGGAGTCAGGATTCTGTAATCAGGAGTAGCTGAACATAGGGGTATATACCTAGCCCTAATATTTATAATGGAAGGCAAGGCTGTCAGTGGCTATTAGGATGGCTAAAGATTCCTTCCATTATGCCTTGTAAAGCCAGTTGCTACAGACCATAACCAAGGAATAATTTAAGCACCTCTGAGAATTGCTTAAGACATGATAGCTGCCAAACTAGCCAATGGAAGCACTAAACTGTTTCTTCTTGTTGTTAACTGCCCTTGAGTCGATCTCGACCCATGGCAACTTTATGGATGAGACATCTCCAAGATGCCCTGTCCTCCACTGCTCTGCTTAAATCTTGAAAACCCATACCCATGACCATCTACCTGGCATGTGGCTTTCCTCTCTTCCTACTTCCCTCCACCTTTCCTAGCATTATTGTCTTTTCTAATAAATCCTCTCTTCTCATGATGTGTCTGAAGTACGACAGCCTCAATTTGGCCATCTTGTATTCCAGGGAATTTTCTGGCTTGATCTGCTCTAGGACCTTTTTGTTTGTCTTTTTGGCTGTTCATGGGATCCTCAGCACTCTTCTACAGCACCACATTATCTCAAAGGAGTTGATTTTCCTCCTATAATCTTTCTTAACTGTCCAGTTCTCACACCCATACATGGTAATAGGGAATACGATGGCTTGTATGATGCTAACTTTTGTGCTGAGTTGTATATCTTTGCATTTTAGAATCTTTTTTAGTTCTTTCATATTGTGTCGGGGTAATGGATTAAAAAAAGAAAAGAAAAGAAACTAGCTCTTTCTCCAAATTCAATTCTAAATGTTACAATATTATAGGAGACTGCTGCAATCTGGTAGCCACTTTTTCTCTGTCTTACCACATTCAGGTATGCTTGTTTAGGACATGGGAGACAGCCTTCTCAGTTGTTGCTCCAAGACTGTGGAACGCTCTCCCATGGGAGACTTTTGGTTACCTTCCCCCCTACTTTTTTTCTGTTGGATGATTATTTAGGCAAGCCTGTAATTTTAATCATATGGATGAACAGCATTAAAAGATGTGTTTTCTGTTTTTAATTCTGTAGTTTTTAATCATGCTTTCAATTTATGTTAATAATTTTAGTTATTCAAAGACATGGCCATGTTAATCTGTAGAATCAGTATGTAGACAGATCTTGTAGGATCTTTGAGACTAAGGACGTTATCACACGTGGCCCACAAAGCGATAATAAAGTCAAATAAGAATAAATCCAGTAATAAACCGGACTTGCCGCGGCTGTCACCCCTTCCCAAGCCGGCTCTCTGAGGAGGTCCTCCTTGGAGCGAGGCCCCACGCAGGGTTGGCGCTCCGAGGAGGTCCTCCTCGGAAAGCCGGCTCTCTGAGGAGGTCCTCCTTGGAGCGAGGCCCCGCGCAGGGTCGGCGTTCCGAGGAGGTCCTCCTCGGAGAGCCGGCTCTCTGAGGAGGTCCTCCTTGGAGCGAGGCCACGCACAGGGTCCACGCTCCGAGGAGGTCCTCCTCGGAAAGCCAGCTCTCTGAGGACGTCCTCCTTGGAGCGAGGCCCCACGCAGGGTCCGCGCTCCGAGGAGGTCCTCCTTGGAGTGAGGCCCCGCGCAGGGTCTGCGCTCCGAGGAGGTCCTCCTTGGAAAGCCAGCTCTCTGAGGAGGTCCTCCTTGGAGCGCAGGCGGGGAAATGCTCCCCAATACGTATTGGGGAAATGCTCCCCAATACGTATTGGGTTTTCATACCTACGGTAAAAGCGAAATGATTCCCGTCGCGCAATTGCAATTCCTAAAGAAACTGAAATTCAAAAGATCTCGGTTCTTTCCGCATTCTGTCAGAGTTCTGTCGGGGTTCTGTGCGACGTCGTGTGGACACACGGAAAAATAATACGTATTAGGTCGGGATTTCGTTTGGATTCTGTCTGCATTGAGCCCCGTGTGATAAGGTCCTATGGGAGGTTGCAGACTGCCAGAAATAGTGCAAATTGAGTCCACTTTTAGGGTTAGGGAATCATGGGAACTGTAGTTTATTGTGGCACCAGAGCTCTCTGACAGAGAAAGCTCAATGTCTCAGGGAAAAAAAACCAATTCCCATGATTCCCTAGCACCAACCCTAACCCTAAAAGTGGACTCAATTTGCACTATTTCTGGCAGTCTGCAACCCCCCTAACTGAAAGAAAGAAGTTGGTAGCATGAGCTTTCGTAGACTAAAGTCTACTTCCTCAGATGTTAAAGTGGGGATGCAGTGGCTCAAGTGGTTTAGACGCTGACTCTGTTGATTGCAAGATCAGCAGGTTGGCAGTTCAAGGCCCGGGTGCTGCATAATGGGGTAAGCTCCCGTCACTAGTCCCAACTTCTGCCAACCTAGCAGTAGAAAGCATGCAAATACAAGTAGGTAGATAAATAGGTACCACTTTGGTGGGAAGGTAAACAGTGTTCTGTGCAATCATGCTGGCCACATGATCACAGAGTAGTCTCTGACAACGCTGGCTCTTCAGCTTAGTAACGGAGATGAGCACCATCCTCTATGGTCGGACACGACTTGACAACTTGTCAACGGGAAATACCTTTACCTTTTACCTAAACTAATTTAAAAGCAAACCAAAGTTTATATTAGAACATTATAATTGTTCTTAGAACATGTTATTCTATCTAACAAAAATGTACCTTATCAGTTATAGCCTAAATGGTAGGCTCCACTCTAAATCTTAAGTCTATTGCACAATCCTCTGCATGTGTACTCATAAGTAAATCCCATTTGTGATCACTGGAGCTTATACTCAGGTAGGCCTCATAAGACTGTTCTCTTTGTCTCCATAAATATGTAAATATAGCTTGATTGCAGCCAAGATATACATCTCCTTCAAACACTTAATTTCCAGGTACCAAAGGAAGAGAGTTAAAAATCCATGAGCTGCAGCTCTAGTGCAGGTGTGTACACACTACAAATGCTTTTGATTCTGTAAAATTCCTAAGGAGAATCTTCTTCACAAATAAATGACAACAGGCACCTTTAGAGATAGATTACAAACTATTATTTTTGTAGAATTCAAAGATACAGCCATGTTAATCTGTAGAATCAATATGTGGAAAGATCTTGTAGCACCTTTGAGACTAACTGAAAGAAAGAAGTTGGCAGCATGAGCATTTTGCATCTGAGAAAGTAGACTTAAGTCTACGAAAGCTCATGCTGCCAACTTCTTTCTTTCCGTCTCAAAGGTGCTACAAGATCTCTCCACATATTATTTTTGTAATAATACTTTTGACGTAATGGTACATTTTTTCACTGCTTTTGACGTAATGGTGAACTATAAGTATTCCGTAATCCTGGTTTGTTTGAACAAAGTAGGAGCAAGGTATCTGTAAGCAGATCTCAGTTTAAGCCAGTGCTTCTCAATTATTTTCTGTCATGCCCCCCCCCAGGAAGAAGAAAACATTTCACGCCCCCCCGCGCGACTGTAAATAGTATCATTTGCTCCCTCTCTCCAGCCGTAGAGTTGCTAGGCAACCCTTTACGGAGCCTTGCACCCCCCCCCTTGGGGGCGCGCCCCACTATTTGAGAACCAATGGTTTAAGCTGAGATGTGATTTTGGGAACAAAATGTGTCTTCAAATAAATGCCAGCCTTAAAACAATAAATAAGGGTTGAGTTCAAATCCTGGCTTGACCATGGAACCCCTTTGGGTGACTTTGGTCAAGTCATACTCTCTCAGCCTCAGAGGATGGCAATGGCAAACCCCCTCTCAAGAAAAACTCATGGCAGGTTCGCCTTAGGGTTGCCATAAGTTGGAGATAAGGTGGACTACAACATCAGGAAGCCACGGTGCAAATCCCAGTTCAGCCATAGAAACCCACTGGGTGATCCTGGACAAGTCACAGTCTCTCAGCCTCAGAGGATGGCAATGGCAAACCTCTGAACAAATTATGCCAATAAAACCCTGTGATAGATTCACCTTTTGTTGTTGTGTGCCTTCAAGTAGTTTCTGACTTATGGCAACCCTAAGGCTAACCTATCTTGGGGTTTTCTTGGCACAATTTGTTCAGAAGAGGTTGTCATTGCCTTCCCCAGAGGCTGAGAGAGTGTGACTTGCCCAAGTTAATTGCCATAACAATAATAATAATAATAATAATATCCCACCTATCTCCCAATATAGGGACTCAAGGCAGCGAACAACAACTTAAAACAATACAAATTAAAAATAGTAGTCAGAAAGTCAGAAAAGGCTTGAAGGTACACAACAAGAACAGAGAGTAAGCTGAAAATCTCATGTAAACTACTACATCCACACTGCAGAAATAATCCAGTTTAACTGCCATGGCTCCATACTATTATGGAATCTTGGGAATTATAGTTTATTGTGGCATCAACACTCTCTGACAGAGAAGGCTGAATGTCTCACAAAATTAGAAATCCCAGAATTCCATAGGTTTGAGCCATGGCAGTTGAAGCAGTGTCAAACTGGATTATTTTTGCAGTGCGGATGCAGCACTAGAGTTTTGCAGGATTTCTTCAGGACCACCTCTGTCCCACTCCTGTTGAAGAAAGCAAGTGAGCCTTAAAGAAGGGAGGAAACAGTCCATTAACAGTAGAATTCAAAGATATAGCCGTGTTACTCTGTAGAATCAGTATGTAGAGAGATCTTGTAGCACCTTTGAGACTAACTGAAATAAAGTTGTTGGCAGCATGAGCTTTTGTAGACTTCAGTCTACTTCTTCAGATGCATTTATAAATTAAGCTCATGCTGCCAATTTCTTTCTGTTAGGGCCTTTGCAGACTGCTAGAAATAGTGCAAATTGAGTCCACTTTAACTGCCCTGGCTCAGTGCTAGGGAATCATGGGAATTGTATTTTTTTCTGAGACATTGAGCCTTCTCTGTCAGAGAGCTCTGGTGCCATAATAAACTACAGTTCCCATGATTCCCTAGCACTGAGTCAGGGCAGTTAAAGGGGACTCAATTTGCACTATTTGTCTCAAAGGTGCTGCAAGATCTCTCTACACACAGTCGCATTAACAGTCGTTGTTCCTAGGCCTCCTTCCTGCCTAGGAACCTCAGGAACGCGGCCCTTTTCTTCTCAGCGCCTTGTTTCCTCAGCCAGCGACCGACTTTGGGCCATGCACAAACCAAGAGGAGGAGGCAACGTCAACATCAACGCACTTCCGGTTGTTGACTTCCTGTTTCCGTTCTTCTAGGGGAGGTAAGGGTCTATCAATGGAAGACGCTGTGTAATAATTAAATGTATTTAATTATAATTCTCTCTCTCTCTCTCTCCACACACACACACAAAATAAAGGCTATAATATACTCTGAGTATAGTAGCTTGTTATAATTTGCTAGGCACAATTGATTTGTTGCTGCAACATGCAGACTCTGGCAGAGGGAGGTAATATGCATTAACTGCGAGGGTGTCTACTCTGCAGAATTAAAGCAGTTTGACATCGCTTTAATTACCATGGCTCAATGCTATGGAATTCTGGGATTTGCTGTTTTGTGAGATGCTTAGCCTTCCCTCTCAGAGAGCTCTGGTGTCCTGTCAAACTACAGATCCCAGACTTTCATAGCATTGAGCCATAGAAGTTAAAGTGGTGTCAAACTGTTTTATTTCTGTAGTGTGGCAGCAGCCTTAGTTATCATCCTCCTTCCTTTCCAGTCATTGTGATATCAGGGTTCATCCTCCACTCTGTTCTGCGTTCACATTCTTGCTGGAAGCAAGTTGGCATCATTAAACCCATCTTCCCTAACTAAGGTTCAAAACACAATGCAGAAATAATCCAGTTTGAGACCTCTTTAACTGCCCTGGCTGAATGCTAGGGAATTCTGGGAACTGTAGTTTTATCAGACATTGAGCCTTCTCTGTCAGAGAGCTCTGCTGCCACAATAAACTACAATTCCCAGGATTCCTTAGCACTGAACCAGGGCAGTTAAAGCAGTCACAAACTGGATCATTTCTGCAGTGGGCTTTGGACCTAAGTAATAAAGAATAATTTCATCATTTTATCCTAATCTTGGAACAGCTCCTTCAGCTAAGATTTCTGTCTTAATTTACAAACAGGAAAATATTTTCTCACTGTGTGTGAGTGTTTGCACATGTGTGTATTTGAATGTCAAGCTGAGGGCAACTGGGGCTGGGGCTTAATGCATAACACTTAATGACATGTCACATTTTAATTCATAACTGTCTTATCTTTTAAAATTGTTTATTTTTTTAAAAAAAATATATTTATACTTTTTAATTTTGTATTGTTTTAAAATTGTATTATTTTTAAATTTACTGTTAGCCTCCCTGTGTTGGGAGAAAAAGGTAGGATATAAGAAAATAACAACAACAACAACATCACTGGGTCTGTTTTTAGGTTTCAGGTTTTGGCCTGGAAACCTCAGAACCTGAGATTGTTCTCATCTGGCAAGCCTAGCCACAGGTTTAGCATTTTTGGATTATGCTTATTATGCATATTAATGTAGATCAGGGGTAGGCAACCTTTCCCCTTTAAGGGCCGAGGGACTTCAGCTCCCAGAAGCCTCAGCCATGTTGGCCAATAGTCCCATGTTGGCCAATAGCTCCTGGGATTCTGGGAGCTGAAGTCCCTCGGCCCTTAAAGGGGAAAGGTACAAGAGGAGACTGTTACTGCTAACAACAACAACTGGAGGGAGAAGGAGGTTAGTGACAGAGTGTATTGCAGTAGTACAGTGTATATGGTTATGTGGCTAGTAAAGATTGTGTTGAAAGTGTGGACAATCAGAAACAGCTTGTTGGATAAGTTGTCAGGAAAAAAAAGGGAGGGATGGTGATGGGGATATTTGGAAGAAAGCTGTGAGCAGAGTGAGAGTAGTTAAAGTAGAGCAAAAACAATCAGTGCACTCAGAACCAGAGCAGGATCCATTGAATCCAAATAGAGATTTTGAGAGATAAAAGATAACCATGCAATGTTTAAATTTGTGTGCCTTAGGACAGAAAGAAAAGGGAGCGGGTTATTCACTGAAAACTGTTACAGCACATACTGAGAGAAGCCAGACTATTGGAAGACACAGCCAAGAAAACTATGCAAATAGATTATTTTGTGTTAGAAGTGTTGAGGAAAGGTATATGTGTTTTCAGGGATGGTATTTATTTTTCTTTGGGAAATACTTAATTATAGTGAAGTTGAGACCTGGAAGTGTGTGTAATGTTGCTGATATTCAACTGGATTTTTTTTAAAAAAGTATTCCTGATGTGTATGTCCTTAGGTTGCATTTGGGATGTTTTTAAAGTAGTTTTTTTTAATTATTATTCCTTTAGGGAAGTGAGAAACTAAATGGCTAAATATATATACATTAGGTGGCAGTCATAGACGTTTCTATGCTGTTAAGTAGAGAATGAAGATAATTTCCAAGTGCTTCTGACTTTCCATTGCCAACAGTATGGACCAGGGGTATGCAATCTTTCCCCTTTAAGGGCCGAGGGACTTCAGCTCCCAGAATCCCAGGAGCTGTTGGCCAACATGGGACTATTGACCAACATGGCTGAGGCTTCTGGGAGCTGAAGTCCCTTGGCCCTTAAAGGGGAAAGGTTGCCTACCCCTGGGTATGGACTATCATTGATGTGATCCCCTGTGCAGGGAAAGAGGATTGACTGAACTGCTAGACTGAGCTGCAGTCTCCAAAGCTAGGAACCAGCATCTCTTAGAATAAAGCACACGTGGACATCTGGTTTACATTTTATAAAAATTACTTTTTAAGACTGCAGAATCTCCCGGCCAGATGATGTGCCAGTGTGACAAAGAAAGAGCCTATGATTGTATAGGTCCTGGGGTGGCCAGATAAAAAAGGAGAATGGCATAGTGATTAATATAGAATAAGAGAGGGAAATGAAGGAACCATAACTTTTCTGATAAGAGTAAATGAAGCTATACTTGTTGAAAACCTCTTATATGTGCAGTATAACAATTAAAAGGACAAGAGCCTATAGTCAGATTGTGCATGTGCGTGATGTCTGCCCATGATACGTTTGAGAAATGGTGAGAAAGATGAAGGGGGAAATAGGTGTGGAGATGGTTCTGTAGACCTTTCTGCCCAACCACTCCATTCCCTCTTCCATGCTTTCAGATGTGATGGTTGCCCAGAGGCTGGAAAAGCTTTTTGGTTTTGGATTATTGTTCTCAAAATCCTTTATTAGCATGCAGGCTGGTGATACAGGGAGTTTAAATCCAAAGTAATTTCACCAAGTTCTGGTTTTATCTACTGCATCCTGCACTCTGGCAGCTTCCCTGCTTGTAGCAGTGTGATGAGTATGGCTTAACCAAAACATCTCCTTGCTTGAAGGAAGGAGCTACTGGCCTCTTCTTGGATTGGCCAACTGAGCCTGCATGACACGTCACGGGAAGAACTGCACAGCAGGAGCTGTCTATACTTACCATGAAAAGAAGAAAGATACAGGTGAGGATGCCCCTTTTGGAGGGCTGTAGATTCTGATGGAAGCATGTGAGCAGTACTGTGGGATTAGGAGGAAGTCTTTTTTTGTGTGTGATAGGAATAGTGGACTGCAGGTGAGAACATAAAGATCAATAATGATTCTGCATGAAAGAGGAACTTTGGCTGAGATTGAGATCTGCTTGATAATACTATTTTTCAGATTAAACAACAAAGTGCTTTAGGCACTTTAAAAATTAAGTTAAGCCAAATAAAATGTTTTAGTCTTTAAGGGACCACATTGTTTTTTTCTGCAGCAGCAAACTAACATGACTGCTCCTTCCATCTCCAGAGGACTACAGCTCCCAGAATCCCTCAGTCAGCATAGTCAGTGGCTATGCTGGTTAATCAATTCTGGGAGCTGGAGTCCAAAAACATAACGTTGAAACCTGGATTAGAGAACACAATTGTAAAATGAGGGTAAATACAAGCAGGAATATTGAAGAAAGAAGTTCTGGATAATGCTGGAGCTATTGAAGAGGAAGAAGGGTCCTTCCTGAAATCTATAAGCTTTGTGATGATTTCTCCAACTTTAGTCAATATCCTTCTCCATATAGTAAAATATAGTATAATAGTTAAGAGAATGATGAATTGTATAGTAGTTAAGGAAGTCATCAGTAATGGTCATAGATGCGGCTATTTCTGTCTTCCCTTTAATTTATCACTGACCTCAGGACTTGTCTAGCATGAGGATAAAGGTCCAAATTGTGGAGTTATAATTATTATAGTTGCTTATGACTATGTCGCTTTCTGGAGAAGCCATTCTGAAGTATTGGGCACACCCTGAGGAGTGACTAACACCACCCCAGTGTTTTATTGAAACTCAGATGGAAACCAATCTAAATGACTCCTCCTTACCAGTTCTTCTCCATTTCCTTGAGGGTGATAGGTATCCAGCTCAGCAGTCTAGTCTTTACTGGGCAGGTAGTCCACCAATTTTCTTTTCTTTCTAGATGAATGTAAGGGTCCAGGGCAGCCAATTAAAAACATGTTTTTTGTTGAAATGGGCTTATTGTAATAATTCCCCTCTCTGTTTCCTCAGCTGCCTCTGGATATGGCACCCAGAATATCCGTCTGAGCAAAGATGCTGTCAAGGACTTTGACTGCTGCTGCCTCTCTCTGCAGCCTTGCAAGGACCCTGTTGTGACGTAAATATCTGATGGGGCCCACTGGAGGCTGTTCAGTTAATCAAACCAAATATTTATTATGCTTTTAAAGTATATGTCTTTTTTATACTTTAATAATAAAGTACTGGATTTCTAAGCTTGGATCTGTAACACCTTCCCAAAAAGTTTTCTTTCTCACTGTTCAGCAAACTAAATGAAATGATTTTTTTGACTTTCTACATATACTAATGAGCTAATTGTAGCTCTCATGCATATCTTTATGCAGTGTTTCTCATCTCCTTTCCCATTAAGTAGCCCAGGAGGTGATTATTTCACAGGTGCTGAATTGCTGATAAAAATATTTGTTTGTGACTGAATAAGGACCTAACCCCAGATCAAAGTCTTTTTATAAAGTAATCTAGAACTTCCCCTTCCCCTATAAAAGGAAGTCTTAGTTGAAGATAATTTTTTATAGTATATTGGTTTTTATGTTGGGCTTGTTTTGAGAGTGCTCTGCTGTGTGTTCTGAGGACATGCATACATTTGTGAACCAGGGTCCACTACTTCTCATGAGCATAGGTGCAAGGAATTAAGGTTTTTGATGTTGGCGAGGGACATGAGGGGGAATGAGGATGAGATTGTTATAGGGAAGTGAGTATGGGGCAAACTGAAGAAAGGAGAAGCAGCAACAAAGGACCCCTGGGAAGGAGACATGGCACTATTGGGAACCCTGATTTTTGGCCCTAGCAATGATGTAAAAAAATCTTTTTTCTAGAAATATTTTTCCAGAAAAACTCAGTGGATTCCTCTCATGTGCATACAGACACACAATGATATGGTGGTGCTGAATTGTGCTGATTTCACTACACTGTTTTCCCGTACCTCATTTTGAGCTGCCTTGGGTCCCATTTAAAAGAAAGGCAAGATAAAAATAAAATCAATACTTCAGAGTCAAGCAGCTGTGAAGGGAGTGGGGAACCATTACCCCTGTGATCCTCACCCATGGGCCATTCCATTTCTCCTAGTGTGACTGGAAGAAACATAATACCACTTGTTTTGTTGAAAAATAAGCAGGGAGGGGAGTGGGGGACAAGGAGACTCATTCCACTGTGTTCTTACTGAGGAGCCAACAAAATGGCTGATTTTTTTAAAGGGTTCAGGGGGTTTCCTGGGAAACTTCTAAGGTAGAAAATGAGGCCTGTGGAGTACACTTTTCTACCCCTGTCCTATCTAGTCTACAGCAGCTGCATGTACACTGTGTACATACTTTCTCCCTTTTAGCTGCCACATAGAAACACTTCCTTCATCCTACATCATGGTAGGGAACCTTTTGTTTCCTGAAAGCTTTGGCTTACAGCTGTCACGAGTTCCTTACCTTTCTCCATTCTGGTTGGGACTTCTGGATGTTGGTTGTTCCAACAGTCTGGAGAACCAAATGTTCCCCACTCCTACCCTTCATTCATAGGTGCTGGACATGTTCCATTACAGTCTCCCATTCTTGTCCTTGAGTATCATAGATAGGTATAGAACCTCTCATCATGATTGGCAGCTCCTAGGGTCATAGATACCTGGAATATTTAAAAGTGATTCTCATTGTTCACTCTCTTTCTTTTTCATTTCTCCCCAGCCCTGATGGATATCTGTATGAGAAAGAAGCTATCCTGGAGTACATTCTGCATCAGAAAAAAGAGATTGCCCGGCAGATGAAGGTACTAGAGAGAATGTTTAGTGTGCTAATCAGGGGAGTAAACAGGATTCATATGTATACATCTGTCTGCTTGATTGGAAAGATAAGTCCTGTACCAGTGTTTGCAGAAGTTGCAGGGCATGCAACTCGAGAATTGAAAGGTGATAAAATGAAATATCTGTGACACATGATGCAGAAACAGATTTATGAAATGTGGCCTTGTTACATATCTACTCTTTCTTACCACCAAGAAATTCCAATTATGCTTTATTTCTCTGAGAGCCAACATGAAGTAGGTTAGTTTATGTCATACAGGCTTGGTGTTCGTTAGCACACTTTCAAGAATGGCTGCCCCCTGACTGCCACTGGAGACTTAATTGAGGACAATGAAAGAGCTGAGGAGGACTCTTGCTTCACTGTCTCTCCAGCACCTCTGAGAACCAGAATCCACTGATAATATTAGGCCTATAAGGTTTACAATATTCAATTAATATTTTTTTCAAGAGCACTGAAAAAAGTCTCCAAAATAATTTCACTCCCTTTCTGAAACTGTACGAGTGTGCTGTCAGCGCATTGATATCACCTCACTTCTGATTTCATGTGTGGTCAAAAGGCAAAGGCTTTCTAATGGTTTGATTGGTGGGAGGAGAAAGTAAACTGTCATTTTTTGAGAGTCTGGGGTATGTTTTCAGCAGTTTGGGGCTGGTTTGATATTGTGGAGGGGCGTTGCGGGATACCTATGTCTTTGGAGGATGCAGATGTGCACTTTGGGTTCCATCTGGTAGCTGTGCTTTCCCACCCTTGCAAAGAATTTTCCCCTTTGATGGCTAAGGTAGTCTGTCAATTCATTATCCAGGTAGGGGATATTCTCCTGATATAGGTGTGTTGGCGCCACTGAGTCAGGTGTCCATGAGACCTGTTTCTTCCATTACTGTTGGTTGTTCCCGGGGAATCACTATATCTTTCACCTATAATATAGCTTCTTCAGCTGGCTCCTGTCAAGCTCTTCCTTCTTACCCAAACACCCTGCTTTCAAAAGACATTTTGTGAAATGAGCTAATCTGTGCTTAGTCTAATCTATCGATATGTCTGTTCTTTCTGCTATTTTCCTTTAACAAGAGCTGTTTTCTCCCTCCAATTTTGTCCCCAGACCTCACCCACTCTGTCCCTCGTGATATTGTAACAAGGAGTGGAAAGTTTCTTTTGTTTATTGTTATTATTCATATTTTTTGTATATCACTTAAAATAATGCAATCTCTAAATGGTTTAGAGCAGGGGTAAGCAACCTTTCCCCTTTAAGGGCTAAGGGACTTCAGCTCCCAGAATCCCAGGAGCTATTGGCCAACATGGGACTATTGGCTAACATGGCTGAGGCTTCTGGGAGCTGAAGTCCCTCGACCCTTAAAGGGGAAAGGTTGCCTACCCCTGGTTTAGAGTATAGATTATACCAGCATGCAGAATAGTAGAGGAACAGAAATTTCCCTCATAGTTAGTCCTGGTTTGGGGGAAAGGTGCAGCATACATGCTTATGTCAGTGTTCTGCACTGGCAGGCCTATGAGAAGCAGAAGAATGAGAAAAAGATGGAAATGGCAGAGTTGAGCAAGGCTGCCAAAGAATCCAAGGTGAAGAACTTCCTTGACAAAGAGCTGAGCATCGTCAGCAAGCCTCTCAACCCTTTTGATTGCAAGTCAGGTAAACGTTGGCAGAAGAGAGGACTGGGTGGGGGCAAGACTGAGTGAAGAAGTTTTAAAATATTTACTTCTCCCTTGGTGGAGCAGGTTATACTGCATGGTTTATTCCCCACATGTGGTCCAGAGACAGAGACCCGGAAACAAACAAATGTAATCATTCTTGATAGGAAGAGCCCCAAACTTTGACTTTTGGCAGCTTACAAATGCTCTTCAGTGCCACTGCTGCTGCATAGATGCACAAGGAGGCCTGGTGCTGCAGTGGTTAAATGCCTGTACTGCAGCTACTCACTCATAGACCACAAGGTTGCAAGTTCAATACTAGCCAGGGCTCAGGCTAGACTCAGGCTTGCATCCTTCCAAGGTCGCTAAAATGAGTACCCAACTGTTGGGAGGCAATGAGCTTACAGTTGTAAACCGCTTAGACACCCCATAGCATGATATGAAGCGGTATATAAATGAAGCTTTGCTTTGCTTTATTCTACCTGCTATTTCAGGTGTGCTTGGAAAGTGGTAGCTCTTCTAATACAGCTACCCTGTTCTATGGATTGCAGGAGATTCTGAACCTGGGCCTAGTAGTGAAGACAAAGACAAAGACAAAAAACTGCCCAGCTTCTGGATCCCTTCACTGACCCCTGAGGCCAAGACCAAAGTCATCCCAAAGCCAGTGAGTTCTTTTGCCATTCCCTTTACAGACTCATTGATTGCCCAGTTTCCAGTACAGGGGTGGGCAAGTTGTTTCCTCCAGGTGCTGTTGGTTTATAATTTCATCAGCTGTATCTGAGGTTGAAGTGATGGTAGAAGTTCCAGTCCAACAACATCTGAAGGGCTGCACATTCCTATGCTTGTTCAAATGTGTCACATCTGATTTAGAGCACATCTGCACTAGACAGTTTAATTAGTTTATTTGCCATGGTGTCTTGAAGATTAGGGCTGCTCATTCAAAATTTCAACTACCAGGTTTTTCCTCTCACTTCAGAGAATTTGTGTAACTTTATATTTGTATTATATACCTTTGTAGATTGCACTGTATAATTCTGAATATTTGATAAATCTCTCCAGCTTCAAAGCAAGGTCTGTGTGTGTATTTTGATATTTTGATCCCCTAGTCTTTTACTCTTTGTCTCCTCCAAGAATCTACTAGTTCTTCCTCAATTGCCCTGATGTTGTCATTCTAGGACAAGTGTGTATATTGTCCCATGAGCAGCAAGCCCCTGAAGCTGAAGGACTTGATTCCAGTGCACTTCACCCCTGTTGACCCTAGTGTAGATCGTGTAGGGCTGATCAACCGCCAGGACCGCTACGTCTGTGCTGTCACACGAGATATGCTTGGAAACTCTGTCCCTTGTGCTGTACTTCGTCCATCGTGAGTGATGGGACATTTCTAGTTTGAGAGATTTTAGCATGTCAAGTATGGGTTGGCAGTTTTGAGGCCATAAATGTCAAAATATTGTCATTCATTTTTTCTGTTTAGAATATGAAATGTCCTTTTTTTTTTAATAGGGGCTCTGTGGTCACTCTGGAATGTGTGGAGAAACTCATCAAGAAGGACATGGTTGATCCAATGAATGGAGAGAAGCTGACTGAAAAAGATATAATTGTCCTACAGCGGGTGAGAGTGACTTGTCTAACCTAGGAATGTGTCCTTTCAGATATTGCCTCCAATTCAGTGACCCCATGCCTTACTTTCAGAATAGAAAAAGACCTCTCCTTGGCCTGGGGGAGGAGGGCAGAAATATGACATTGACTTGTAGGCTCTGAGAGGGCATTTTGAGCAATAAAATAAACATGAGAAGTTAAGTTAATGTGTAAGTTAGCTTACACATTGCAAACCACTTAAGGAGTGCTTAAGTACACTGGTAAGTGATATAGAAATGTACTTGCTATTGCTAGAAGTCAAGGGTAGGGTGTGTGATTTTCCAAGGTCCCATGGGGGGGATCAATGTGGCCTCTGAAAACCTGACAGTTACCTAGCCTTCCTCTAGCTTCAAAAATGAGTTGCATCTTGATTCTATGATTCTGTGACCTATCATCTGTCTGATAGCAGAAGGTGTCCCAAGATGTAGCTTTCCAGCTGTACCTTTTGAATCACTTTTTGCTTCAGAAGCCTATGACACTGATTACGGGTCATGTTCCACACATCAAAGTTTGCCTCAGTTTTACTAAGTTCTTTAGTACTTTTGGGATGCTGTGTCTACAGGGTGACTCCTGAAAAACATCTTGCATATAGCACCATCAATTACTTGTTTACATGATTAAGATCTAATCCATTCAGTCTCTCACTGGATTCTTGAATCAGGATAATGAATTCTTATCTTGCTGCATGTCTTAATTGGCTTTAGAGTATTTATACCCCACCCTTCAACCAAAAGGTCTCCCAGAGTGGTTAACAAGTAGTTAATTTGACAGTTGCCCTCAGACTTAAAATTTAAATTTTTAAGACAGGACACAAGGAAAAAGGGATGGCAGTGGAGAAGGTGAAGTGGAAAATCTGTCAATGCTGGCTGGCCGTAGCAATGGCAGTTGAAATATGGAAGGATGCATCTTTTACCAGCTGCTTATCCAAGAACAGCTACTGTTGTGTTCTGTAACTTCCAGAATCCTTCACAGCCAACATGCCCAATGCTGGTTGGGAGGAGTCATAGTCCAAGCCTGTTCCAGGCTCTGAGAATGGCTGTAAACATTAAAGCTCCAGAACCAGCAACCTGTTTAAAGAACCTTGAACAGAATATATGTTTTCTAGTACTGTAAAGAAAGGCTAGTCACAGACTGTCGCCTATTGCCACCCAATCTTAGCTCACTGGAGTTCTTTCTTCTTCTAGGGTGGCACAGGATTTGCAGGTTCAGGTGTGGAACTGGAGGCCAAGAAAGCTCGCCCAGTTATGCAAGCTTAACACTCTCAGAAAACTTTCCTGGCAGAGGAGAACTTTTGCCTCTCTGTCCTGGTGATGATCTGCTACCCTCTCAAACAGCATATAGTGCATATAAACTGAAAGAGGTAGTAATATTGTAGTCTTTGTAATTTTTGTAAATAAATGCTGTTTTTCTGTATTGATGTATATGAGAGAACATTTCCTTTTTAAAGTATTTGGTAAATAGTTTCTTTTAGAAGTCCAATTGGCTAACATCTGTTTAATCCTGTATAACTTTAATACTGCAGTCCTATGCACCCATTATGTGCTTTAAAGTTGACCCTGGTTATGGTGATACTATCACAGGATTTCCTCGACACAGATTTATTCAGAGGAAGTTTTCCAGTGCTTTCTGCTAAGGTTGACAATGTGAATTACTTAAGGTCACACAGTGCGATTTTCATGGCTAAGTGGGGATAGGAACCCTAATCTGGAGTCCTACTCTGACATTCAAAGCACCACACTATGCTGACTGTCACCCTGTTTGTGTATGTGCCTCCAAGTCACCTGTCAACAGTGACCCCATTAATTTTATAAGCATCAAGGAATACATAGAGGGGTTTTGCCATTTTTTAAACAGAGTGGATGGCCATCTGTTGGGGGTGTTATTATTAGTTAGGGGTTGGACACCATGGCCTTGTCGTCTCTTCCAACTCTGATTCTTTACTCCAGTCTATACCACAAAATATTGGGGGTGGGTGGGAAATAGTTTTATTAATAATCCAGAGTGTTACAATTACAAGGTCACAGCTCTTGGTGGGGCAGCAGCTGCTTCATTGTTTCTTCATAGTCTTTGGTGCTATTAAGACTCTGCCAGAAAAAGTCCATGAATTCCTCCAGTGAAAGCCTGCCATCCTAGAGTGGAAGGGGTAAAAAGAGAAACTACAACATTTGTCCAAGGATTGGGGCTACCTACATATTGCATAAAAGCAGCCCTTAACAGTTTTGATGTCAATGGGAAAATAGCACCGGGAGAAGATAATTCCATCCTACTGCTTTGTTTCTGCTCCTAGCAGTCTCCTTCAGTTGCTGACCCCCTATCAGGTCCCATATTCGTGTCTGAAAGGTAAATATGAATTCTGGTACCAATGGGAGGGAGCAATCTGAGGGCAATGGAGTTTGCTCCTTAGAGAAGCAGTTAGGAAACCATTGGAGAGAAAATAAATTGGTGCCTTGAAATCCATAAGATATAATAGGGCGAACACAGAAACACAGACCAACCCTTGTGAAACAGATTGAACACTGTGTTGAAAGTAGCTGAGAGATGTTTAATCTCCCTCTTCTTAATTTCTGGGTTTGGGAACATCTTTAAGTATGGCAAAGCTGCACAATGTTTGGGGAAGAGAAGGGATGGGAAGAGCAAGAATGAATCACATAGAAAACCACCCAGGTGTATGCCAGCTATCCTAACTTGTCAGAAAACTTAAGCAGGCCCTCACACCAATAAATAATGAAACCATTCCCTCCTGGAGTGTGCTTCCCCCATCCCTATTTGAGGGAGGATGCTCCATCGCACTTCCCCCACTTGCTCTGATCACAGCTCATCATGCTCCTTTGTCAAATCTTCGCCATAGTTGGTAGCCTGGCTCCCCACAAACATGTTCCAATTGTCCAATATCTCTTGCTTGGTTATTTTTTCATCCTGTGATGGGAAGGGCAGGGCAGAAAACGAAAAAACAGGAAGGAAGGAGAGAAGCACAAAATTACAGCCCAAATTATATCCCAAATCATTTATTCCAAATTGCTCAACCCCAATTGTATTACCTTGTTAGTCAATTATGTATTAAATAGCATCATTGGAGTAATTTGAGGTGGAGGGGAGGGTGAAAGCTTCAAAGGGGGGGGGGTGGAATGAAAGATTGCTTGCTCCTACTGTTATAAGCCTTTACAACACCCTGCCCTTTAATCATTTCCATACAAAAATAAGGAATCATAGGAGAATTATTTAAAACTTGCATACTGTGGAGCAGGGGCTCAGAGGTAAAAGGAACTGCCTTTTTGTGCCAGCACATACACTGTTCTCTCTTGCTCACTTGTGAATGTATTTTTTAAAATTAAAATGCCTCTTTTCCCAATGGGACAAAAATAATTTACAACTCCAGAACTCGTTTAATTCTCTACACTCCATTCCATGGATGAATTGGAGGGCTTTGCAACCTGTGACTCTGCAGCTTCTGCTGGTACATCTTTTGTGTCTTTTCTCAGTAGCACTGACTGCAAACCTTCTGACAAGTGTAGGGAGATTATCACACCTCCTCCCAGACCCGGCTTACCTCTTGCAAATTAGAGCCCAATTTGGGCTGGAGCTGGGTCTTACTGCACAGCCTTGCCCCTAAAAGAGCCATCCAGGTGCATCCCTTCTCCAATGTGAATTGGGAAGCGTGCTCTGGTGGCCATTTTTCCAAGTTGGAAGCTTTATTTGCTCTTTTAGGGGCAAAAGCCATGCAGTAAGACCTGGCTCCAGCCCGAATTGGGCTCTAATTCGCAAGAGAAGACGGATCTGGGAGGAGGTGCAATAATTCCCTAAGTCACAGGCTTGTGAGGTTTGATCTTCATCTTTGAAGGGGACGCCTCATGTCCCTCCTTTTGGAGAGTGAGACTCCAAAAGTACTATAGGATGTTCTCGCAAGAAACGAGAGTTATGCCCAAGGTGACCTAGTATTTTATTGGATGGACCATGGACTCCAGATGTTCGGGACTTATAGGTCCCACAGTGTGTGGACATGCTGGATGGCTTGCCAATGGATGGATACAGTGACTGCCTTCTAAACCACCTACCAACTGGAGTTGTCTGGATGGTGTACTGTGTATTAAAAATAATACACTAATAAAACACAGGGACAGCAGAATATAAAACCAGCAGCTTTACACTGACAGATGTAGGCAAAAAACATGTGGAGAGCCAGATGTTTCACCAACTTTATCTAAGAAGATAATCTAATGGCTGCTTAGTAGCCATGTTTGAAACTTCCCTCCTATTGCATTTTTGAAATGGGCAGTTACATGGTTAGAAAATGGACAGTGTGCCACATGGAGCTGCTACCAAGTCATAGCCTTGGGGAAAAGTATCCACTAGAGCTGAAAGTAGGCCCTTTACACCTACTTATGTGTACTCATACTCTGCTTTAACTCTTAAAAACTGGAGAATAATTTCTCCCTGCCAAGAGATACACCAATTCCAGAGGCAAGAAATCCTTCAGCAATCCTGCTTTTGACCTTCCCCTGGTTAGAAGAGAGGATATTTTCAGTAGAGGTGCTAAAAATGGCTTTCCAACACAAAATTAGTCCTAATATTGATGAGCTCATTTAATGGGGAAATTGAAATATTTTCTCTTTGGGATGAAATCTAGGTTGTGTCTGACATCGGGGAGCTGAAAAGGATGTCAAAGCCAAGAATTATTATCATTGCTCTAGATATTCTGTCCCAGAATATCTGGCTGTGTTTACTGATGTGTACCACTGAAGAGTGATAGAATGTGTAAACAGGCAGGAGCTCAACTCAGTAACTAAGCTTTGTCAGACCTGGACCATAGCTAAATAGGACTAGACTATGTGCTATACTTAGGAAAACAGTTGAGGACGACCGAGCCATTACTCTGTCAAGGGCCACATTTCCTGAGTGGGATATCTGTCAAGGGCCACCAGTCAAAAGTGGGCAAGATCAATCCCTTGTTCTCTTTTGGATACTCCCACTTTCTTTCCCTTTAGGATCCCTTCTTTCTCTCTGACACCCCCCTCCTTTTTATTTTCTTATTCCAGTAAGCTGCAGGGCGAGAGACAGGCTGGTCACTGTTCTACTAAAGAATTGAACTTTTCACTCTCACAGGGGTTGTGTAACGGGTCTGAGGGCCTCTGAAAGGACCTCATATATTAGCACAGACTTTGGAGGGACAGAGGAGGTCCTAGGGTTGCTTGGCAACTATAGCCCAGTTTCTGTCTTTCACAGTCCTGGAAAACTGGCCCAGGTCAAGACAGGATGGCCATGACAAGCAACAGCAGGAGGACTTGGCTGCTTCTGGGGATGATAGGGCACCACTCTTCCTGAAAATGGCTAGGGGATGGCTGCTGCATTAAGTGATAAAAGCAGCTGAACTGTTAATGCTGCAGAAGAAGTAGGGTTTCCCCCTATTAGTACACTGATGCTGTTTTTAAGTAAGACACCCAGCTCTGAAAGAAAAGAATCTGGAATGGAGAAGTGGTGAGATAAGGTGCTTAATCCCTTCCTGACATGCATTTTTCTCCTAACAGCGCCTTCTGCTGAGGGTTTCCAAAAGTGTAAGGAGCAAGTGCAATAAAAAGCAAAGAAATTGAAGACAGACAATGGTTAAGCACCCTTCCCTCCAGCCACTTCTCCATTCCAGGTTCACTTCTCTCTGAGAAGCTCTCCTACAAGAATCATATAGGCAATTCCTAAACAGATAGCCAAGCAAGGAAAAAAAATCTTTGCAAAGAATATATTAAAATCCAGGGCTGTCAGGCTCAGACCCCCACAACACTCCAAATTTGGAGTGAAAGTTACCAGTGTGAGTGTGTGTGTGCTGCCATCAAGTTGCCTGTCAACTTACAGAGCCCCCCAAACATTCTTGAATACATTTCTATTCCAAGCCTCTCACTGCATTTCCTTTCCCTCTGCCCTGTTTACCTTATCAACATCTGAGTGGACAAGAAGGTGCTTTGATTCCACTTCAGCATGGTCATAGTCTGGTGGCAGGATCCAGTGTCCAACCTCTTCCCGATCCATTTTCCCATCTTTATTGAGATCCCGATGGTCCAAGAATTGTTGACGTTCAGTCTTCACCCAGCTAGGTTCTGGCTCTCCCTTTTCAGGAGAATACATGTCACCTGGTCATGAGACACAAAATGCCAAGATAGGATTGCATGTACAGATGTGTGCATAAATTTAAAAGCATCTTGCCCACCAACCCTAATGATTATATCTATAAAAAGCAACGTAGTGTCCTCCTTGGTAATCTACAGGTGAAGTAAGTTCTTACTGAAAGCAGGAATGGAAGTAAAGTTTCTTCTTCTTCCCTTAAGAAGACCTGTAATCCTTTTCAAAGACTAGTGCACTTCTTTGTCAAAGCAAATTTTTAAAAAATGGTATGCCCCCTTTTTTTCTTACCAAGATATTCATCCACTTCAACAAAACCATCTCCATTCTTGTCTATGTCCTCCATGGTTTCCTGGAAAAATAAGAGGGCAGCTAGCAAAAGTACAGTGAAGGTTTTTGGACTCAACATATATTTCAGCATGTCTACCACATCTTACATTTCTATGTGGAAAATGAAGCATAGGGTTGACTCTAACTTACTCAAACCTTGAGTAGAACCCTTGATATCAGCAGGCTAAATCCAATGGCTAGTCAGAAATAGAACAGACCCCTGAATCATAAAGTCAGATTGATTCAGTGGCTGTATTCTAGGTGGGACTAATAGATTTAGCCAAGTGGAACTTAACTGTGACTAACTTAAGCCGCATCTGATCTAAGTATGATCCAAATGAAAGGCTAGATTTCATCTTTCTTTTTACATGTTATTTTGTGCTGCAACTACAGTTGCCCCTCCGTTTTCGTGGGGGATCCATATCGGACCCTCTGCGAAAACAGAAAATCACAAATATTCAAACCCCATTGGCTTGAATGGGGCATGCGCCTGCAGGTGCACACCCCATTTTGTCCCCCTCCGTTTGCTGCCTGTGAACAGGTGAGGGATGCGGACACCAAGTCTGAGAGAATGGAGGGGTGACCCCTCCATTCTCTCAGACTTGGTGTCCGCGTCCCTCACCCTTTAACAGGCAGCAAATGGAGGGGGACAAAATGGGGTGTGCACCTGCAGGCGCATATTTTATTTTATATATGTGTTCTCTCTGTAGTACATTTATTATATTTTCTAACTAATTTACACTAACTGAGTCAGAAGTGATGTGTAGTTCAAGGTTGGAAGTGAACACATTTGTATTTAGGGATTTTCTACAGAGATACTGAAGCACGCAGTGCATGAAATCAGCTTTGGAAGGTAAGGGGAAATGTCCCTCACCTAGGCTACCAAAGCCTAGCTCTTAAGATAATTTTTTTTTATACTACAACTCCGAGGATTGTGAGAGTTGTAACCCAAATAAAACAGCTTTTCCCAACCTGGCCAAATCTTTCTCCTCACCAAAGAATCCATGATACCAGTCTCACCGTCACCACAATGTCTTTCATATAGTCAAATTCTTCAGGGTGGAGGAAGGCTGTGAACTCCTCCCTTGTAGCACTCAAGTCCCCATCTTTGTCAGCTGCCTTGAACCGTCGCTCATCCCGGGCTAACATTCTCCGGTAGGAGTCCTTGTCTTCAATATCGCCAAACTCCTCTCCTAAAGGGAGCAAAGATGAAAAAGGTTGTGAGGCCCAGAGTAGATTTAGATCATATAATCAAGGGTTAGAGGTTCTCTTGCAAAAGAGATAGGAAAGGTGATGAGTTACTTTCACTTTTATCAGGGGCTGGTGGAAACAGGGGTCTAACCACACCTGGAGGGCTACAGGACCCCAGCCCTAACCTACATGTACAGTAGGTTAGGGTCTAGGGTGACATCAATGCTGATCTTGGGTCATTCATAGTGGAAGAAGGACATCATAGGAGGGAACCAATCCCTCAGAAAGGACAGTTTCTTAGGTGATAGTTTTTCTCCTGACCTTTCTAAGGTTGTCAGACTGAAAACTGGAGACAGCTCCTATAACTTTAACAGTTTTGTAGAAACCATTTCAGCAGGTGTTGCTTGTCATACAACCAGGTGACAAGGAACACCTGCTGAAATTCTTTCTTCTACACAATCATCGTAGGTACAGGAGCTGTTTCCAGTTTTCACTCAGTAATGTTCTGGCTTCAATATATATTATGTTTAGTTGTATGTCTATCCAGACAGTCCAGACTGAGGTAAACAAAAACTGAACTTTATAGTTGAACTCAACAGTAATTAAAATGAAGATTAATACATGGAAGGATGAGTGGAAGGGTGAGGTAAAAAAAGATGTGCAGACATAACCCTTCAGTCAGCAGAAAACAGCTAAAACGTAGGTGAACAAAGCCAGAGAGAGGAGATTTGGAAGGAACAACCAAACACAGATGCAATGAACAAGAACTTATCATTTGATAACGGTATATAGAACAAACTTATAATTATGCACAGGGCAACAGACCATAACAGAAATGCCCTGTTGGAGCAGAACAGGCAATCCAACCCCTTCTGGGCATAGACTTTTTTGTAAGACAAGAGTCTAATTTGATGTCTGCTTGTGGTAGTACTGTTTAGAGCAGTGCTCCTTGAGTGAGGGACTGGCAAGGCTTTTTTCCTCAGCTTGCCAAGGACCAGCACCATATTTTTTTCTCATTCATTACAACTGTTCCTTTGTTTCCTGGAAACTTCCCACAGCCTGTCAGCAAATGGCTCAAGGACTGGCATCAGTTTCCAGACCATCATTTGGAATAATACTGATTTAGAGTGCTGGATGGGGACCTAGGAAATTCCTACTCTGATTTCCACTGAACCATGGAGCTCCCTGGATAACCTTGGGCCAGTCATATTTTCTCATCTTGACCCATTTCACAGGGCTCTTGTGAGGATAACACGAGAATGACAGCGCAGTTAGTGAAAGGCAGGATATAAATATAACTCATAAAAATAAAAGTGGAGGACACAAACCTATACAACTACAGTTCTTAAAATGTCATGAACATTTCATGGAACACGTCAACAGTACCTTCACTGAGACATGTACTTGTGAGATCTTGTAAGTCTACCTGTTAAACTGTAAATCCCTTCATGCCTTACCACTGGCTACAGCTGAGGACACTAAGGCCCCAAAACATCTGGAGGGATACACTTTCCCTACCACTGAGCTATACTGACTCAGTACAAAGATGAGAGATGGTATTAAGAGGAAAAAAGGTAAAAGGTAAAGATATTCCCCACTGACAAGGTTGTGCAAATAGGTACCAAAGTGGTACCTATTTATCTACTTGGATTTGCATGCTTTCAACCTGCTAGGTTGGTAGAAGCTGAGAATAGTGACAGGATCTCATGTAGCAGTCGGGCCTCAAACTGCCAACCTGCTGATCTTGCAATCAACAAAGTCAACATCTTAACCACTTGAGACACTTCATCCCACAAGAGGAAAGGTTAATTCAGGAAGCAGGAGAGATTTCAGGACAAGACAAGCCTGCACAAAAGAGGCCCTTCCAGAATATGTTTAAGAGTGTAGAAGATTTAACTTCTGTCCCCAATTTTATAAGGTCTTATGGTTAATAAAAATACTTTTTGTTTGGATTTCAAACCACTGGTTATGAAGCTGGTGAGTTCCAATAAACCATAATTCAGATTTGCCACAGTTCAGACCATGGCCTGGCAACATTTAGCTCTCCAGATGTTCTGGACTGCAATCCTTTACCACTAGCCATGCTGGGTGGTGCTAAAAGGACTTGCAGGCCCCCCCCCCCAAAACAAAACAAAAAAACTCAGGGCAAGGGTTCTGCACCACTAATTTTTGGAATCTATCTGACATACTAAATTTTAGATAATTGCAAAAAGCTTCTGGTGACTATCCTGGGCACAGCGTATATGCAAGTTCACAATAGATAGGCTAGGCTGGTTCCTTTCTTGATAAACCCACAATTTATTTTAACGTCCAAACACAACTTGTATGTTATCAAGGTAGATGTGGGAAGTGAAGTCCCATGAGGCCATTTTTAGACCCTGCAATCAGAAACTGGGGAGTAAATTTTGCTAGTCCTCCCCATCCTAGTTATTTTAGTCCCCAAATAGACCCTTTTTGTAATAGGAGATCATCCAGACATTGAAACCCAGTTGACCTTCTGTAGCAACAATGGCCTCTTCTGTGCCTAAACTGGCCAAGCAGGGACTGAATACATGGTGAATTATCCCCCATTCCCCCTAAGAGGTGGGAAAGACATTCAGGGCCATTACAAAAAGTTTTTTAAAAATGATCTAGTGTAATGGCACAGTGGGTGGTATCTTTTGGAAGTTTACTGTGGGCCCCCAGTCCTTGGAAGTTTCCCACCCTTGTTCTAAGGGCCCTTGCATACAAAAGATGACAACATTACTGTTATGCGTATCTCTGCTCATTCAGTGATCAGATGATAGTGGTCCATGGGCTAAACCAACTGTTTGACAATCAACAGTTGGCTTGCAAGTTCTCTGTACTTCTCCAGTTGCTGAAACCTAAGTATTTGAGACCCAGGCAGCTTTCTCATAGCTGATTTCATAAGGAGGCAAAAGTGCCAGAAAGCGAGGGAGAAAGAAACTAATGGTTTCCTTTCACTCTCAAGGCAGCATGCCAGCCTGGATCTTGCAGCTTCAGCCAGCTCCCATAATTCTGGTAAGTGAGCAACAACAGAGTAAGAGGAAGCAGATCAGGTTAAACACTTGTTTCTGTGTCCACCTGCCAATCTTGCTATAAACCTGCTGGCATAAACAGAGTGAGGGAGGTCAGAGGTTGTTATCCCCAGATAACTGTACATGTAAACAAGCTTTAAGTTAAACCATCCACACTCCTCAAAATCTGTTTAAACTTCCCTTTCCTCCTAAAGTCCCCAGAGCAACTTTGACTGCCAATCTCAGTCTGCAATGACCTATATGAAGGTACCTTATAGCAAGCCAGACTATTTGTTTGTCTAAGCTTCACACTATCTGGTTTGACTAGTAGTGCCTCTCCAGGGTTACCCTAAGAGGTCTCTTCACATTGTGTGCTACTAAATTACTTAACTGGACACAACAAGAATTCTCTGCATGGAAAACATATGCTCCATCATGAGCCTAAAGCTCCTATAAACAACAGCTACGAGTCTGGGATTTCAGTCCTACAGTCCAAGGGTGCACAACTGGCAACCCAAAGGCCACATACTGCCTTTGAATTCCTCCTGCTTTCCAATTTCATACAGCTGGTTCTTTCTTCACTGTTGCTAACAGAAAAGAGAGAGCAATCTGTATCAGGATCACTGGGGGAAAGGGGTTGAGAGAAGGTTCCCCATACCTTCCTAGTGGGGTTCTGGTCAGCATGTGTGAAGTGGAGGAGAGAGGCCAAGCAACACACAGCTCAAAAAACCCACAAAAAACTAATTTTTGACCATTTTTAACCAAAGGAAAAGGCATTTTTACACCCTTGGGAGGCTCTATGGGCCCAAAAAAACAGCCCTAGGGACTGCATGCATCCCACAAACTACAATTTGTCCATCACTATACTACAGAGGGAGCAGAGAACCTCTGGCATGCCATGTGTTTTGGCCTACATCTCCCTTCAGCATGATCAAGAATTGTGAGGAGCTGTAACCCCAAAACAGCCAGCCACAAAAGATTCCCCAATCTTGCTGAGTGTAGACAGTACTATTTCCCCACTGTAAACTCAAGGCTTTTGCATAACTGCTCACTCGCAAGTGTTTTTGCATGTATGCTCCTGTCCAGGCATCACCCTTCTCCCTAACAGCACCTCAAGACTAGAGTACAAAGTACATCTCCCAAGCAGCCTATTCTTCCCTCCCCAATTTCCTTCTTTCAGCCACACCTTCATAGTGACCATAAGTTGCATTTTTGAACTCCGTCCAGGTGATACGTCCATCACTATCCTTGTCATAGTCCTTCCAGTTCTTGTTCACATTCTCATAAATATAGCGGTTCTGAGTGTGCTTGATCCAATCCTTCAGCTCAGGCTGAGTCACAAAGCCATCCCCATCCTTGTCGATTCGGTCTACAATTTTCCTGCAGAGAAGAGAAAAGTTGCAAATCAGGGGAACACCCACCAAGATATGTGCCAGGTTTAAGTTGTCTATTTCTTAAGACAGTCTGGGGAACCTTTGGCCAACCAGACATTTTGGCCTCCTGTGCCTACCAGTCCAAAACACCTCTGTGATAAAGGGTTATTGAGGCTGTGGTCCAAAGTATCTCCATTTTGCCTTGAGATAATACAAAGCATTGGGTAGTATTATTGCCTATGGAGAGTATACATGGATATTATCTCAGGATCCCACAGAATGAAGTTATAGCACTTAAAGTTGTGTCAAACTGCATTATTTCTACAGTGCAGAAGCACTCTTGATGTCTTTAGTCTCAGTCTGACATGCTAATCTCTATACCACACTGGATTTGAGGGTGATTTTAACTCATGAGGTAATCTGAACCCACTCCCAATCCAAGGTCAGTATACTTTAAAGGATTTAAGGAAGCCATGAAGAAAACTGAAAGGTCAGTACGGATTTCCCAATGGAAAAAAAATCAGTTTATTCCTTTTGCCAATCTTTCTATGTATGCACATTTGCACAAGTATGCTAAGCCAAAACTCCATGAAAGTTACTATTTTGGACTAGAGTTCCCATAACAACAAATGGCCATTCTGTAGTAGATAGTAAAATGTTCCATGTGAGCAAAGTGTGTGGTTTGGAATAGGTGTAGAATCTTCCACAATGTACTCAGAATTCTGTGCTGAGTGTACTGCACTGTAAAGTTATAGATGTTTCACACTACTTGAATTATCATGGCTTCATCCTACAGAATTTTGAGATTTGTAATTTTTTTGTGGGATTTAGAATTTTCTCCTCAAGAGGTGCTATGCTTTAGTTCAAGGGAATAGACTAGAGCTCTCTAGCAGGGAATTCTAAGTACCTAACCAATTCTAAGTAACCTAACCTAACCAAAGTACTTTGGATGTACAGAACTAGGGACCACATTACAAGCATACAATTCTAAGTGCACCAGGGAATTCCAAAAGAAAATCAGCATGTGCTTTATAGATTATAGCAAACCCTTTGACTGCATAGATCATGATAGGGTATGGAATGCCCTTAAAGACATGGGAGTGCCAACACATCTGATAGTCCTGATGAGGAATCTGTACTCAGGACAAGAGGCTACTATCAGAACAGAACACAGAGAAACAGAATGGCTGTATCCTTTTAACCTGTCTGTTCAACTTGTATGCAGAACATATTATAAGAAAAGCAGGACTGGGTACAGAAAAAGGAGGAGTGAAAACAGGAGGAAGGAATATCAACAATCTAAAATACGCAGATGGCATCATAGTACTAGCAGGAAACCTCACAAACCTGCAACAACTACTAAGGAAGATCAAAGAAGAAAGTGAAAAGGTAGGCTTAATGCTGAACATAAAGAAAACAAAAATAATGACCACCGAGGACCTTCACAAATTCAACTTAAGACAATGAAGAAATAGAAATAGTAAAAGAATTCCCATACCTGGGATCAAACATTGATAGAAATGGGGATTGCAGTCAGGAAATCAGAAGAAGACTAAGAATGGGGAGGCTGACTATGAAAGAACTAGAAAAGATTCTAAAATGCAAAAATATATAACTCAGCACAAAAGTTAGAATCATACAAGCCATTGTATTCCCTGTTACCATGTAAGAGCTGAACAAGAAAGATGATAGGAAGAAAATCAATGCATTTGAGATAATGTGGTGCTGGAGAAGAGTGCTGAGGATCCCATGGACAGCCAAAAAGACAAACAAATGGGTTCTAGAGCAGATCAGGGAGCGGAAACCTCCCTGGAAGCCAAGATGACCAAATTGAGGCTGTCATACTTCAGACTCATCATGAGAAGAGAGGACTCATTAGAAAAGACAATAATGCTGGGAAAGGTGGAAGAAAATAGGAAGAGAGAAATGCTAGATGGATGGACTCTATTAAGGAGGCTGCAGGTATTAAGGGGTTGCAGGAATTAAGCAGAGCAGTGGAGGACAGGGGATCTTGGAGATGTCTCATCCATAGGGTCACCATGAGTTGAGATTGACTCAAGGGCATTTAACAACAAACAACAGACCAAAGTGCAAAACCAAGGATTCCACAAGATGGAGTCAAGGCAGTTAAAAGTTGCATCAAACTGTGTCAAAGATGGTGATGAATTTAACAATGGAATCAATTAGTATACGGCCTACAGCAACCTTTCCATGGTTCTATGTCAGAGGTGGCCACTGTAAATTGTGTACCCCTCCAGATGTTTACAATCCCAGATGCCCTAGGCAGCATAGTCAATGGGGAGGAATGCTGGGAACTCCAATTCAATATCTGGAGGGTTGCAACTTCAACCTTGTTCTATGTAGAAAAGGCTGACTTGAGACAGACTGTTTTAGATAGAATTTCAAAAGTTATTTTGTGAACTGTAAGAGAGTTTCAAGTAATTGCCTTTTGGTAATAGGCAGCAGGGCCAACTCTGCTCCAAAAAGTAACTTTTCCAAGCTTTGTTCACATGCACCACAGTAGCACTCTATTTCACTAGTTCTGAGCAGAATGTCCATTTGTTCAGTTCAGTTTTCTGCTCTACTGGGCAGAAAACTTTATGTCTTAAGGAAACTAAAGGTAGGGTGGGCTTATTTCCAAAAAATTAGAATCCTGGCCTGCTTTAAAGAACATCAAATACATGCTTAGCAGGGGCAAATTGTTCTATTATATATAACACAGCACTCTTTGTGGGCACTCAACCAGTCATATTCAAGACTTAACTTCTGAAAATAAATATTGCTTCTTGCCAGTATTATGGGGTTTATGATGCAGATGAGCAGGCTTAGGGTATGTAGGATCTATGGGTTGGGTTTTTTATTTTTAGAACAACAGCTTGAGGATTCACCAACTGGAGCCTGGGGCAATATAATAGATTTATCTTAAGAATAAAGGTACCTCTGAGCACATATTCAACTCAGGACTTTGTGTACATTGGCAGTATGAAATTCATAGGTTCTACTTAGGTATTATTTTTCAGCAACAATACATGTGTTTTAACCTGTATTGTTTAAAATGATGTTAACCACTTATGTCCCATTACTGGGAGAAAGGCAGGACCTAAATGAATAAACAACAACTTAATTTATGGGTAAAATGCTGTTAAACTGTTGTTATTATCAGACAATTAAGAGTTGGAACACTTGCAGATCTACTACCAATCATCTAGGTATAAACTGGTATGCCCCCATTTATTTTCCATCTACAGAAAGCTGGGTAGAATGTCTCCCATCTTCCAAACTGCTGTGGTTTCATTAATGCCAATTAAATTGCAATGTTCTTTAACATTTTATTTTATTAAGGCAACCATATCAAGAGCAATTTGAAGCTGCTTTAAAAATTCAGATCAGGATGACCTTGTTTCTGTGTCAAGAAAACCAGGATTGCTAATTAAGCACATTTATGTAACCCAGGAGTAGGCAACTGTGCTCCTCCTGATGTTGTTGGACTGTAATTCCCACAGCCCTTCACTATTGCTAATATTTGTCAGGGCTGGTGGGAGTTTTAAGCCAGAAACATCATAGGAGTGTTGTCCACATTTGACATTTGTTGCTGTAATATGCCTTCAAGTTGAATCCAACTTATGGTGACCCTATCATTAGGAATTCTTGGCAAGATTTTTTCAGAGGAAGTTTGCCTTTGTCCCTCCTAGGCTGAGAGAGTGTGACTGCTCACACATCTAGGGGACCAGAAGCTTGCTTTGTTTCTCCACAACCTAGAATGCAATATTTTTCACTTAATCGCCAGTGGAACATGCTGCCTCCAAAAGTGGTGGAGTCTCCTTTGGAGGCTTTTAAACAAAGGCTGGATGGCTATCTAGCAGAGTGCTTTGATTGTGTATTCCTGCATGGCAGGAGGCTGGACTGGATGGACCTCATGGTCTCTTCCAACTCTATGATTTGATCACTTTCAGCATTATCCATTGCAATGGTGGATGCACAGAGCTTTCCACTTACCCTAGCCGGGCTTTGCTCTCTTCAGGAGTCAGCTGGTCAAATGTCTTGGCCTCCTCTTTGCCCAAGAAAGCTTCGTGATCATACTGGAAATCTTGGCTGTCGTCGTGGGGGTGGTCACTGAGGTCTGGGCTGTGATGGACCCGATCCTTCTTGTCAGGGGGTGGTTTGGCCAGGACCCACATGATGCATACAGTCAACAGCCAGTAGGAACACAGACTCTTCTGCCAAGTCATTGTGCACAACTCTGGGCGGAGATAAAGAACATGGAGAGAAGTCCACATGCCTACTCACAAGTTATTCTATTCCACTTTCCTTGAAATAGGAGGAAATCTGGCTCTTCTTCCAAGTCAGGGACTTGACAAGACAATTTAAACAAGCCTTCTTGTCAGAACTCAGAAAACTTACTTTTTTGAACCACAACACTGTGAATCCCACAGCTAGGTTGGCCAATCTCAGAATCTCCAGCTAGCCAGGATGTTCATTTTCTGGAAGTTCAGAAGTTCTAATCCAAAAATGTAAATTTCCCAAGCTCTGCTTATTTTTTTATCCCTGAAATTCTCCTATGCTTGATTCACTGTCTTTTAAAAAATGCAGATCCCAATGCATCTCTACCTATGATCTTCATTCCTCCAGCTCCACCAGTCGCTACAGATCTGCTCCCTCCCTTGTTAATCCATACAATTGACTTAAGAAACTCAACTCTCTCACTACCTTCAGATCCTACACCAAACCCACCTTTTCCATTTTAGTTCCCATGCCTTATTTTGCAACAAAGCTGAAGCATGGCTAAGCTCAAAAAATTGCCTAGTACTTTCCTATTAACCCCTACCACATCCCTCTCTTCCTGCTGTTTATTTTAGATTGTAAGCTCCTTAGGGCAGGATCTTTTTCATTGTGTTCTGATGTGCTATATTACAGTTAACACTAAGTGAACCAGCATCAGCAATATCAAATGATGCAATAATAATAATAATAATAATAATAATAATAGAATCATCATGATCTTAATTCATGTGTTAGGAAGCCAAGGGGGGTTGCAGACTGCCAGAAGTAGTGCAAATTGAGTCCACTTTTAGGGTTAGGGTTAGTGCTAGGGAATCATGGGAATTGTTTTTTTCTGAGACATTGAGCCTTCTCTGTCAGAGAGCTCTGGTGCCACAATAAAATACAGTTCCCATGATTCCCTAACCCTAACCCTAAAAGTGGACTCAATTTGCACTATTTCTGGCAGTCTGCAACCCCCCAAGTAAACTATTGTCTGTTTTTCTCATTGCTACTAACAAAGCTTGGAAATGTTTCTTCTTTTTGGACTACAACTCCCAGAATGCTGCAACTAGTGATCCAAAAAAAGGTAACACTTCCAAGCTCCGACTATTAGCTGTGTTATCCCACTCTGTTCTTGTAAAACATGCACTTATTTATTACATTTACATCCCATCCTTCTTCCAAGGAGCTCCTATGCAGGCCTTCTTCCCTCAAGAAAATTCATCCTCAGAACAACCCTGCAGGGTAGGCTGGGCTGAGATTACACAAGTGGTCCAAGGTTACTCAGTGAGCTTTGTGAATTCAGAAGTGAACCAGTCTTAGTCCAGTACTCCAGCTACCTTGTTGCCTTCAAAAGGAATCTGGAAAGACAGCCCCAAGCAAAACAGCTGCTTGCTTCCTCAGTTCTCTCTCCTACACCTAAGAACACAGAGTTCAGATTTATCTAAGTTGTAGTTTCACTGACTTTGATTCTGTCCCAGCTTCTGACACACACGCATCTACTTTCAAAGAACACCAGGAGGTTTTGATCCACCCACCCTTAAGAGAACCTGGGAGTCCTATTCTCTTGCACACATTTTAACCCCATGCAACCACCAAAGCCACCCGAAATCTAAGGATCTCAGACCAATCTGTGGGTGGACATGGCATGATGAAAAGAAGGGCCTAAAATAAAACCTGCACCTGATGTTCCAAGGGCAAAACTGGCAAAAATAAGAAACCCAGTAATCCCAGCAGCAGCAGAGAACTAGGCCAGTTCCCCACTGTCCTGCCCAAAATACACAATGTTCAATTCCTGGAGGAACCTCAATTAAAGTTATCCCCAAATCCTTTCAGAAGAAAGCCATTGGGGATCAAAGTGACAGCAGAATCAGAACACAGCATTACTTCCTCTGCTGCCGGACAAAGCGGAGCCATCTGATGCCAAATTGCTTGGCTGACCAGCAAAGGGTCTCCATCAAAGTAACCCCCCTCACACTTCTTACCATTGCACTTCCAAACCACCCTGGCAACCACGAAATGTGCAAAACCCAAGCCAACTCCTACCGCTTGCCTCTAAATGGAAGCAAAGTGAACATGCCAAATCCAGAAGACAGTTTCTGCCCCCACGTGGCAAAACCCTTTAGAAGCCAGACATTTTTTAAAATATGCTTTCTCAGACCACCCTTGTAATCCTTTGTCCTGAGAAAGAGTTTCAAAGAAGCATATTGAAGTTCTCAGAGGAAAGCAACTGAACAACTGGCATCCTAGCTCAAAAAATGAGCCCTGATGGAGAACAAGGACATGAGGAATACTGATCAAAGGCAAACCTTTGGGTCCATCAGGAGTTACTAACCGCTGCTGTCATTGCTATAAATCAGGGGTAGGCAACCTTTCCCCTTTAAGGGCCGAAGGACTTCAGTTCCCAGAATCCCAGGAGATATTGGCCAACATGGGACTATTGGCCAACATGGCTGAGGCTTCTGGGAGCTGAAGTCCCTCGGCCCTTAAAGGGGAAAGGTTGCCTACTCCTGCTATAAATCCATCAACTTTGGACTTATCCCCAGCAGGCTACCCCCTAGTACATTTAGGGTCCTCCCCCCCCCCCCCCTTACTGCATTCATCAAGATATCATGGACATCTGCCCCAAATCCTGTTCTGATGCCATCCTCCCTCCACCACCACAGGTACAAAAGCTCTGCTATTGCAAAACCACTGTGTGCTAAATTTGTGACATGGAAAGAAGACTCCAGCCTTCCAGCACATGGCCATTTTGACCACCCTTCCAGAAGCCATTTTGACCACTCTTCCAAAAGTTGATTTGCCCAACTCCCTTAAAGATAAAGGTACATCACTTCAGGGCACAAAAATATATAGCAATCTTTTCTCCTACCAACCATGACTTGGGCGTCCGGCTGCAAGTTTAGAACCCATCTAGATGTTCTCCAGGTTACTCACGTCCTCCTCCCTATCCAAATCCTGGCTACAGCACTTCTTTTAATCCCAAAGACTCCCCTAGCCCCAAAGAACATCACATTTGCACTAGGACACACTGCACCCCTATACCTGTAGTGGAGGACATGACTCACCGCAACATAGGCTGCATCCACATTGTAGAAATAATCCAGTTTGACCCCACTTTAACTGCCATGATTCAATGCTATGGAATTCAAGAAACTGTAAGACATTTAGCCTTCTCTGTCAGAGAGCTCTGGTGCCACCACAAATCCCACAATTCCATAGCATTGAGCCAGGGCAGTTAAAGTGGTTTCAAACTGGATTATTTCTCCAGTGTGGATGCAGTCTGACCAGCGTGTTCCATCTCTTCCCCTGTGACATCTCCCACAGATCTAACTCACCCCAAACATGCCCCTCCTTATAGAATCCTAGAGTTGGAAGAGACCCCCAAGGGCCATCCAGTCCAACCCCCCCTGCCATGCAGGAACTCACAATCAAATGACCATTTAGCCTCTGTTTAAAAAACCTCCAAAGAAGGAGACCCCAAAACTCCCCAAAGCAGCTTATTCCACTGTCAAGCAGCTCTTACTGTCAGGAAGTTCTTCCTAATGTTGAGGTGGAATCTCTTTTCCTGTAGTTTGAATCCATTGCTCCTATTCAAGGGAGCATCAGAAAACAAGCTTGCTCCATACTCAGTATAACATTCTTTCAAATATTTAAACAAAAGCATCCTATCACCTCTTAACAGGGCTATAACATGTCCCCCTCCCCTCTTCCCTTGTAATCCCAAAAGCCTGGGAAAGATCCTTTTTGGGGACTATAGGGCCAGTTAGTTCCTTTTGGAACAACATGGAAACCAGGGCTGCATCCACACTGCAGAAATAATCCGGCTTGGCACCACTTGGACTGCCATGGCTCCATGCTAGGGAATTCTGGGCATCATAGTTAGTTGTGGCACCAGACCAAACCTTTCTTTGCTAGTTATTTCAGCTAACTGGCCCTACAGTCCCCAAAAGGATCTTTTCCAGGCTTTGGGATTAAAGGAGGGGGAGGAAACATAATAGCCCTGTTAAGAGATGACAGGATTACTACTCCTTGTTTAAATATTTGAAAGGATACCCTACTGAGAGGATGGAACAAGTTTCTTTTCTGCAGCTCCGGAGAATAAAGACAATACAGAGCAATGGGATTCAAACTCCAGGGAAAGAGATTCCACCTCAACATTAGGAAACTCTGGCGCCACAACTAACTACTATGCCCAGAATCCCATAGCATGGAGCCATGGCAGTTAAAGCGGGGTGAAACCGGATCATTTCTGCAGTGTGGATTCTGCAGCCCAGGATTTTAGGAACTGAAGTCCAAAAAAGAAAAAAAAAAGGAACTTTCCAAATCCTTGCTCTCACTCCCCTCTACCACCCATCATCATCATCCACTACCTCCTTGCCTCTCTTGCAGCAGCTCTGTACCTTCCGATGTCTCTGCTCAGAATGCAGCCCCGATTCATCTTCAGCAACACTAGTGTCTCCCAGGCCACGCCCCTCCTCCCTACAGGAGCCAATAGGAGGCCGGGAAAGGCCGAGGGGCGTGGCCGTGAGGCTCTGGGACTGGCCGTTTCGCGCCACGTTGACACAAAAAGTTGCCTCTTCTTCCCACGCTGTTCCTCCTCCCAGCTTTGGGTGGGATCTCCTTTTGGGACCCTCTGGGGGGGGGGGCATACTAAAACAAATGGCAGTACTTGCCCATAGGGAAACCATACTTGGCCATAGAGAATCATGGGAGAATACTTGGCCATAGAGAAACATGGGAGAATTCTTGCCCATAGGGAATCATGGGAGAGTATTTGCCCATAGAGAATCATTGGAGAATATTTGCCCATAGTGAAATATGAGAGAAAACTTGGCCATAGAGAATCATGGGAGAATACTTGGCCATAGAGAATCATGGGAGAATACTTGCCCATAGAGAATCATGGGAGAATTTTTGCTCATGGAGAAAAATGGGAGAATACTTGCCCATAGAGAGACATGAGAGAATACGTGCCCATAGAGAAACATGGGAAGACTCTTGCCCATAAAGAATCATTGGAGAATACTTGCCCATAGAGCAGGGGTAGGCAACCTTTCCCCTTTAAGGGCTGAGGGACTTCAGCTCCCAGAAGCCTCAGCCATGTTGACCAAGAGTCCCATGTTGGCCAATAGCTCCTGGGATTCTGGGAGCTGAAGTCCCTCAGCCCTTAAAGGGGAAAGGTTGCCTACCCCTGCCATAGAGAATCAGGGGAGAATTCTTGCCCATAGAGAAACATGGGGGAATACCTGCCCATCGAGAATTATTGGAGAATACCTGCCAATAGAGAAACATGGGAGAATACTTGCCCATAGAGAATCACAAGGGAATACTTTCTCTATGGGCAGGTATTTTCCAGCGTTTCTCTATGGGCAAATATTCCCCTATGCTTCTCTATGGGCAAGTATTCCCCAATGATTTCCTATGGGCAAGTATGCTTTCTCTATGGGCAAGTACTGTCATTTGTTTTAGTATGTCATCCTCCCGAGTGGCTTCCTCTTTCTCATCCTCAACCAAACAACCAACCAATCAATAATTTCATTACAGTCAAAGACCAACAAATTAAAAATAAAATGACATATAAAATAAAATAACACATATAACAAGCTACTCTGGTTTAAAAAACATGTGTGTGTGTGATAAAAACATGCCAGCTAGCAGACATGAAAGGCTTTTTATCTGCTTTCTTTACTGTCCAGCTCTCACATCCGTACATAATAATGGGGAATGGCTTGGATGATTCTAACTTAAGTGCTCAGTGATATATCTTTACGCTTTAGGATCTTGTCTAGCTCTTTCATAGCTGCCCTTCCCATACCTAATCTTCTTATTTATTGAATACAGTCTCTGTTCTCTGATCCAAGATCTATTCTCTGATCCAAGCTACAGGAAATCTTTATTTCAATTTCCCTCTGAGGGCGAAAGAGTATGACTTGCCCATGGTCAGCCAGTGGGTTTTGAACCCTGGTCTCCAGAGCCTTAGTCTACTACATCAAGCTATCTCTTTTAAAGTTCAGACTGATACCCAAAGCAGATTTTCTGCCCCAGTGCCATTAGAACAGCAAGCTCCTGCTGACACCTACTTTCTCCATTTGTGTTACACAACATGTGAGTTTGCTAAGTTCCTTTTACAAAACTTCTCAGCCACCTTGCTTGTAACTTGTTATTTTCAAACTAGGGAGATGCTCACTCTTTCTCAAGTACAGAAGGGGGTAGCTTTGCTAGTATAAGAGCACAGAAGCCTTTCGGGAGTGGATTAAGTGATTATCTAGCCCAGTATTCTGATGCCCAGTTTCCTGTTGCACAGTGGCCCACTAAACATCTCAGCAGGGAACCCACAAGTAGATAATGGGAAGAAAGAAATGGCCTTCTTCACATCACTATAAGTCGGAAACAACTTGAAGGCACACAACAACAACAACATGGATAATAGTTTTGGAATTTGTGGATATCTATTATTTTTGGATAGAGCCCTCTTCCACATGATCTGAGGACATTTAAACCAAGAGAGGTAAACCATTTAAACCAAAATGTAGCTACTATGGAAAGCCTACAAAACATATGTATTAAGGAAGCATTAATAGTATTACCGTATATCTGCAACAATTTAGATTTAGAAATCCCTTTCTTTAATGTACTCATGCAGAGCACCCGATTCCCAGGGCTAGGGCAACCAATATACTCCAAAGAGCAATTTTTGCTGTATAAGATGTAGACAGAAATCTATAGTCATAGGGCCTTTGCAGACTGCCAGAAATAGTGCAAATTGAGTCCACTTTAAGGGTTAGGGTTAGTGCTAGGGAATCATGGGAATTGTGTTTTTTTTCTGAGACATTGAGCCTTCTCTGTCAGAGAGCTCTGGTGCCACGATAAAATACAGATTAGACTCTGAAGAAAGAACTGTGAAAATTGCAGGAAGAAACATAAACGGCTTAAGATATGCAGATGCCTCTATGTTGCAAGCAGAAAATAGCAAAGATTTGGAACAACTATAGAAGAAATTCTGATGACTGGGTTATGCATGAACATTAAGAAGGCAATAGTAATGACCACAGATAATTTACATAACTTTAAAGGAGACAGTGAAGATACTGAAGTAGTCAAAGATTTTTCTATATCTTGTCTCAATCATCAACCAAAATGGAAACTGTAGTCAAGAAATGTGAACTTGGAAGTGCAGCCATGAAGGAACTAGAAAAGTGTAAAAATATATCATTGAACACCAAAGTCAGAAATGTCCATGCCAATGTATTTCCAATTTCTGTGTATGGTTGTGAAAGCTTGATAGTGAAAGAATCTGATAGGAAGACACTAAACTCATTTGAAATGTGCTGAAGGAAAGTTCTGTAGATATCATGGACTGTCAAAAAGACAAACGAATGGGTCTTATAGCATATCAAACCTGAACTCTCCCTAGAAGCCCAGTTGACTAACCTGAGATTGTTTTATTTTGGACATACCATGAGAAGACATGACTCACTAGAAAAAAACAATAATGATTGGCAAGATAGGAGGCTGCTAGAAATGAGGAAGACCACATTAGGGGTGAATAGATTCAATCAAGGAAGCCCAGCCCTCAGTTTGCAAGCTTGATGACAGAGTGATTTGGAGGTCTCTCATTCATAGGGTCACCATAAATCAAAGTTGACTTGACAGCAGTTAATAAAAACTCCCAGCCTCCTAATCCAACACTGAAGCCATAATAGCTCTCAGATTCCCCTTCCTATTGCCTTTTAGCTAGCTATAATCCTCACAATGGGATGAAGGAATGGATTTTCCTAGAGTCATATATTGTTTTGAGCTATCCTTGTCATTAAGGAAAATATTCAAAGACAATGCCTGGTTAGTCTGTTTTAACATGAGTATAAAGACATCCTGTTGTGCCTTTGAGACTGGGGAAAAGAAACTTCCTGCATATGCTTTTGTGCATTTCAGTCCACTTCATAGGATGCATGGAGTGAAGGACGGGTGGGATTTGGGATTTTTATGTTCTGTTTAGATTGTATTAATATATCTGTATGGAAATTTTAATGTTGTAAGCCGCCTCGATTGCTCTGTAGAGGGGCGGGATATAAATTATTATTATTATTATTATTATTATTATTATTATCTGCAGACAGATGTATATACATACCATGGGAAGGGAAGTGTGAATTGTAGCAGGTATGACAGGTAGTTAACAACAACAAATGATGGTGGGGTGATGAGTTTAGTCTCAAGAATGGTCTTAAAGAGTAGTTAAAAGGGCAAATGTGAGAGACAGGCTTTACATATAGTCAAATTGATGGGGGGTGGAATGTGAATACTGGAGGAAGTTCTTGCTATTGCGCATTGATAAGGGCAAGGGATCAGTAAAGTGTCGCAATAAAGCTGGCATTAGAATCTGTCAGTTAATGAAGTGGATGTGTACTTGGATATTATTTCTTTATTAGAAAATTTTGATATCAGAGTCAGAAACAACTTGAAAAGAATAGGGATAGGTTCCTACACCACGAAGAAGGAGAACAGTTAAATATGCATCAGCAAATTTTTAATTTTTATGCAAGATTTACCCCTTAACATGTGAAATGTTTTCACATGTTAAGGGGTAAATCTTGCATAAATAAACAAAACCATTTGAATCTTCTAAAACCCACTTGAAGGCTTCTTCCCAAGTTCATCAATTTATTTCACACGCTTCCAGTTTTATTATTATTTCCACTTTGGTGGACCATACTTAGAGATCTATGTTTTTTTTTTTTAACATGATGAGGGTATTTGGCGAGGCAAACTCATTTGCTTTCCCCCTTTGTCTCTGTTTTGCTTTTCATGAATGCTCACTAATGGATTCTTTACCTTGCTTGTTGTAGGTAGCTACATGTTGCTAGAGTTGGATTGGCTTTGGAGAGTCCTATTCTTTTCCATCTCAAGTTTTATTGCATTATCTACTGCAGAAATGAAGCTGCAATGGAGCAGCATCAACAAAACCCTGTGATAGGGTTGCCTTTGGGGAGGGGTGACCAGATGTCCTCCTTTTTCAGAATATGTCCTACATTTCAACCTTCTGTCCAGGAAGCATTCCAAAATGTCCCCCCTTTTTGAGCATGACTAAGGATGTTATCACACGTGGGCCAGAAAACGATAATAAAGTGGAAATGAGGCATTCCGAAAATAAACCGAAAATAAACCTTGATTCCGCAAATGGCTTTCACACATAATTACCTTAATTGCGAAATTACAGTAAGCGCATTTAACATTCATACACAAGTGAGAAAAGCCCGTAAATGAACTAGAAATGATCTTCTTGCACATGCGCAGATAGAGGAATGTTCGCCGTGGAACCATGGGAACAGCAGGGAAATGCTCCCAAATGTGCATTTGCTTTTCACATTACGGTAAATGCGAAATTACTGTAATTTCGCAAATGCATTTCCTCAAAACTACCGAATTTCAAAAGATCTCGGATAACACCAGTTTCTGTCCAGTTTCTGTCAGGTTTCTGTGCGACGTCGTGTGAAATCGTGAGGCACAAATCCAGTTTCTGTTTGGGATTTGTGTGGATTAACCAGCAGATTTCCCCCGTGTGATAACGTCCTAAGAGACCCATGGAGTAGCACCACATTTTCTGTTTCCTTCAAGAAATGTGCTTACCTGGCACACTTTCCTTGCTACAAATAGGGAGATAGATGAGATCCTTCTGAAGTTCTTTTTTCCTATGAGCAGCAGCAGCAGACAAGACTTGCCCCCAGAACTTAGGGCAGGTTTGTATTGCTGAGGGGAAAAGGACAGCAATAGGCTTCTTGAGGACATCATACAATGTTTTGCAAAAGAGAGGGATGTATTTGTTGTTGTGTGCCTTCAAATTATTTCTGTTTTATGGTGACCCTAAGGCAAACCATTCATTTTTCATGGCATTTTTCCTTTGAGGTAGGAAAGGAGGAGCCATTTGGTGCTTTGCCTAAGGTAGCTAATTGTTTTGGGCCAGACCAGGATATGACAAATTTGCAGCCATTTTTTAAAACTTAAAAAAAACTAATACTGCATGTGTCTTCTAGTATATACTGATTTATCTATTTAGATACTGTTTATATACAATGTGGGCGCCTAATTCTGGAACCATGGAAGAGGATTAGCCACCACAAAGTTCTCATGTGAAAAAACACATATGGTTCCCTATACACTGTGGCTTGTAGGCCTTTGGGGACATTTCCTAATGGAACTGGATCAGAGGAAGGAGGTAAAAAACAAGATCCATTTTGTTTAAGAACCAAGGCATACTTGAGAAATATTGCTAATTTCTTAGATTGGATGGGACCAAATCAGTATGAGGTGTGTGGAAAGGAAAAAAGGCAAGCATTTTGTCAGAAATATTCTTGTCTGCCATTTCAACTGACAGATACATATTTTCTCAACATACTCATCTATTTCAGAGCTTAAAATGTAGCAACAACAGTACATTTGGCCCTCTGGACCAGGAGTAGGCAACCTAAGGCCCGGGGGCAGAATGCGACCCCCCAAGGCCTTTGGACCAGCCCCAGGCCGGTCCTGCCGCTTTCGCCACCCACCATGATGATATTGATTATTGTTGTTATTACTTGTTCTTGGGGTTTTCTTGGCAAAATCTCCACAGGGGTTTTGCCATGACTTTTCTGGGTCTGAGAGAGTGTGCATGCATATTTAAAAAAAAAAAAAGTGCTTCGGGCCCCCAATTGTCTGAGGGACAGCAACCTGACCCCTGGCTCAAAAAGGTTGTCTACCCCTGCTCTGGACCCACAGATTTTGCATCCACAGATTCAACCATCTACAGCAGGGGTAGGCAACCTTTCCCCTTCTAGGGCCGAAAGACTTCAGCTCCCAGAATCCCAGGAGCTATTGGTCAACATGGGACTATTGGCCAACATGGCTGAGGCTTCTGGGAGCTGAAGTCCCTCGGCCCTTAAAGGGGAAAGGTTGCCTACCCCTGATCTACAGCTTGGTTTTTCTTAAAATCCAAAAAAAGTAAACCTTGATTTTGCCATTTTATATAAGGGATACTATATTACTATGCCATTCTATCTAATGGGACTTGAGCATCTATGAATTTTTGGTATTCATGGGATCTTGGAACCAAACTCCAGCGGATACCAAGGGCAAACTGTATTATATATTTCAGTTTTACATCAGGTGTTACTGACTAGAGTTCTGGGCTATCAATTATTTGGATTCTATCCAAGAATCTAGGAATCAGTGAGATATAGTTGGATAATTGGCCCCTTCTAAGTTGTGTCACTTTTTGTAATTGTACTGTTGTGATCTTGCCTATAGGAACCTCATTCAGATGCCTTTTCAATCCATTTGGAACTGCTTCCAGCATTCCTATCACTACTGAAACCAGTTGTTTTTATATCTCCAGAGGTACTGAATTTCAGTTTGTAAGTCTAAATTTTTCATAATCTTTCCACTCTCTTTGTCAGGGGTCGGCAACCTTTTTTTACCTGGGGCTGGTCCCTTCTGGTGGTCCCTTCCGGCGGGCCGGGGGGGTGGGGTGGCGGTGCATGCACTTGCACGCACACCACCGCCACGCACCCCCGCCGCCGCCACGCACGCTACCGCTGCTGCGACCACTGCCACTGCCTCCGCACATGTCGCGGCCACCGTTTTGGGAAACAAAATGGCGGCCGTGACTCATTTGTGCATGCGCAGTACTTCTGCATATGCGCAAATGAGTTGCGGACGCCATTTTGTTTTCCAAAATGGCGGCCGCCAAAACACGTGGCGGAGGTGGTGGGCGGCGGTGGCAGCAGCGGGGGTGGGCGGGGGCCAGTAAGCGGCAGTCCACGGGCTGGAACCGGCCTGCAGGCCGTAGGTTGCCGACCCCTGCTCTTTGTTTTTAATTCTGTAGTCCCCTAGGATTCCCATAATTTTGGAGGGATTATGTTCCCACCAGTTCCTTGCAAACAGTAAATAATATTTTTTCATTGATCTCAATGTAATAGTAGTAGTTACTATGCCAAAAGTGAGACTCAAGGTGGTTTTATAATGCTGCTACTCCTGTGTGCGTTCAAGTAATTTCTAACTTATGGAGACATTAAGGCAGACCTATCACGAGGGTTTCTTGGCAAGATTTGTTCAGCGGGGGGTTGCCTTTGCCCTCCTCTGAGGTTGAGAAATGTTGACTTGCTCAAGGTCACCTAGGGTTGTTGGGGTGACACCATGAGTTACTACACCAAGTGACACCAAATCTAGTGACACCACTGCATGGTGACAAGGAATACAATGCCTTGGACAAATCTCACTTTAGTGCTCAGTTGTACAGTGGGTTCTTCATATCTCCAGGCTTGCCATCCATGGATTTAAGCATCTGTGGACGGCAAGCCCTGTTGAATTCAACAGGCGTGCGTGTCACGCTTGCCATAAAGCACAATGGGACTCGAGGTCCCACAGTTTTTTTTATCCATGGGTTGGGAGTATCTGTAATGGATCCCTCATGGATATGAAGGGCAGACTGTATATATTCTTTAGGATCTTGTTCTTGCTTCACTACCCTTCCCATTCCTAGTCTTATTTCCTGACTGCAGTCTCCTTCCTGACCAATGTTTGATCCAACATATTTAAAACATGATTTTACATTACTTAGGAGTTTATCACATGGGGGGAAATTGGTAGTTTAAAGGGTGATTAACCCATCAAAATCACGCAATCGAGATTAAAACAAGATTAAAACGTAATGAACATTTTCACACACAAGAGGCATTATCCCGGGAATAACCAGGGAGTAACCAGGCAATAAACAGCAAAAAAAAAAAAAAAAAAAAATCATTCATGGGAAAATCCTGTGAATGATCTGTTGCTGTTTATTGCCTGGTTATTCATGGGATAATGACACTTTAATCGCTTTTCACCATGATGAAGTGCGAAAACTATTAGCGCAATTGTGTGATTATACCTGGATATTCCCAGGATAATCGTGCTTTGAATGCAACGTCATGTGAAAATGTTAATCACAAATGTACAATTTTAACACATTCAAAATGGTCTGATTTCATTGTTTATACTTCCATTTGCCCCTATGTGATAAACTCCTTAGTTGATTTTAAGATGGTTTTGTAGGACATCAGTGTTTCAGATTGTCAGTTGTCCATTGCCCATACCTGATACACCCACACTTGCCAGATACTTTGGGGTCATTCAGACGTCATCTTTTTTTAGTGTGATGATGTGAATAATCTCACTCACGCATTCCAGATGTGTTATTTACACTATGGAACTGCATCAATGTGCATTGATGTGAGTTTGGTTGTTCACATGTGAAAGCATTCAAATAAAGATGGAGTCAGTGATGCAAATGCATTCAGAACCCCCTTTTTGGTATGCCTATTCAGGTCTATTTGTATCAGTTATTCACGCTACGGACAATGCAGATCTTTTTAAAAACTTGGAGAAATCCTTGATATCATTTGTCCTGGATTAAGTGAGATTTTTTTCAGCACCCTCCCCCCAACTTAATCAGGTGCATTCAGGATGCAAGTGAACAACAGAGATTTAACCCAGATTCATCCTGGATTATTTTCACAGTGTGAATAGCCCTTTGATAGCAGCCCACCCTTTTGTCATACCACTCTGGCTTAGCATTACTCAATGTTGCCTTGTAGTATGACTTGCTTCCACAAGATGTCAGCCTAATACCACCTCCCCACCCCTACATTCAGCTACTGAGCTTGTGTAAGTGGGTGAGATGTGTTTGCACCTCTCTGGTCCAGCTCCACTTTGTTTGTGTGCCTCCACTGTTGTTGTTGTTGTTGTTAACTACCCTGAAGTCAATCTTGACTCGTGGCGAACCTGTAGATGAGACATCTCCAAGACTCCCTAACCTCCACTGGTCTGCTTCGTTCCTGCAAATGCATACCTGTGACCTCCTTAATAGTGTCCATCCATCTAGCAGGTAGCTTTCATTCCCTTTCTACCTCCCTCCACATCTCCTAGCATTATTATTTTTTTCCAATGAGTCATGCCTTCTCATGATGTGTCCAAAGTACAACAGCCTCAATTTGGTCATCTTGGGGGGGAAGCAGACGGTGCAAAGGGCTGTCTTCAGGGCAAGGAAGGTGAGGGGCAGCCACACGCTGGGCGCCCCAACCCCTTCCCGAAGACATCGTCGGAGCGCTGGACCCTCCACACGGCCGGCGCTCCAAGGATGCCTTTCCGCTGCAGCGTCCGCACACACTGCAGCAGAAGAGCCGCCGAAGGTGCGCCGGCAGCCTTTTGCTGCGCAACTTCGGCGATTTGTGGAAGGAGTGCTATTTTAGCGCTCCTTCCTGGGGCGGCGAAGCTGCGCCGCAGGGCCGAGGTGTGCGGATACCTCGGCCCCGATCCGCAGCTTCCCGGGGCGGCCCCATGCCGCCCATCTGCTTCCCCCCTTGGCTTCCAGGGAGGTTTTCAGCTTGATCTGCTCTGGGACCCACTTGTTTGTCATTTTGGCTGTCCATGGGATCCTCAGCACTCTTCTCCAGCATCACATCTTGAATGAATTGATTTTCTTCTTATCCAGTTTCTTAACTGTCCAGCTCTCACATCCATATACAGGAATAAGGAATACAGTAAATAGGGAATAAAGCCTCCACTTTACAGCTACCAAAACTGCAGCCTGGTTCCTTCAGAGATTTTGGCTCCTAGATCTTATAATTCTATTTCCCAGTTCTGATCCTAGAGGTACAATTTTAGTTTTCAGAGTGCCCTGTCTCCAAGAGAAGCCCACCCAGATGCCCATAGAAAAGATGAAACTCGGGCAACCTTTCCCCTTTAAGGGCTGAGGGACTTCAGCTCCCAGAAGCCTCAGCCATGTTGACCAATAGTCCCATGTTGGCCAATAGCTCCTGGGATTCTGGGAGCTGAAGTCCCTTGGCCCTTAAAGGGGAAATGTTGCCTACCCCTGCATTAGTCCATCCCATGGTTGATCTTGATAATTATGGTTGCATCTACAATGCAGAAATAATGCAATTCGACACTGCTTTAACTGCCATGATGTGATGCTGTGGAATTATGGGATTTGTAATTTTGTATGATATTTAGGGCCTGTACAGACTACCAGAAATAATCTAGTTTGAGACCACTTTAACTGTTCTGGCTCAATGCCAGGGAATCATGGGAATTGTAGTTTTTTCCTGAGACATTGAGCCTTCTCTGTCAGAGAGCTCTGGTGCCATAATAAACCATAGTTCCTATGATTCCCTAGCATTGAGCCAGGACAGTTAAAGTGGCCTCAAACTGGATTATTTCTGGCAGTCTGTACAGGCCCTTAGTCTTCTATTGTCAGAGAGCTCTCATGCCACAACAAACTATAAATCCCAGAATCCCACAGGAGGCAGCCATGTCAGTAAAAGCAGTCTCAAACTGTATTAATTCTGCAGTGCAGATGCAGCCTATATAGCTCATAAAGCTATACACTTTCACCAAACTGTAATTATCACACCTATGCCACATCTGTCCTATTCATTCTAGCTGGTCGCCTGGCATTGGGGATACTTGGAATAATTTGAGTAAATTTATTTGGTCCTTTTAAGCAGGTAGAATCCAGATTGGGCTTCATAAATGTTTATGACCTTTGTCCTCCTAGAAGCATATAGGACAGGCATTGGTCTACATGCAGTTCTTTGGTTTTCTAGGCAACAAAAGTGAGCAAAGAAGAGCATATGGTGATAGCAAATGATTTTGGAGGCTATTGACTCAGCATTGCTATCCTGAATCAACAGCTCCTGTTGTTTAAATGGAGAAGTGGCTCCAAAATATTTTACTCCCTTGAGTCATTCTCAAATCACTCCTCTTCAGAGAGCTCTGCAACACCAACCAGAAGCAATTATTCTTCCCTTTAAATTAGATTCAGCCTCAAATTCACTCCTCAGATGTTACAATGAGTGTACTTCTCTACTCCCTTACCAATAGCAATTTCAGTGCCTCACAGCAAATCTCTAAAGAGACTCCTGGTATCCTTCCTCTCTATTCCTCCCTGATGAGTTAATTGAATGCAAATTACTTCTGCACTTTGAACTCAGTTTGCAGCAACAAAGGGGGAAAGTAAGAGGAAGGAAGATAAACTGGGACATTTAAAAAGCAGTCGAAAAAGTGGGATGACAGAGGATTAATTTTGACTGTCCCTGCAAAATTGGGACAATTGGACAGTATGGTCTACAGCTTATTTTCTAGCTCTTCCAGGCCATCCTCTTGAAATCTAACAGAACAACATATGGATAGTAAAATTTTAAGTGCATCATGACTGTCCACACAGCTATGCCTACAGGGAAAGTCTAAAACTTGTATTGATACATATTAACAGACATTACTAGCAAATTTTGTCTCCATGTTTTTTGTAAGGCCAGTGGGCCTTAACTCTCTATCCAAGATTAAGCCATGGTAAAACCCATGCATAATATCAGGGGTAGCTTCCAAAAATATATGATTGCTGGGAAAATTGCTCTTCGCAGTCCCTACTATTGGTTTTTATTGTTCTCAACTGCTATCAAGTCAACTTCGACTTATTATGGGGACCCTATGAATCAGAGATCTCCAAGTTGCCTTGTTATCAGGGTCTTACAAAATTGAGGCCATACATCATGCCAAGCATCATTGTCTTTTCCTGGCAAGCTAAGGTATTTCTCATGATATATCCATGATATTTTCTGATGATATGTTCAAAGTACAACAGTCTTAGCTTAGTCATCTTGGCTATTAGGTAGAAATTATGATGATGATAATGTGCTCTAGGGCCCATTTTGTCTTTCTGGCAGTTCATGGTATCCACAGAACTATCCTCTAACATCACATTTCAAATGAGTTGATTCTTTTCCTATCAGCTTTCTTCACTATCCAGCTTTCACATCCATACTTCGAAACTGGAAATACAATGGCATGGATCGGGTAGGCAACCTACAGCCCGGAGGCCGGATGCGGCTCCCCGAGGCCCTTGGACCGGCCCGAGGCTGGTCCTGCCGCCGCCCGCCCGCCATGATGATATTGATTATTGTTGTTATTACTTGTTCTTGGGGTTTTCTTGGCAAAATCTCCACAGGGGGTTTGCCATGGCTTTTCTGGGGCTGAGAGAGTGTGCATGCATATATATATATATATATATATATATATATAATTATTTTGCTTCGGCCCCCCAATTGTCTGAGGGACAGCAACCCGGCCCCCGGCTCAAAAAGGTTGCCTACCCCTGGATGGATAATTCTGAATTTGTTATTCAAAAATATAGCTTTATACTGAAGGATCTTATCTAGTTCCTTCATAGTTGCCCTTCCAAACTGTAGTCTTCTGATTTTTAATCTCCATTTTTATTAATGACTGAGCCAAGGTGTAGGAAATGTTTTCCTAATGTCTTCATTGTTGTCTTTAAACTTATGTAAATAATGTATGGACATTATTTTTGCTTTCTTAACGTTCAGCTGTAAACCTGCCTTCCTGCTTTCTTCAGTGGTTGTTCTGAATCTTTGCAATTTTCTCTAGTAGTATAGTGTAGCCATCTGCATATCTTAAATTGTTGATTTCCTTTCTCCAGTTTTCACATCTCCTTCCCTGAGTCTAATCCAATTTTCCTTGTGATACTTTCTGTTTATAAAATAATTTGACAAAATTAGGGTGACAAAATGCAGCTTTGTCTGACCCCCTTGCCGATTGGATAAACCATTCTGTTTCTTCATATTCTGTCGTGAGAGTGGCCTCTTGTCCTGAGTACAGGTTACATCAGGATAATTAAATGAGGCAAACGCAACCCCCCCCCCACAAAAACGCTGTTTTCTGACACTAGTTCTTTGGCAGTTCTTGTGAAAAGAATCAATTCCGAAGTGTGTTCAACAAGTGGGAACGACGGATCTGAATCGGATCATTCTGGAGAGGAGGGACTAATGGCAGAGGGGTGTTTACCATCCTGACTCAGTTTTTGGGAGATCCACCATTTCTAACCCCCCCCCCCCCCCCCCCCCCCGTGCTGCCTTTGTGCTTGTGTGACCTATGGGTGCGTTTATTACAAAATTACCGAATATATGATCAATTGTTTTTGCAACTTGGTGGCACGCTGGGTGATCAGGCTGACAGCAGCTCAGGGAGACAAGTAGTCGCAAAACTGATGGATCAAATCTTCTATCATTTTTTTAAAATTAAGTTCAAAGGCTTTAACAGGCTGCTCAAAGGGGAAGTGGTGTACTTTTGAGCAGCCAAAGTAACCCTCCTCTGTTCCTGTCCTCACTGTGTTGCCGCTTGCATCACCGATGACGTGTAGATGATTGACATGCATTTGAAGTGGTGCAAACTAGTGGGAACGACAATCGTGCCAAAAAAGAAGCGATTACAAGGGAATAATGAAAAGATCTTCTTTCATAGTGGGGACAACAGACCTTTGCAAACCAGTTTAAATGTAACAGCTGAGATGGATTTGAACTCAGATCTCCCAGAGTAGTAGTACAACACTCCTACCACTACACCGCACTGGCCCATACCCAGGCTCTTTCTCAGCAAGCAAACCTGTTCTTTCCTTACTCTTCTGGTCCACTATTTTGTACGCCGACAGGAAACAACTCTCCAAGGTTTTGGGGTGAACATGAGGTGTCCTTTCCAGCTCTGCCCTCATTGATGTTTTAAGTGGCAATTCCAGAGATGGAGGGAGGCCTCAAGATATTATATTTTCTGAGGCACAGCAGCAAATGCTCCCCCAAAAATAAAAACACATATAGTACCCAAGGTTAGACAAATATTTATTTATTTATTTATTTATACCCTGTTCTTCAGCCACAAAGGATCTCCGAGCTGCTTACAAATTGTTAATTTGACCATTCCCTGCCCTCAGGATTACAACTCAAATAATACACAAGGAAAAGGGAATGGCAGTGTGGAAAGGGGATTAAGTCCACCGTCTTCTCTACCTCCAATGCCAGGGCAGTGGCAGTAAGGATGGATGGCTTTTCAAATTTTTCTGGCACCGAACAGAATATACCACAAGTATCTTTCTCCTCCTTCTCAACACACAATATTTGCATCAATAAAATATTGTTTACAATCATAATAAATAATTAATACTTATAATAATTATATGCCACTATATAACTACTTTTGTAAATATATTATTGAGAGTGAGTGTGGCATGATGGTTTGAGTGTAGATTCACACCCTCAAATTTTAACCCAGCATTCTTCCAGCATGGTATAGTGGTTTGAGTGTTGGATTCCTTTACATTATTTATTTATGTATTTAAGGGATTTGTATCACACCTTTCTCCCAAAATTATATTCAGGGTATCACTGGAAACCAGGTTTGATTCCCAGTTTGGCCATGAAACCCATTGGGTGACCTTGGGCAAGTCACATGCTCTCAGCCTCAGGGAAAGCAATGGCAAACTTCCTCTAAACAACGTTTGCCAGGAAAACCCCATGACAGATTCGCCCTAGAGTCACCATAAGGAAATGACTTGAAGGCACACAACACAACAAATAAGAACAGAGTAGAATATAACAGTAGTAAATAGCTAAACATTTGCTGCTCTTTCAAGATGATACTAATAAATCAAATACAGGTCTGTGTGCTGTACTTTTATCAAACAGCTACCTGAAGCATCCACCTCACTCTGCCTGTCCGAAACTGAACCCAGAACCTTATGCATGTAATACCCTGCTACAGCCACGCTTCCTTGGTGTTCAGAACCGCAAAGGCAGTCCTTGCCCACTTCTCTCTTTGGCTGCTTTTACTTCATTGCCAGCCATACCTTCCTACCCCAAGTCATCTTCAGACTTGCTCTTTCCCATCTTAACTTAAATCTTTTCATTGTTCTCAACCCTCCCATCTGGTTTTTTAGCCTTATTCCATCCCAGTGGAGAGTGACATAGAGGGGCACCATCTGCCATGCTTTTGGCAAGCTTTCCCAAGAGGACTTCAGGACCAGCTGATGGCATTTGCTCCAGGCTGGAAAGATATACCCTCCCCGCACATCCTGCCTGCAGCTGCATTTTCTGGGTCGGCCCCAGGCGGGACAAGCCACAGCCCAGAGGGCAAGCATGAAATTTTCCGACAACAGAAATGCCTTAGGGCATCTGGATGTATGTGAAGACAAGAAGTGGGAGGAGAAGGAGGAGAGAAGAAACTAGGTTGCCTGAAATACAAGCTGGAGAAAGTCTAAACACTTGTGGGAAGTGAAGTTATGGGGGCCTACATTGAGTGTGTGTGTGTGTGTGTGTGTGTGTGTGTGAGACAGAGAGAGAAGGCAAAGCCATATATAACCAAAATGTGGGTCAAGACTGAGGGCACTATTAAAATTATCCCTGTTAGGAGTCTATGGGTCTGAAGGCTCGAACATTACTGACATGTGGAGTTGGGATATCATAGAATTATAGAATCATAGAGTTGGAAGAGACCACAAGGGACATCCAGTCCAACCCCCTGCCATGCAGGAACTCAAAATCAAACTATCCCCGACAGATGGCCATTCAGCCTCTGTTTAAAGACCTCATTGAGAATGTGTGTGTGTGTGTTGTATACCTTCAAGTCATTTCTGACTTATGGTGACTAAGGCAAACCTATTATGAGGTTTTCTTGTTCAGAGGAGCTTTTCCATTGCTTTTCCCTGAAGCTGAGAGCATATGACTTACCCAACGTCACCCAGTGGATTTCCATGGCCAAGCGGGAATTTAACCTGGTCTCCAGAGACACCTTGAATCCTATTTTGGGAGAAAGGCGGGATATAAATTCATAATATAATATAATATAATGTAGTCCAGCACTCAAACCACTATGCCATGCTGGAAGAATGCTGGGTTAACATTTGAGAGAGTGAATGGATGAGTTAGCTTGATGAAAGTTTCAACAGAGGGAAGGCACTCTGTGTGTTTATATGGAAATTGAGGCATATTGTCAGATCTGGCGTAATAATAGAGGGCCAGCATGATGTACTGGTTTAAGTGTTGGACTACAACTCTGGAGACCAGGGTTCAATTCCCAGCTTGGCCATGAAACCCACGGGGCAAGTCATATGCTCTCAGCCTCAGTGGAAGGCAATGGCAAGCCTCCTCTGAACAAATTTTGTCAATAAAAGCCCATGATAGGTTGGCCTTAGGGTTGCCATAAGTCAGAAATGACTTGAAGGCATACAGCAACAACAACAACAAGAGGTAATGCTGCTTTGGTCATCAAGATGTGTGCATCAGTTGTAATACTGGCAGAATAGTGGCTTTTTGCTGGAATATGAAGGGAACTATTTTCTGATCAGAAGCCAGGTGCTGGCTAAGTGATCCCCTCAAGTCTGGGATTTTTACAAGCCAATTTTCAAGCTAGAGGGGCACTAGCCAGAACTGTGGAGAGTTGGGCTAAGTGACAGGAGAGAAAGAGGTGCATTTTCCCAATCTTTTTGATTTAACATGTCTGGCACACACGCCACTGCACACACACCCCAGACCCTAAGAGATTATTTTGGGGGAGGGAAGAGGCAGCTCGCTCCGCCGCGCTAGATCTCCATAGCCCAGTTCTGGCCTCACATCGAAGTGACACGTGCTAGGGATCTGGTTTCGGGGGGAGGACTTGCGCCGCGTGACAGCCAGCAATGGGTGCCACCTCGCATTGGCCTCTACTTGGAGGTTCTTTGACATCAGTCGAGATATTGGGGTTTTTTGTTTTTTTACTTCCAGCTGTATTTGACACCAGATTTTCAGAGGGATATTTATTTCCTCTTTAGGCTCCTTTGGTCCTGTGGCCCTTTTTACGCATATACCATACTTCCAGACTGCCCCCAGCAAGATCTCCAGCCCTATAAAACCCTATCCCCACCCTATTAAAAATGTTTAGTTGGGGCTTTTTTTTTTTCATATTGATGAAAATCAGAGGATGCGTCTGGGCCTAAGAAATAAGGTCTTGCTGTTGAAATTCCTCCTCCTTTCTTTCTGGCCTCAAGGCTGAGAATCTTCTGCTACCCAACCCCCCAAAAAAACTGCTATTTCTGGGGCAGCCTTGAGAAGCATTAGATGGAGTCAGGGTAAAGCCATGGCTTTGAATGGGACCATCTTAAAGTCATAATTAACAAAATCAGGACTCTGTCAGTGTCGGGAGATAATCCAAAGCGATGGAGCTGAGGGTGAGGGGTGGGGAGGGATGCAAAGGAGGCCAGAGGAGGACAGGGTACCAAGACAAGAAAATGTGTGGTCTCCCCACTTTCACAAGAAATAGGGCTAAGCTACTAAAGGGTTCCCCTTTGCAGAAAAAAAACTGGGTGCCCAAGCATCTATCTAGTGATTTCTATCTCATCCCTGGAATAGAAAGAGGAATTTGGGGGATCCAGGGGTCCACACCTTGGTGGGTTTTTGGAGACTGTTTGCATTTGCTTTTATTACAAGGGGGGAGGAGGAACAGTAGTGAGAGAGTATGTGCTATATACCTCCTCAGCAATCTACCCCCTCCAGGCATTAGCCACCCCTTTGCCATGCCATCCCCTCCCTCCTGAATCGTGTGTGTGTTGTTGGGCAGATAGATTGGGCCTGACAGTCTCTGACTCCCCCCAGGCCCCCTTCACACATGAGTCAATCTGCTTTGCATTTTTAATTGACGGCGTGTCGCAGCAACAGAAATATGTACTTAGCTCCCCCCCCCCCCCCGCCATACACACTCCCCAGGCCACGTGGACAACCTTTCTACTCTTCACAAAGATGCTACCAGCTCTGCTCTGCACCACTACAAGCCATCTTTGGCTAAGAAGTCCAGTGTTGGGGGGCCTTATCCTTTTCCACCAGAAGCATCTGATCTCTGTCTAATGTGTCAAAGAGGCATATGTGTTAATATATATATATATATATATATATATATATTTAAAACCCATGTTAGTTCATTCAGTTGTGATGTGAATCTCACATCCCATCTCTCTTCTTTCAATCTCTTGCTGTTGTGTGCCTTCAAGTTGTTTCTGACCTGTGGCAACCCTAAGGCGAAGCTATCATGGAGTTTTCTCGGCAAGATTTGTTCAGAGGAGGTTAGCCACTGCTTTCCCTGGAGGCTGAGAGCTTGTCGCTTGCACAAGATCACCCAGTGGGTTTCATGGCTGAGCTGGGAATCGAACCCTGATCTGCAGAGTCATACTCAAATCATCATGCCATGCTGGTATCCAACTTGTACAATTTCAACATTTTTATACCACTTTAATTGCTTTGGCTCCATCTAGTGGTGTTTTACGAGGGGAGTACTAGAGGTCTCTAGCAGGGAATTCCAAGTACTTCACCAAACTACAAATCCCACAGTTCCATAAAGTGAAACCATGACAGATAAAGTGGTATCAAAGCACTATTTGTGTGCACTGTGGATGTACCCTCTTTCTCCAGTTGGTCCTGACTGGATTGGAGCTACCTACTTTCTCTCATTTAAGCCTGCTCGGGCCTGGTCCCAAGACACTGATTATTTATATATTTATCTTTTAAAAGCAGATTATCAGATGAGGCTTCTTCAATATTCTTCAGTCTTGGGTTCTCCTTAAGCATACACCCCTCCATACTGTACATTTTGACATGGCCCTAATGTCTTATACTGTACCCTGCAAGGTAACTCTCATGTGTTTTGTTCTTTCCTGATGTCCCTCCTGATGTTCTGACTACTTTTACCATCTTGTAGGTTACTTGGTCCTGACCCAGTGTCACTATTATGGCTGCTTTGGAGGCCCATGGTTCCTGATGCAAAACTTCTAAGTGCTTTATTCTCTTTCTTGATCCAGTTGGTTCTGACTACATCCCATTGTTCTGCTTACTTTTCCATTCTAGAAGTCACAGAGGTAGGGAACTCAAAGTCCTGCAGGTTTTATTTGACTATAGTTTCCATCATCTCTGTTGATTGGCTATGATAGCTGAGACTGATGGGAGCTGAGTGCTAGCAAAACCTGTGTGGCTACAGGCTCTCTACTTCAGTTTTAGGGTGCATTTGGACACGACCCAATGCTACTTATTTACTTGCTTGGTCATTCTCCCCACCCATCACTCTCTTGTCCGTCCGTCTTTCCGTCCTGCCACCAGTTTTGATTAACCTGTACTGACGCTGTCCTGCAGATCTCAAAGGGGGGATCATGTATCCCTCCAAATGTGACTGGCCAATGCTGAGGGATGAAAAGAGCTGTAGTTCATCAATATCTGAAGAGCCACTATAGACTATCATGCCTGCCTTTCCCTTTTTCTAGACTCTTCTATCTTTTGCCTGATTTGAGTCCTTATTTGCTCTCTCTTTCTCATGTTGGTAGATTGTGACCCAGTACTACTGCCCTGCCTGTTTCATTTCTCATTTGTAAGATTTGTTATTCAAACAAGGCGAACATTAAAAAAATATTAATTGCTCATGGAGAAATTGAGACTCTGTGGTTAGAAGTTGTATGCTGGTAGTGGTGGGGATAGGCGTTGGAATAAACAGCAGGAAGGACTGTTTCCTCCATGTCCTGTCTGTAAAAATCCCTGATGTTTTGTTTTTTTACTACAATGGGAAGCAGGATGCTGGATTGTGTGTGCCATATGCCTTCAAGTTGTTTCCAACTTATGGCAACCCTAAGGTGAACTTAACATGGGGTTTTCTTGGGAAGTTTTGTTCAGTGGAGGTTTGCCATTGCCTTCCCCTGAGGCTGAGAGCATGTGACTTGCCCAAGGTCACCCAGCAGGTATTTAAAACAATGCTTCGGAAGCTATCTGATGTGAGAGACCAACATTTATTTTCCCCAGAGCCCTTTCACCCTACACAATTATAGCACAATTACTCCACTTTTACTGGCATGGTTCTATCCTAGGTGATCCTGGGGATTGCAGTTTTTGTTGTTGTTAACTGCCTTTCCATCGATCTCGACCCATGGCGACCCTATGGATGAGACATCTCCAGGCCCCCCTGTCCTCTACTACACCCAGCTCCTGAAAACTCATATTTGTGGTCTCTTTAATAAAGTCTTTCCATCCAGCAGGTGGCCTTCCTCTCTTTCCACGTTCCCCTCCACCTTTCCTAACATTATTGTTTTTTCCAATAATTCATGCCTTCTCATGATGTGTCCAAAGGCTTACCTGAGCCAAATTAAAATTTAAAACGGGTGGCATCCTGATGTTATTAGAAGGATTTAGCCGTTGAAATTGCTGCCCAGGTCCAGCTCTGCTCAGTGTGCCAGTTAGGAGTTTTCTGGCTTAAGGAAATGGCCGTTGGAGTGGCCCTGGGAACAGGGATGGACCCGGGATGGAGCCGGGTGGCAATTTCAGTGGCTAAATCCTTTTGATAATATCAGGATGCCTTCCATTTTAAATTTTAAGCCAGCTCAGGTAAGCTGGTTTTATTAGTGCTGCAATAATCTCCTAAATCTTGTCATCTTGGCTTCCAAGGATATTTCTGGCTTGATCTTTTCTAGGACCCATTTGTTTGTCCTTTTGGTTGTCCATGGGATCCTCAGCACTCTTCTCCAGAACCACATTATCTCAAATGCATTGATTTTCCTCCTATCTTCTTTCTTGACTGTCCAGCTTTCACATCCATACATGGTAACAGGGAATACGATGGCTTGTATGATTCTGACTTTTGTGCTGAGTTGTATGTCTTTGCATTTTAGAATCTTTTCTAGTTCTTTCATGGCTGCCCTCCACATTCTTAATCTTCTTCTGATTTACTGACTGCAATCCCCATTCTGATCAATCAAGACTACTGCTCTATACTCTTAAAATGGGGCTAAGTCGTTTTAACTGCTCTGGCTGCCTCCTGTTGCATTCTGGAACTTGTAGTTTAGGAAGACACATTTATAATATTCAGCCAAAGAGCCTTTAAGCCTCACACAACATGTTGTTGTTGTTGTTGTTGTTAACTGCCTTCGCGGTAGTCTCGACCCATGGCGACCCTATGGATGAGATATCTGCTCTGACCAGCTCTGCCCCAAAATGCAGCAGGAGGCTGTCAGAGCTGTTAAAGCGAACTAGCCCCGTTTTAAGAGTGTGGTGCGTAAGCTCGATAGTTTGATCCCAGATTTGTGAACTCTTTTACTATTTCTATTTCCTCATTGTCTAGTTTGAATGTGTGTAAGTTCTCTGTGGTCATTATTTTTGTTTTCTTTATGTTCAATAGTAAGCCTGCCTTTGCACTTTCTTCTTTGATCTTCCTTAGTAGTTGTTCCTGGTCTGTGAGGTTTTCTGCTAGTATTATGGTGTTGTCACCATATCTCAGATTGTTGATATTTCTTCCTCCTATTTTCACTCTTCCCTCTTCCATGTCCAAGCCTGCTTTCCTTACAATATGTTCTGCATATAAGTTGAATAGGTAGGGTGATAGGGTGCAGCCTTGTCTGATTCCTTTGCCAATTGGGAGCCATTCTGTTTCTGCATGTTCTGTCCTGACAGTAGCCTCTTGTCAGTTCATCAAGGGCTATTTAGAATTCTCAGCCAGAGAGCTCTAGTGCTGCACCAAACTACAAACCCCAAGATTCCACAGGATACATCCATGGCAGTTAAAAGTGGACCCATAATGGTGCTGTAACTGTGTAATGTGAAAAGGGCCCCAGCGTCCCAGGGACCAGTGCCATATTTATGCCCTTTTACAGGGTTAGGCAACCTTTTTGAGCCGGGGGCTGGATTGCTATCCCTCAGACAATTGGGGGGGCCGAAGCACCAAATATATATATATATATATATATATATATATATATATATATATATGCACACTCTCTCAGCCCCAGAAAAGCCATGGCAAAACCCCTGTGGAGATTTTGCCAAGAAAACCCCAAGAACAAGTAATAACAATAATCAATATCATCATGGTGGGCGGCAGCGGCGGTGGCAGCGGCAGGACCGGCCTGGGGCCGGTCCAAAGGCCTTGGGGAGCCGCATCCAGCCCCCGGGCCATAGGTTGCCTACCCCTGCCCTATTATTTTCACATATTTCTTTTTTCTCTGGAAACTTGCCAGGGACTGGCAGTTGATGGCTCATGGATTGGAAGTGGCCTGTGAGACAACACTTTGAGTACTACTGATCCAAAATAAATGTAGGTCTCTTTTAAGGATAAAACCACTCTCAAGGCACTTTAGGGCTTGAAAGGATTATAAGAATGGGGAATGATGCATCCCAGTTGCTCACATCCCATTAAGTATGGGACCACTGTTGAAAACATCCTCTGTTATAAGCCCACCAATCTAGTTTTTCTCAAGGCTGGGTTTCTTACATAGTGTTTTGGCAAATGGGTATAGATTAAAGTGGTTCTTCTCCTGCCCCCAGGCTGTTCAACCAGACTGGTTCCTAATTTTTATTCCTTAGTCAAGTGATACAGAATAAAAAATGCACTCCCACTACCAAATGGAGGTACATACTACCCAAGGCCAGGTATTTATTTTATTTAATTTAATTTTACTTTATTTTATTTTTATGCTGCCTTTCTCCTGGAGAGGGACCCAAGGTGGCGCATAGATAATATTGGTTAAAAACCTAGCAATAAAAATTTTAAAATAATTTAATTTAAACAATAGAAAATTACATATGTTTAAAAAGTTAAAAACATAAATAAACACAGCACAGAGCCCAATAAGGCGCCTCCCTGAGAAAGCCTGCTTGAACAAAGACATCTTTGTCTACTGGTGAAATGAAAGCAGGGAGGAAAAGCATCCTAGCCTCCTGTGCAAAAAGGTATTCCAGAGGGTGGGAGCAGCCACTATGAAGGCTCTCTCGAGTAAATAATTCTGGTATCTGAGAAAGAAATCTCAAGATGTCTCTCCCAATCTCTGGCAGTAAAAATACATTAATAACATACATATATATGTATGGATGTATATGTGTATGTATATATATATATATATATATATATACATTCAGTTAGTCTCAAAGGTGCTGCAAGATCTCTCTACATATATACATTGTTGTTGTTGTGTGCCTTTAAGTAATTTCTAACTTATGATGACCCTAACGAGGTTTTCTTTTCTTTTTTTACATTTTTTAAAAATTTATTGATTGAAACAAACAAATCAAACAAACACAACAATACACACAACATACAATGAAACTATACAAGACAACAACAAAAACTTCCTTGTCTATCATGTCTTGTTATCCCTAACAGGGTTTTCTAGGGCTGAGAGTTTGTGATAATGCCCAAGGTGACTCAGTGGGTTTCAATGGCCAAGTGGGCATTCGAACCCTGGTCTCTAGGGTCACAGTCCAGCATTCAAACCAATACACCATGCTGATTCTCACATGCATACCTATATATCAATACGTTGCCTTTACATGACACCCAACATCAGTTTTCTGTGGCCTCACTTTGTATAACCTCAGGGATTGCTGTTCCATCTTGCACCATCCACCCGTGTCCTGTACACACACATGCACATAGACTAGTTTGTTTTGATCTGTTGCCTGGTTTTTGGCCTATGATGTCTGTCCCCAGGTTGTTCAATCCCTAGTCCATTGGCCTTTCCTAAATTCTAAGGTAGCATGGCTCTTCCAGTTTTGCAATGGGAGTAGGGTCTATGGACATTATCACATGTGGGCCAGAAAGCGATAATAAAGTGGAAATGAGGCATTCTGAAAATAAACCGAAAATAAACCTTGATTCCGCAAATGGCTTTCACACGTAATTACCTTAATTGCGAAATTACAGTAAGCGCATTTAACGTTCACACACAAGTGAGAAAAGCCTGTAAATGAACTAGAAATGATCTTCTTGCACATGCGCAGATAGAGGAATGCTCGCCGTGGAACCATGGGAAAAGCAGGGAAATGCTCCCAAATGCGCATTTGCTTTTCACATTACGGTAAATGCAAAATTACTGTAATTTCGCAAATGCATTTCCTCAAAACTACCGAATTTCAAAAGATCTCGGATAACACCAGTTTCTGTCCAGTTTCTGTCCAGTTTCTGTGCGACGTTGTGTGAAATCGTGAGGTACAAATCCAGTTTCTGTTTGGAATTTGTGTGGATTAACCAGAAGATTTCCTCCGTGTGATAACGTTCTATTTTTTGTTGGTGGGAAGATAGGATGGCCATTGTATGTATGTTAGTAATGGCCACTGAGGATTCCTTCGGTCTTTGGCTGCAATGGAATCTGGTTTACTTTATCATGTGCGCCATCTGAAATAAGAATGGAGCACAGTATATTTTGGCAACTGAGAGGGTTGGGAATCTGGAACAATTCTAGTTCCTCTTGGGGAGGGGGGAAATACCATGCCTAGAGGATTAAATACAAGAAGCAAGGACTGCTAGGTTTGTTGTAAGAGTGGATTCTCTGGGGCCTATTTGGCTAGAACAAGAGAGGCCTGTAAACCAGAACTTTGAGTAGTCTGAGGCTGATGGGCTAAGATGAGAGGGCTGGAAGCCATGATTCTTGGCTTCTCATTTTTCCACCCCTGCAGCCTTTGACTAGAAGGTGCAGCTCACGCCTCTCTCTCTGTGCCGTCTGTCCCATTCCTCCCCCCTTCCCTCCCCATTTCTGCCATCCCCTGTAGCCTTGACCGGCTATGACAGGCTCCTTCTCCATGATTTCTGTAAGCAACAGCGCATGGTCGTATAGCTGGGGACTTCTCTCTCTGCTCTCTTCTCCCCCCACCCCCCGATCCATTGGAGGGAATTAAGTTCAAATCTGACACGACAACTTAGCACAAATGTCACAGCAGCATTGCATCCCCCCCTTGGCGCATCCTAGCCTTCCCCCCCATCCTATCTCAGTGCCCAGGAATGATATTTATTCCTGTACAACGCCCGCCCAAAAGCCACTCACAGCGCCAAAACAAGACAGTGTGGTATGGGCAGTAGGCACTGCAGGGGGAAGGGGCATCAAATCTCTTGTTGGGAGACCACATACACTAGGCTGGGTACCAAGAAAAGGCAAGCAAAAGGAGGGTGGGTGGTGGGGTGGCAAGATCTCCTCAAAAGCATTCATGGAGGAAGGATGGGCATTTGAAGGAGATGTCTGACAACAAGAAGGGGCAAGGAACGCAAAAAGTATTAGATACTGCTAATGTGGGTAGTGACATGGGAGCTGGGGTATAGGTTAGGCAGGACAGGTGAAGTTGAGGAGAAAGAGTGTGCATCTCTTAAGATACAGGATGCTGGTCACAGCTCAGACAAAAGGAATGTAGTTTATGAGATCTGCATGGTACAGGTACTGGGAGAAGAAGTGTAAGGGCCAGAAGACCGCAAGGAATCCCAGTTGAGGAAGAAAATTAAAACTGGGCAGCAGAGTAACAAAGGAAAAGCCTGGAAAAGTTATGCCTGCAAGACTACATGGCTTTCAGTAAACAGGTAGGCACTTGGCATGGGTTCTGGTGACACGATGGGGTGGGGATAAAGGTGGATGCAAGCACAAAGTGAGATTTTAAAAATCTGTTGTCCTGGTTTAGATTATGTTTCTATCAATTGGTTTAGATTATATTTTAAATTACTCTTGAGTTTGTTTATGTGCATATTTCTTCTTTTCTTTCTTTAATCTTCAAAAAAACAAAAAACAAACAACAACCGTAGATTGGGCTTGGGTGATGTTATTAGGATGCAGTCCTGCACCCACTTAAATCTGGTTGATTTGTGTTATTTAAGCAACCTAACTCTGTTCAAGATTGCAGCCTTGGGACTATTGCTTCTCCTTTCCCCCTCCTCAGATAACAAATGGCTTCTTTCATTGCAGATTGAATGAATCCACTTTATATGTAACAAGCCAAGAACTAATTGGTACTGATCCAAATAGTCCCACACATCAGTTGCTTCTTATCAGCTTCTGCCCTGTTCTGCTTAGTTGTGGTATTCAGAACCAGAGGATTCCAGGTAATGATAAATACAATAATTATGTTAATAAAGATTATCTGGGCTAGAAAGTCAAATATTGTTAAAACCCTATCTGGAGAATTTCTGGGCTGGTGGGAATCAAGTGGTGTCAAATCGAATTTTTGTTTTGTTGGTGCCAAAACAAACCCAGAGATGTTATGGATCCAAGCGTCTGGGAATGGATCATGCAAAGGAATATGGATTCTGTAGAAGGAGATAGTTTGGTGTGAAAATAACAATCTAGTTCACTCCATAAAGTATCCAAGTTCAAGTTCAAGACTCTGGGAATGAGATATAGGTCTGGAGAAGGTACTGCCCCTGCCGCCATAGAATCTATGAAGGGATTTGTGGAAGTGGAATTTTATTATATAACTTTACAACCCCTGCTTTATTTCCATTTGCAATTTCATTAGTATGGTTTTCCTTAACCTTTACTTCTATTCTACCAAACTGTTCCATTATTGATCATAAGCCAGATGTTCCTTGTTGTTTTCCATATTTCCTCTTTGTGGGTATGAAGGGCTTCTTGTTCTCATATTACTGTAGGGTAGGATAAGGAAGGCGGCCATTTTGGGGTGTGTGTTTATTGGTCAAGGAGCAATATTCTCCGTTGCTGGTTTAGATTTCTGTAGCTGAGTTCCCTGTGCGCATGGGGAAGGGTGTATGTGTGTGCGACTGGTCTCCCAATTCAGGATGCTTTAAAACCTGAGAAATGTTGGTGTATGGAATTTTATGGTACCTTCATGACGTGGAATCATTGAACTGAAGAGATGGGGCGAAGTGTCCTTCCTTCGAGGTTTATGGTCAGGGCAGAAGGAAAAGGATAAGAGGCCCTCAACACTATAAAGAAGAAATACCCATTATTTTGAAATGAATTGTGCATTAGTAGTCTTTTAAGGTGTTATAGGTATCTTTGTTGGTTTTGCTGCATCAGAGTTAACATGGCTACACCTTTGGAAATTGGCAAGAGGATGTTTTTATGTATGTTGCCTTACAATGAAAGAGAGATGTTTCCCTCAAAAATGTAGCATATTTGAGTGTGTGTTGTGCTTTTGTGGCTGTCTGGATGAATATTTCAAGGCCATATTGGTGGTGCTATACTATTTGCATACGAAGGATGTTTTGTGTGTATGTTCGTGCAGAGAGAGATAATTTGTTGTGTGTTTTTGTATGGAAGAATGTTGACAAGTGTATGTATTTATGTAACATTTTCAATCTGCTTTGTGCATGGAGAGTGCTCAGGTGTGTACACATTTGTTTGAATCTAAGAACCTTAGAAAAAATACTTTTTAAATGTATCGATACAGCAACACTTGAAGTAGGTGTGTTGTTTTTATACTAACAAATTTATGGCTTTATACTTAGAACACAGGAGCATTAAATGGACTCCCATCCTGGCGTAAATTATGCTCCTGCCAGCTTAGCCCAAGCAATGTTGCAGCACAGAAATACTCCCAAACCAATTCAGTATTCAGTAACCAGCAAAAGCTTTGCCTTGTATGTGGGAGATCTCTGTAGATGTGGAAGAATTGGTTTTACCTATTTCTCTATGTATCTTTGCCTGTAGCAAGGCTAAATTTCAGGGCCAAGAGATTTTCTACATGCCGATTAAATCCTGCATAGAGGATATGTATACCTCAGTTAACAAACAGTCAGTATGTTCCTGTGCATTACTTCTTTGACAGAAAAGTTGGTACCAGAGGCAAAAAGAACATGGAAAAATAGGGATAGGTTCCTATGCCACCAAAAGAAAAGCAATTCAACATGTTTCAGCAAACTTTGTATGAAATGAAATAACTAGGTCAAGAAATTCTTGCATAAGTAAACAAAATACAAAACAAAACATTTTGAATGTTCTAGAGATCACTTGAGAGCTTCTTCCAAAACACATCCAGGGCTATTTTTCTTTCACTGGAGTTCAGTTTTCTTATAATTTTCATTTTGGTATCCAGACATATAGACCTATGCTTTTTTAACATGCTGGGCTCAGTAAGGGATTCTGAAAGGAGTAGTTTATCCTGCCAGTAGACTGACAACATTACAATAGGTTCAGCTTCATTATAATCCCTCTCTTTCACAGCTCAAGTTTTTATCACACTGTTTACTGCAGACATACTATGGCAACACAACATTGAAAGTATGTGTTTCTCCAGCCCTCCAAATGTTGAAGTTGCTAAAAAAAATTCCAGTTAAACTGAGGATGAGGAAGAAAGGGGTGCTGGGCAGACATAAAAAGACTTTGTTAAAAGGAGTTTAATTGTCAGATCTTTGTTAACTGAGGAATGCCTGTACAGTGGGCCCTTGGTATCCACTGGGGTTTCGTTCCAGGACCCCCCCGCCCCATGTGAAACAAAATCTGTGGATGCTCAACTCCTATTAAATACAGTGGCACATTAAAATGCTGTATCTTATATAAAATGGCAAAATCAAGGTTTGCTTTTTGGAATTTATATATTTTTTAATATTTTCAAACTGTGTGTGCTTGAATCCGTGGTTAAAAAAATCCGTGAGTACAGAGGGCTGAGTGTATTTGCATTTGACACTGTAGAACTAATTCTGATTCTATGATGTAATGTTTCAAATAATTGGGGCAGTGGTGAAGGAGGGAAGCCAGTTCCAAGTACGGTCTATGAAGATTCCTAATGTAGATCTATCTCTGAATCTAAGCAGTCTTGGCCCAGCCTGGACCTGGACAGAAGACTGTTTGGGAAGTCCATTTGTGAATATACAAATTTAACAACCAACATATATTTCTTGAAGGTGACTAATCTGCTTTGATGTCAAACCTGAAATTCCCATTAACATCCACAGAAAAACTAGATATCCATATGGTATATTAGCAGAAGTACATCAATTTGTGCATTATATATGTGAACCGGTATTATTGTACATAGGGTCTGGCCTATACCTGGAGTGCGAGTGTGGTTAGCACATTGTAGGATATTCCCAATTCCCCATTATTTTGTACCCCCAGAAATTCCCTTGTAAGGATGTAAGAAGAACAATGCTGTTATTAGACTAAGATTTGTGTTTTCCCCACAATTCTTAATCTAAAGTCTCTGAGAAAATCATTAGTGAACACCACCTAAGGGCACTAACAAACTATCTCTGTTTGCACCAAGCAATTTATATACAGAGGCATAGTCCCTCTGACATTGGACATAGCATAGAGTTATTGGGAGCAATAGCTATTGATAGCCTTATTATCTATGGATTTACTAAAAATCACCCTTTCAAGCAATCTGAACTAATGGAAGGAATTAAAATTTCTAGCAACAAATCCAGTATATTGATGGTTTTCTAGATGGACAGGTGAAGGAGGGGTTTGAGAAGATACTTTGGTGGGTGGCAATACCAGGGCTGCCATAAAATCCAATAATTTTTTTTAATTGACTGAAAATCAAATTGTGATATTTTTTTTTTACAAAATTGGTTATATCTAAGTAGGACTATGATACTAAAAGGGTTAAGGGTTAAATGTTAGGAGTAGGATATAGAATTCTTGTCAGATACTGTGGAATTTTATACTAAAATACTGAGCCTGAGCAAACAGATAGTAATGCTTGGGTGATTAGATACTGCAAAAATAATATCTGAATTTGAATAAGAAATATGCTAAGTGTAGGGATTAACAGTGTGAGGAAGAAAGGATCATATTAGGCCTGAATAATTGATTAATAATGGGGAGATTGGATGAATGATGGGAAGAGACTAGAAGATGTGGTGGAAGAAAATACAGTGGGTCCTTGGTATCTGCTGGAGTTTGGTTCCAGGACTCCCTGTGGATACCAAACTCCATAGATTCTCAAGTCCCATTTAATAAAATAGTACAGTGAAATGGTGTCTCTTATATAAGATAGCAAAATAAAGTTTGGGATTTATATCTTTTATGGAATATATTTAACCCATGGATAGTTGAATCTGTAGATAAAGATTCTGTAGATATGGCGGTGTGTTGTATTCACAATGGATATGGAGGTGTATTATAATCTGTGGACTGTATTGTATTCAGATGGATACAGGAAAGTGGAAGTGAAAAGCATTTGGTGGAAGTAAGGGCCTTACATCATGGGCTGTATGAAAAGATACCGGTATTAAAAAGCTGATCTTGATAGATAAGGTTATTTGTCCCTCTGTAACTATCAGAAGCTGTGGTTTATAAGCCCCCGGCTTATACATTTGAGGGCTTAATTGCTTCCTTCCAACATGTTTTCTTCAAATTGTATTTTTATTAATTTATTAAAAATAAAAAGACTATGTGTCAGAATCCTGTTGGTGACATATGTAGTACTAAGCATGTGGAGTGACTTTTTTGGATAATGTAGAATGGATATTTCCAACTGAAGCGGAGTCCTGCCTACAGAACCATTATGGATGTGCAGTAGTGAACCCTGAAGTAGTGTGTCAGTGCACAACTGCACTGTGCATTGCACACTGTGCATTGAGGTGATAGCTATGCACATTCACCATTTCTCATACTTTGTACAATAGTGATATCCAATACAGGGGTTGTGTAGTGCTAGCATGACATAACTCTGTTGGTGGATATTAACACTACACTGAAAGGATGTTTGAGCTTGATCAGTATATTATTATTATTGTCTGTAATGAGTTTTAGAATCATTCTGATTCTAAAGTGTTAATGACACAGAAATGTAAAAAAATGTTTCCAAGAATATCTGGAAGTAGAACATCTGCAACAAATCTTAACCTATGACTGGATGGATTGGGCACATGTATTTTACTTGATGGATTAGGACCACATTTCTTCCCATTTACAAACAGAGTTTGCATCTGTTTTGATCCCATATTGAACAAAACTTGCTTTTGTTCATGGATATTCCTTATCCTCCTATTCTATGGTGATTTTGTATACTTTTGCTTGTTATTTTAAAAGCACCCTTCCCTAAATGCTGCTGTAGGCTATTTTTTAGAGGAAAGAACTAGCAAAACCACTCTGTTTATTCCTTGCCTAGGGAAATTTTATGAAATTCACAGGGTTGTCATAAGTCGAGATACAACTTAAAGGCACATGCACACACAAATTGTGGGTGTCTTTTCATTTTCTTGTGATTTTATAGCATTTGTTTTGGCTTTGTATTTAGTGAGGCCCTAAGCAGACGACTAATAAAGTCGTCTTCCGGGCAGGGAAGAGGAGGGGCAGCCGCACGAGCGGCGCCCCTTCCTCTCCCCGAGGTCGCCCCCAGATGCGCCGGCCGTCCGCACGACCGGCGCATTGGGGATGACCTCACGGCGCAGCGCCCACATGCGCTGCGCCGTTTGAGTCAGAGAAAGTGCGCCCGCCGCTTTTGCGGCGCACTTTCTCTGACATCTAAAAGGAGCGCCAATTTGGTGCTCCTTTTAGAGTCGCCGGCGGTGCGCCTGGATGCGGAGGCTCCAGCCCCGCGGCGCTCCGTTCGGCGGCGGCTCCGGGGCCTCCGTCTGCTGAGGCCCTGAGTCTCATTTTATTGTTCTGTTTGGTGAATAGACTCTATATAAAGGCACCTGTCAGTGTGTATGTTAACAGTGTCTGTTAGCAGCACAAAATATGGTTTAAAAATTATTTTAGTTTTGCATTTAATCCAACCATTTTAGTTTTACTTCACACAGATTTTGTTAAGTAAGAATCCACATATTACTAGGCTAATGGTCAATTTTCTGGTGGAGGCAACAAGTTTATGGTTTAAATTTTATAATAATGATCCTGAGGTTTTATTGTAAATGTATTTTATTTATTTTACTTTATTGTAAATTTTATTGTTGTATGCTTAATAAAGGTTGAATGAATGAATGTTAAGTGTGTTGTTTCAGAAGCTCCACATAGGAATGAATGCAAAAGTGCTTGAATCAACTGGGGTTTTTGTTTTGTTTTTTGGTTAAGCTGATATTCTTCTGTCCTTTACAGGGCTTGACTCAAGTTTTTCTGTTTGTTGCACCTGATTCATTGTATTTTTAAAAATGGTTTTGCTATTCAACCACCACAGGTTTCAAGGGAGATATTCTATAAAATCCTGAATTCTGTAAACATCATAACATGGTTAAAATGATATAGATTTCTAAATCTATTATCAGAATCTCTCATGTTTTTTTTAATGTTAATAGCTTTAGGGGAGAGGAGTCTGAATCGGATCAGGCCACAACATTGGAATTAGGTGTTTTTAACCTACTTCCCTTTCCTAAATAAAAATATCCCCTAAAGCTACGGTATTTGCAACTTGTGGTTTAAAAGCATGCAGATCCTGCCTTCATGAAGGCACTGTACAAGGGAAGCAGACTGGATGAGGCACATATTTGCAAAAATGTTAAGAACAATTAATTAAACTACCACAAATGTCATTGTTCCATTCCAATTCCACCCTCCTTCGACAGTTATTATTAACCCTCCAATCCCAGAGCATATTTAATCCCCCTACTTTTAGAACAATTTTTTTTTTCAGTAATCGAAAGAGGAAGAGAATGCAAAATATTTGCAAGTGTAGTTTCTCCTATTTGGGTGATATAATGCAGTGAGAAGCACCTCTTGACAGTCATTTTCCCTTTGGCACAACTGTGCTGGATCACTCTTTGCATGTGTATCTTGTTGCCACATGCATCTGGCTGAGATTTGTTTTGTATTGCCACATGCCCTGCAATGTATCATTCTATTTGAATATACTGCTATGTGTGTGGTCATATATGCTGATGTATACATGTGTACATCAGTTTACATATTGTATACTGGGGGTGTGTATGTATATGCCCTGACAAGTATGTCACTGTATATCTGGAGGGTTTTGAGTCTCTGTACATTGATCTAGAGCACATTCTCTTATAGTGCCTGTGTATATTTGCAGGATTTTCAGTCTTTGCACACTCTCTGTCTTTTGAATATATTAATTTTGCTGGTCTAGCACTGCCAAAAGATAGTATGAGGAGATGCCTTAGGCAGAAGGTTTTGAATTCCATCAATGAGTAACTGTGATTATTTAATTTATGCCATTTTTTTTCTTTTAGGCAGAAGAATCCCTTTGCTCAGCTGTCTTTATTATTTCAAATACATACTGATTTAAAAAGTAATGTCTAGATTAACACAGTGGTTGAGTTAAAGGGAAAAAAGTGGGAGTTACAGAAGAATCTAGATGAAATGATAAAACCACAAGGCTGCTATGTGCATTACACATTGTTCTGTTCTGGAATCACAGGCTGAAAACTTTGGCCAGAGGCAAGAAACAAACAGGTTAAACTAGCCACAAGCATGAACACATCAAGGAGATTAGCTGCTATGAAAAAATAAAGTGCTATTTTAAATTAAATTTCTCAGATAGTATTTGAAAAAAGGCCATTTTAAAATTGCTACTTACTATCACTGAAATGCTTTTTAAATTCAGCATATTTGTTACTTGGGAGGTTTGGTATTGGGTTCTATCTTTGGCTTTTTCACTAAAGTGTTCTGCAATATGTCTTGATATATCAGTTTGTGTTTGTATATCATGAGAAGCCAGTTTCTTGGGATAGGACCAAGCCTTGGGCTTGCACTCCCTCTTGTTCCTCTCCTCTATTACAGAAGACTGGAAGTGCTTGCATTCATTTTTATTAACTGAAGTTTATTGTTACAGCTGAAACATACATTGTGGTTAGTCTTGTCTATAGTTTACTGAAACAAGCCATCTTCATGTTTGTCAGATGGCTTCACACACATAATAGTTAAAATTAACTAGGCTAGATTTAGATTAAATGACAAGCTGTGTTTAATGGTTAATCAAAGTTTCTAACATGGCATTCAAGTGCTGCCTTTGTGGTCTCTATTAGGCTTTTGACAATGTGTTTTCTTTTCCCCCTGTTCACTAATGCCAAGTGTGTCAGTGCGACAATGGAGTGAAACAGATGGGCCAAATAAAGCAGTTTCCACCCGCTTTGAAGGTGGGCCATTTAGATGACGCATGCTTCCAAAGTAGGCAGAAACCAGACTGAAGCTGCGCTCCGGGGCTAAAAGCTGGAGCCAAAAGAAGCTACAATAGTCCAACTCAAGGCAGAAGATGGGCACCTTTGGCCCTGCATATAAATTCCCCGACACAAGAGTGGTTCTGAAGGAGCAGTCCATCCTAACCCTAACCCTAAAGCTGCATATAAATGCACCGCTGCAAGTGCGCATTAAAAAAGGACGGAGCTGGTGTATCCAAGTGGTCGGGGCAACAATGCAAAAAAGTGAAAGTGTGACTCTTCCAATGAATATAAGTACAACATACACAAACCAGACAGTCCAAGAGGGGGTTAAGGGGACATGTAGAGAGGAACGATTGTATTTTGCTGGCGTTTTACTGGGCACACCAATGCTCTGATGTCCTGTACAAGTGAAGGATCGCAGGTGCGATTGTGTGGCTGATCAAAGGGACAACCATCCAATGGAATGGCATCTAGGCAGCAGGTAGTCACCGGCAGTGTGCTTGTGGAACAATGCGCATGTATGGTGGGAAGGCGACAAAAAAATTACCCAGCAGTGAGGCTTGACACTGCGCCATGCGGTCAGGCCATGCACACTTGAGCTACTTTGGTAGTGCCTGGTGTGGACAGCAGGGCTTCAACCTGCTTCTGGAAAATGCAGGTACGAGCCACTTTTTCCTGCCTGTCTGTTCCAGGCCTATGGCTTTATAACAGGCGGGGATAACACCGCAGGCTGTATGCGGTACTAAGTGGTAGGTAAGGGATCTCAATATGCAGACACACATACAAATACACAGAGATACCCCACAGATATAAATGAAGAGAGGCATTGACATCATTGGGGGTGTGGGGAATGCAGACTGCACCAGGTGACACCACTGCTCCCCAAACATCTGTGTTTTAGCAGTAAGGAGCAGTGGCATTCACCTGCTTCCCTTTAAAATGCTTTAAGAGGTGGCAGGAGTGGGGTTAAGCTCAGTAGGAGGAGAAAGGAGAGGCCCCAGGATTTTTTAAAATTCAAATTTAAAAATTCAAAATTTAATTTTTAAAAAAATATTATGCAAGAATTACTTGACCTAGTTATTTCATTTCACATGTGCTTAGTGTTAGTTTTCAATAAAAAAAGTTTGCTGAAACATGTTGAATTGATTTTTTAATTATTCTTTTATATTTTTATTTAAAAACTTCACATTTTACCAAATCTTCACTAGGAATATGTAAATACATTTAGGTTAGGTGTATGGTATTGTAATTTAAAGGTATAATTTTAATTTTGGCAGTTGTTTTTTTTTAATATCGCAACTGTTAGCATTATGTTCAGTGATATATGGGAATTATGATTTATGAATAACATTAGTGCAAAAACCATTACTAAGGATTCTGTATGGTGTACAATGGGAGGACATCAATGGGGGTGTGTGACACCATGAGTTACTGCACCGGGTGACACCAACCCTAGTGATGCCACTGAGGGGAGGGGAAGATTACAGTCTAATTCTTGCCTACAGCAATCTTTTTTTTTAGATTGCTGCTTCCCTGCTGCCATTTGCAGCAAGGAATCAGTTATCCCAGATTCTTTGAGCCTCCTTACAGCAACTCCAGTTGCTAGGCTAAGGCGGAAAATTACCTCTGACAGACTCCCAAGAACATCATGGGAGGTATTGCAAAGCCACATGCAGCCTGTGGGTGACATGTTGCCCACATATACTTTCCAACACTGCTCTGCATGTGGTGTAATGGATGTTTCTGTGTGATATTTCTTGGTCCCTAAATATGACATTTGCATGGCTGTGTTAATTTGTGTTAGTATGGTTAGAATGGAGTGTCAGCGTAGTGTAGTGGTTTGAGCATTGGACTATAACTCTGAAGGCCAGCGCTCAAATCCTCAGTTGGCCATGGAAACTCACAAGGTGACCTTGGAAAGTCATGTTCTCTCAACCTCAGAGAAAGGCAAAGGCAAACCCCATCTGAACAATTTCTGCAAGGAACACTCCGTAATAAGGTTGCCATAAGTCAGAAATTATTTGAAGGCACACAGCAACAACAACAGTTTGTACAGTTGGCCCTCTGTATCCACAGATTATTTTTTTTTTTAATCTATGGAGTCAACCATCCACTGTTTCAAAATATTGGGAACAAAATAAATTATAAAAAGCAAACCTTGATTTTGCCATTTTATATAAGGGACACCGTTTTACTACCCCACTGTATTTAATGGGGCTTGAGCAGACGCAGATTTTGATATCCATGGGATGTCTTGAACCCCCAGTGGATGCCAAGAATCCACTGTATGTCCTTAAAGTTGATGGCTCCAGCAAGAAGAACCCTTTGGCAAACCAGAGACAGGCAACTAAAAAGGCTCCCATTATTTATACAGGGCAGAGATAGACACCCAGGTATGGCTTTCCAGATATTGTTAGGCTACGGCTCCCATCAGCCCTGCTAACATTGTCAATGGTGACTTTGGTAGTTACAATCCAACAAGATCTGGAGAACCACAGTTGCCAACCCTTGATATCAAGCCTGGCTAGTCTACAAGCTTCGTCTTCACTGTCAGTTGTGGGTCATGCTGTTGCACACTTTTTCTACACAACACATTGTAGCTTGCTAGGCTAAACCTCTATCTTAGGAGTTTATCACATGGAACAAATCCCTTGCAGAAACTATATTTAAAATGAAAACAACCTGCTTTTGCAGGTTGTTTTTCACATGATGTTCGGGGTTAACCCAAACAGAAAGTAGACAAAACCCACAATTGCGGGTTGTTTTTCAGACGACGTTTGCCTGAAAGAAATATAACGAAAAAATATAAACCCGAACGGAAAGCCAACAAAACCTGCACCTTTTTACATTCAGGAACTTCCGAAAGTAAAAAGGAGCGGGTTTTGGTGACTTTCCATTCGGGTTAATGTCGCGTTATTTTTCCTTTACACAAATACGTCTGAAAAACAACCCACTTTTGCGGGGGGTTTTTTCGGATTTTTAAATCCTGTCTCTGCATGGGATTTAAACAATTTGCCTCTGTGTGATAAGGTCCTTAGACCAAGGGGGGATGCAGATGGGTGGCCCTGGGCCGCCCAGGAAAATGGAGGATCAAGACCGAGGCTGCCAGATGCGTTGGCCCTGATCCTCCCTTTCACTGCCTGGGAAAGGAGTACCAAAACACCACTGTTTTCACAGGTGGCAAAAAGGGTGCCCGAAGAGGTGCCACGCAGCTCTTTTGCGCCTCTTCCAGTGCAGCATGTAAAAACGCTGCGCCATGATGACGTCTTGATAGCACGCGCCATCTGTAGCGGCGCATGTCATGATGACGTCCTCGGGAAGGGGTTGGGGCGCTTCACATGTGGCTGTCCCTCCCCTTCCCTGCCTCCAAGACGGTGCTTTGCGCCGTTTGCAGACGCCCTAAGAAGTTGAGGTTGTCTTTGGCACTTCAGAGAAGTCACAATGGAGACACATTGGATTGCCAAGGGAATATCTTTTTCTTTTTGCAAACTGATGTTAAATATCCTGGACTTTGAGAATCTCTCAGTAGCCACATGGCCATAAGGAGGAGGTGCCAGCCTGCAAGATATACCGCTCCATACCATCTGAACTGAGAACAAAAACAGCCAAATGCAGGCCTATAACTAACATCTTCAATTTGTTTTCTCCTGTATGGTTTTTAACACCTTGCCTGATGAAGAAGGGAGTGCAGCTTTGAAAGCTTGCAACATATATATTGTGCTTTTTTGGTTGGTCCAATAAAGGTATCACTGTTTGGTGGATTTTTTAATGTTCTTGGGTTATTTCGCAAATGTTATTGATCTGGAGAATGTATATATTTTGAAATAGCACAGACAGATTACAATTAATACCCACCAGAATAGGTAGGATAGGGTCTGGGGGGCTTTTTGTTTCTTCACTTGAATAATATAGGTTGCCTGTTGTTGTTGTGTACCTTCAAGCCATTTCCAACTTATGACAACCTAAAGCAAATTTATCATGGGGTTTTCTTGGCATGATTTGTTCAGTGGAGGTTTGCCATTGCCTTCCCCTGAGGCTGAGAGCATGTGACTTGCCCAAGGTCACCCAGCGGGTATTTAAAACAATGCTTCTGAAGCTATCTGGTGTGAGAGACCAACATTTCTTTTCCCCAGGGCCCTTTTACTCTTTCCCTGAGGCTGAGAGACTGTGACTTGCCCAAGGTCACCCAGTGGGTTTCATGGCCAAGCTGGGAATTGAATCCTGGTCTCCAGACCCATAGTCCAACACTCAAATCACTACACCATGCCAGTTCAGTTGCCTGTTACCAACTTGATTTTAGGGCAATTTAACCAGAGTGGTTTATTGCTCATGCAGAAGAACTGTAGGTCATTGTTAAAGTACATACCGTATTTTGCACAGAGAAGGTCTGACTCTAAGGTGAACCGATCATGGTTTGTTTTTGGTTTTTTGGAAGATTTGTTCAGAGAGAGTTTGGTCTTTGCCTTCCTCTGGATGAGAGAGGGTTTCTAAGGTTGAGCAGGGATTCGAACCCTGGTCTCCAGAGTTGCAGTCCAACACTCAAACCACCACACTGGCTCTGTTTATTTCACTATGTTTTCTTCATACCAGAGGGCATAACATTGCTTCAGTAGGGAAGAGAAGGATCTAGTTCATCTGAGCAGCCATTCAATATATGCTCACAATAACCTTTGCAGTGGGCACCATTTTCTCCCTGTGCCAATATTATCCTTAGGAAAAAAGATCGTATTGTCATCATCTTTATCTTTGCATCTGTTACAGTCCAAATGTAAATCAGCCCCCTCCAGTGCCTGCTGTTAATTAAGAAAGGAAAATCAGACATAATTCTAAGTATTACATTTTAGTTTCCCATCTATTTTTGTACTCAGGCAGTGATTCTTGATATGAAAATAAACCAAAGCTTGATTAATTCCTTTTTTTTTTTTTTAACTGTAGTTCCTAGAATCCCTCTGGTTGGGGGAATCAAGGAGTTGTAGATCAAAAAGGGAACTTTTCCAAACTATGAAATAAAGGCATTCCAAGTACTAAAAATTGCCTCCTTTTCCCTTTGTCCAGTGCCAAATAGTATCTGGAGGTGTCCTGGTAAGAATAGTTATACAGCCATTATCCTCCCTCACAATTTTCCCCCTGTCCTGCTCTAGTCTTTGGCTGAACTGGTTTTGCAACTTACTGTGGACCAGCCTCCATTTGTTTTATACTCTAGCTCCCATCATTCTTTGGGGAAGACTGAAATAGTCTAGGCACCAGGGAATTTCTACATTGATGCTCCATAAACCTAATGATTGCTGCTCCTCTTCCCAAGTCTTGCTTTATTTCCTGACTCTGTTCTTATCTTTGCACAGAGGTAAAGCATAAGGTAGGACTAACCTTTTGTTCACAACTTGAACTACCTTGACTGTTCTTTAAGGGATTTGCTTGAAACTCTTGAGCTATGCATGTGGATCCTTGGAAAACCACCAAAGCCAAAACAGTAAGTAAAACAAGAGCAGTATGTACCATGTAGTTTTATAATTTTATGGTGATAAGCTTAAAACAAGTTTATAACAGAGCATGGAAAAGTTATTTTATTGGACTGCAGCACCCACAATCCATTAGCCAGCATGTCCTGTAGCCATGCTGACTGTGGAAATCGGGAAATTGTAGTTCCCTTCCCCAGATTTTCTGATCTCTAGATTTGAGAGGCCTTAATATGAAAAGTTTTTTTCGAGAGTGTATATGGCGCAAAGCGCCGTCTTCAGGGCACAGAAGGGGAGGGGCAGCCGCACGCTGGGCGCCCCAACCCCTTCCCGAAGACATCGTTGGAGCGCCAGACCTTCCGCACGTCTGGCACTCCGAGGATGCCTATCCGCCACAGCGTCCACACACGCTGCGACGGAAAAGGCGCCAAAGGTGCGCCGGCAGCCTTTTGCGGCGCACCTTCAGCGATTTGTGGAAGGAGCACTATTTTAGCACTCCTTCCTGGGGTGGCGAAGCTGCGCCACGGGGCCGAGGAATGCGGATGCCTCAGCCCCGATCCGCAGCTTCCCGGGGCGGCCCCGTGCCACCCGTCTGCTTAGGCCCTAAATAAGTAAGTGGGAGAGCCAGTGTGGCATAGTGGTTTGAGTGTTGGACTATGGCTTTGGAAACCAGGGTTCGAATCTCCACTGAGTCATGAAACCCACTGTGTGACTTTGGGCAAGTCACACACTCTCAGCCTCAGAGGATGGGAATGGCAAACCCCCTATGAAGAAACTTGCCAAGAAAATCCCATGATAGCCTTAGGGTTGCCATAAGTCAGAAACGACTTGAAGGCACACCACAATAAGTAAATGGAGACATGCAGCAAGAAAAGGCCTGAGAGAGCCATGAAACATATGCTGATCTCTTGTGTTCATGATCAGTCAGTGAACACTTCATTAATCCATCCACATTCAGCTTCAGTCTGCCTGCTTGCTCTTTCATATTTATCCACTTACATACATTTTATTCATCCGCAAATATTACAAACCTCTGCTTGTATCTCCTTTTCTCCCCATCCCATTTTCTACTACATGAGCTCTGATTTTCAGTCTCTCTGCTTCTTTTTATGCTTATTTAGGGGTTATTCCGATGGTGAGAATAATCTAGATAAAATTTGGGTTGAATCTTTGTTCTCATTAATTTCAAATCTGATTAAGCTTTTTTGGGGTGGGGCTGCACTTAACTTGGGATAATCAATGTGTGTGTGGGGGGGGGGGGTTCAAGTTTTTCTAAAAGATTTGGGGGTATTCACATTCATTTGTTTTTGTTCCAAGGAAATGCAGATCACTGTGCTGATGCATATCAGGTTTGTTGTTCCCATTACATTTTGGGTTCACGAATCTCTTTGAGTCATTTTAACCCTTGTGTTATTCACACATGCCATTGTTTCGGGTTAAAATGGAGCATTTTATGGAAGCATATTCACACTTCTGATGATGTGGATCTTTCAGGAAAACTCAGCGCCCCCCCCCCCCCCCCCCGGTATCGAATATCGGATTAAGTGGGTTTTTTGCCAGATCCTCCCCAAAAGTGCATTGAGTGCATTCGAGATGTGTATGAACACCAAGGATTCAACCTGGATTCATCCTGGATTATTTTCGTAGTGTGAATGGGGCCTCAAATTCTTGGCTGCGTTAATAACCAATGCGAATAGACCCAGGATAAACCAGGATAAACTTCTGTATGCCTTGAATGTGCTTTGAATACATTCACATCATCCACTCCATCTTCATTTGAAACCCAGAATATGTGTGTGAGATTATTCATGCTAAAAAAGCAACGTGTGAATGATAGCAACTAAGGACTGTCCAGGGAGACCAAAGAAGGGATCTGGAAAGTGCCATTGAGAGCTAAGACTATTGGAGTGCTTTGGCTGGTATTGGCAAAGACAAGAAGGTTGGCACTTTAAAGGCCTGCAAAAACACACACACACAACTTCTGTTAATCCGCAACCAGGGGTGCGTGTGGGTGAAAGACCAGGCAGTCTCCTTGTTTGCGACCCACATCCTCCCACTCAGTCTGCAGCTGCAGCCACTGCTTTCAAGGACAACGCAGCAAGCGGTCCTTGACATGTCGAGAGAACAGCAGGTCCCTGCGGTGGAGTTTCTCTCTGGCTAGAGAGTATTCATAGCTATAGACGCACACCAACATAAGGGGTAGGGCCTCCCCTACTGAGTAGTCAACCCAGCCCCCAACCTCATCCCAAACTTGAAATGCAGAAGCCATGCACAAGAATATGGGGGCAGGGAAAGGAGAGAGAATGTGATCATATAGCTCATAATTCCAGTCCAAATGTAACCTTGATTACTCCCACCTCCTCACATCCAATCTTTTACCACCATGATAACACATGTGTTTACTTATAGAATCATAGAATCAAAGAGTTGGAAGGGACCTCAAGGGCCATCCATTCCAACCCCATTCTGCCATGCAGGAATACACAAAGAACTCTTGACAGATGGACATCTAGCCTCTGTTTAAAAACCTCCAAAGAAGAAGACTTCATCACACTCCAAGGAAGCATATTCCACTGTTGAACAGCTCTGGCTGTCAGGAAGTTCTTCCTAACGTTGAGGTGGAATCTCTTTTCCTCTAGTTTGAATCCATTGCTCCGGGTCTTATTCTCTGGAGAAGCAGCAAACAAGCTTGCTCCATCCTCAATATGACACCCCTTCAAATAGTGTATTTAAACATGGCGATCGTATCAGCTCTTAACCTTCTCTTCTCCAGGCTAAACATACCCAGCTCCCTAAGTCTCTCCTTTAAAGGTATGGTTTCCAGACCCTTCACCATTTTGGTTGCCCTCCTCTGGACATTCTCCAGCTTCTCAATATCCTTTTTGAATTGTGGTACTTCCCTCAAACTAGATACTGTACATCTATGATGCAACTTAGAATCTCATTGGCTTTTTTAGCTGCTGCATCACACTGTTGACTCACATTCATGTGTTTATTCATCTGTTTGTTTATATACATCAGGGGTAGGCAACCTTTCCCCTTTAAGGGCCGAGGGACTTCAGCTCCCGGAAGCCTCAGCCATGTTGGCCAATAGTCCCATGTTGGCCAATAGCTCCTGGGATTCTGGGAGCTGAAGTCCCTTGGCCCTTAAAGGGGAAAGGTTGCCTACCCCTGATATACATGTTTGTTTCTCTCTCCGTTTCTTGGGTGGTGGTGAGATGAAAAGATGATGTGCTCATTTTACAGAAACACACAGGAAGTTGCTTTAAACCAAGCCATTGGTGTGTCTAGTTCAGGATTACACACCAACCAACTCTCCCTGTCTAGTAGGACAATCCCTGATAATTCTCTGTCATCCCACTTTTCCAGCTACTTTTAAAATGTCCCAGTTTTTTTAATCTTCCTCCCACTTTCCCTCTTCATTTTATTTCAGTTGCTGCACACTGTGTTCAAAGTGCAAAAGTACTTTGCACTCAGCTCAGAGGAGGATGAGGCAGAATCTTGCCTTTTCCAGTAGGCTCAGGCAACAGCAAACTGCTGCAACCCCTCCTAGCCTGTGTGTTCTTTTAGTAACATTTGCCATCTTGATCATAGTCTGATGTTGCTTGCCAACATGTGTCCCAATTTCCATCTGTGAATTGTTGACTATTGGATTGCTTCTACACTGCCAAGTAGTATCTCTGTAAGTTTTAAGGCAGGGAAGTGCTAGGTAATGGAAACCCACTGGGTGACCTTGGGCAAGTCACACTTTCTCAGACTCAGAGGGAAATACTGACAGTTCCCTCTGAACATATTTTTATGAGCAAGATAAAACAGATTTAAAGACAGTTAGTTGGTTTGTTTGTTTATAAGTAATATTTCTATCCTGCTTTTCCTCCAGTAAGTCCACAGGGGTGGTATACATGGCTCTCCTCATCCCCACAATAACAACCCTGTGAGGTTGGTCAGGCTGAGAGAAGATAATCGGCCCAATGTCAGTCACTGAGGAATTTATCACAGGGGGCTAGTAAAGCACATTTACAACAGGGTAATAGTGTCTTTAGCAGGTACTTAACATATTATTTTATGGTTTTAATTGACAGTTCCCCCTCCCACCTCCAGTGTGATAAGTACTTCCCAAAGACACTATTATCCTACTGTACTGCACTTGACTACCTTTTTGTGATAAACTCCTGCGTTTCAGAGCGGAATGGGAACTGAAACCCATTCTAGTCTAAGCAGCACTAACCATTACACCACCCTAGCTCTAAACTTGGATTAATTTAGGATCATAGATTTATCCTCTAGGCCAGGGGTAGGCAACCTTTTTGAACCAGGGGCCAGGTTGCTGTCCCTCAGACAATTGGGGGGCTGAAGCACCAAAAATAAATAAACAAACAAACAAATAAATAAATATTTTAAAATAAAAATAAAAAAAATATGCATACACACTCTCTCACCCAGAAAAGCCATGGCAAAACCCCTGTGAAGATTTTGCCATGAAACCCCAAGAACAAGTAATAACAACAATAATCAGTATCATCATGGCAGGCGGCGGCGGCGGTGGCAGCGGAGGTGGCAGGACCAGCCTGGGGCCAGTCCAAAAGCCTTGGGGGGCTGCATTCGGCCCCCGGGCCTTAGGTTGCCTACCCCTGCTTTAGGCCCTCAGTTAAACTCTGTGGTCAGATAGCTGCATACTTGAGTAGACTTGAGAAAATGTAGCTGCTACTTTTGATGTGGCCCAATATGTTGCTATCATTAAACTTGAATCTCGTACGATTGAGTCCAGGTCTTTCTCTCTGGGAGAATGGTTCACTTTCAGCCTCATTTTCTTTCTGTAAAATGCACAGTAGAGATAATGCTCATGATTACTTGTATTGGGTTTTTCTTCCAAAGATTTCAAGACAATATGCAAAGTTCCTCACTGTTTCCTCCCAACAGTTCTATAAACCAGGAGTGGGGAAGCTTTGGTCTCCAGATGACTGGCCTACAAATTACATAAACCGTTAACATTGGCCTGGCTGGGTAGGATGGATGGGAGGTGTGCACCAAACCTTTGGAAGTCCAAAAGTTCTCCATCCCTGGGTTAGACTGAAAGCCAATGGTGGGACTTTTGTAGTTAATCTGCAATTGTAATCTCATGTTCCATTTGTTATTAAACTCCAGCTCCCATCTGCCCTAGCCAGCATAGGTGATGGTGATGAATGCCGGAAGTTTTAATCCAATCTGGAAAGTAATGCCTTGCTCACTTCTGCTCTAACCACTGAAATGCACACTGGTTCTGAATCTCATGGGTCCCAATGTGGTTACTGAGGGACCTGTAAAATTATTTCCATGTGAAAGAGAATTGTGATGTTCTTTTTGTCTGTAGTGACTACTGGAGAGAGGAAGCTGGGTTTGGTTCTCTAGACCGCCCCACCCTGGAACTTCTTTTCAGCACTGATAATGTGTTGAATAATTTTTTCTTGTTTGCTGTATCTTTCAGGTTTATCTGGAGCAGGGCGTGTGCCCTGCAGCTCACAGCCCTTCAGGTGGGGGGCATCCATCCGCTTCCCTTCTTCCTGCCCCTCTGGTCTTCATTTCCATTCCATGGGGGTGGATGGCATGTATGAGAAGAGCAGAATGCTGAACATACAGAACAGTACATGGGGCAGTCGCCAAGAGTGGTACCAAGACAGCTTGGTGGCAGGACCGCCCAACCCTGGTATGAAATGGGAGATTGAAATGTATACGTTCATGCAGGCACGCACTCCCTTACGCTGGCTTTTTCTGCTGTCCCATAACCCTTTAGAATAGAGATAAATAATATGTTGCAAATGTAAGAAGATTTCATATTGTCAGTTTTAATTAGGGTTGGCTACATATTATGTTCAAATGTATACAAGAGCTCTGTTTCTGTGCTGTGCCTTTTAAAGAAGAGGAACTTTGGGAGAAACGACTATAAGGTGGAAAAGCAGAGTGTGGTCCAGAACACACTGCAGAAATAATTCAGTTTGAGGCTGCTTTAACTGCCCTGGCTCAGTGCTAGGGAATCCTGGGAATTGTAATTTATTGTAGCACCAGAGGTCTCTGACAGAGAAGGCTAAATGTCTCACAAAACTACAGTTCCCAGAATTTCCTAGCATTGAGCCAGGGCAGTTAAAAGCTGCCTCAAATTGGATTATTTCTGTAATGTGTTTTGGACCTACGTGCATGTCTTAACTTTTGCTCTACTCCAAACAGGTTCTCTCTCTCTCTCTCCCCCCCCCCCCTCATATTTTTTCCTAAGCAGCATCCATGGGCACCTGCTGGGCTCCCAGTGCTTTAGCGGGGCCCACTCTGTATGTGTGTGTGTGGTGTGCCTTCAAGTCGTTTCCATCTTATGGCAACCCTAAGGTGATCCTATCACAGGGTTTTCTTGGCAAGTTTCTTCAGAGGGGGGTTGTCATTGGCATCCTCTGAGGCTGAGAGAGTGTAACTTGCCCAAGGTCACTCAGTGGGTTTTCATGGGCGAGCAAGGCTTTGAATGCTGCTCTCTAAAGTTGTAGTCCAATGCTCAAACCAAAAGCCCACTGCTACACCTGATTTTGAGTCCCAAGGTATCTGGGTCTAGCTGCTATTTAAATTCCCTATAGTAAAAAGTTTTTAAAATAAATAAATAAATAAATTCTCTAATCCAGGGGTAGTAAAGGGGAAAGGTTGCCTACCCCTGCTCTAATCCAATATTACCCAGGGCTCTGGGGAAAATGTAAATAGGACCCAGAGCCCCCTAAGGCTCAGTGATCAGATGTAGGGCCTTCCCACTTTACATCTTGTGTCAGATATTAGTGCTTGGCGTTGGCCTTGACTCCCCCCCCCCATAGCTCTTTCCCTAAAGTCCTTACCTAGAGAAAGGTTAAGCTTTTACCTGATACCATATCTTATTATTTATTTGTATACATTTATTAGAGTTAATTGCTATCATCATTTCTCCAAAGCTCCAAGCTCCTAGGAAAGTTAGGGGGGTTGCAGACTGCCAGAAATAGTGTGAATTCAGTCCACTTTTAGGGTTAGGGTTAGTGCTAGGGAATCATGGGAACTGTTATTTTTCTGAGACATTGAGCCTTCTCTGTCAGACAACTCTGATGCCACAATAAAATACAGTTCCCATGGTCCCCTAACTCTAACCCTAACCCTAAAAGTGGACTGAATTCACACTATTTCTGGCAGTCTGCAACCCCAATTATTTAGTTTTTCTCTGCCTCCCCCATTTTATCCTCACACCAGCCCTGTGAAGTAGTTCAGGTGATAGTGGCTGACTGAAGATCACCCACTGGGCTTCCTGGCTGAATGTGTATTTGAACCTCAGTCCTAGCCCAGCACTCTGAAAACTGTAGCACACTAACTATTGTATTGACTTCCCTTGGACAGAGGGCACAACGTTTTCCTTCTAGTTGCTTATGGAAGTTAGGGAGACACACTAGCTCTGTTCTGTTTCATACAATGTATGAACAGAGTACAGTGTGTGGTTCAGAGGCAGTGCAATGACCTGTGCTTGGAACTTCCAGAACTTTTTCCGCTCAGTCCACTGACCCAGTTTGCCTTCATGGATTAAACATATTGCAATATATGTGTACATAAGACATGCACTTAGATCTTAAAGTAAAGTTAATGTAAGGGAGTTCACTGAAGAAAAATGTCCTGTCTCTTTCTTCCCCTACAGTTACTTGCACCCCTGGAAAAGCCTTACTGCTGAATGAGGGTGGGCCTTATGATCAATGTGAGATTTTCTTGGAGCTGCTGGTGGGGGGAGAGCAGAGGGAGAAATATGAACTTTATCTAAGCTAATTTATCTTAAGATCCAGTCCTGATTTGGGGCAGTTCCCCTCCAACAGTCCCTTTCTGTTTGTTCAAGGCAGTCCCCAAACTCTCTGAGAAGCTTTACAAAGAATGCAAGAATGTGGTCTGGGGGTATTTTTCTTTGCTTTTCTGTGAATCTCCTAATGTTAACGTATTCAAGCCCTAGAGTCCAGTCCACTGCAGAAGAACTGTCCTGAATGAGAGCAAAGACTCTTCAGGTATTGCCTTTTGGTCCTATAGAGGCTAAGTAAAAGCAGAACGTGAGGTTTAGGTACTCTCAGTTGTATTTCCTAGTGACTGTTTTCAGACTTGTGCCTACATCAGAGGCATCCCGTACCCCATCAGGACTCCTCCCATACTAAGCAAAAACTGATTATTTTCAGTTCATTGCTCAGTACAGGAAATGTCCTGATCAGGTACAGGATGCCTCCAATCTGGGCATGAAGGTGTGCGATAACATCCATTTATACATGGTCTCAGCCCATGCCCAGATTGAGGGAAAAAGCAGTGTGATTCCACTTAGATAGATTGCTTCTGCGATTTGCTGCTTTGCAGAGTGACGAATCAGAAGCATGTCTGATTATTTTTAAAGAAAAGAATCGATAATTTCACATTATTTTTAATGCTTGACCCCCTGACCTGCTGGGGATTATTTTTGCATCCTTGCCTAGGTAGAAGCTGAGACATATGTCCCTATTTACACAGGCTAGATAACCTATTTCTTGCTTCCTTAGCTCCACTGTCTTCTCCTGCTCTCCTGATATTCTGGGTTCCTTTGCGTGATGTGCATCAACCGAGACCGGCCTGGCTGATGTTGTGTAGTGGCATCTAGCAGGCTGTTCCCCCTTTTCTCTCTGTCTCCCCCTCCTTCTCCCCCATCTGTGCTGTTTTAGATACTCTGCATGGTCTCCACTTCCCTTCTGTCTTCAACCCGTCCCCCTTCACATACCAACCCTCCCTTCCATTTCCCTTCTGGGTTTATGCAAGTGTGTTTCCTTCCTTTGCATTTTGCAAAGATCTCTCAGTGAAAACAGAGCTGATGGGGATGTGGGGACAGAGATGGGGGGTTGGGTAGGCAAGCAGGCAGGCAGACTCCTGGGTATGGGAAGGGAGGGTGGAGGAGTGATCCTGACAACACTACATCTGGGCCAGGGCCAAGCAGAGACACTCTTCACCAAGGGGGCCTTTTTGGATCTCATGGCTTCAGGGGCTGCAAAGGATTCAGAGAAGGAGGGTGGGAGGGAGCTGGCAGTGTCGCCTCACATTAGGGCACTGCGGCTGATGTCGCGGCTTCGCGTCGCCTGCAGGGATCCGAGTGCTGGGCTTCGCAGAAGCAAAGAAAGGTCACTGTTCAGACCAGAGCTCCCCTGGGATAAAAGGTTAAACCCTTGTGGGTTCCCCCAAATCCCCAATTGCCACCCACCAATGGCACCTTTCCTGGAGAGTGCCCCAGTCCCCGAACCCCCAGTAGCCAGTTTCCTTGTAGACCCTTGTCTGAACAAACCTCAAGGAGCCCTACCAGCCTCATAAATCTCAGATTTCTGAGATTTCCTATGCTGCTGCAGTGCTGCCACATTGTTATAGCTTCTTTTTTTGCAGAGATACAAACTTTTTGTTAAAGCCTGGCCAAATCTCTTTTTCCAACAACAGCTCCCAGAATGCCCTAGACAGCATGAGCTGAGCTAGCTGGCTAGCTGGGGATTATTGGAGGTGTAGTCCCCCAAAAAGAAACAGGCTAAGCTCTGCTCTTTATCAGTTCAACCCTGCTCCATAGATCCCATTGGCTTTCCCCCTTTTCCTGCTCTTGACCTCTGTAGGCCTCAATGGGGGAAATTTAAGACAATTCCTCCTCCCAGACTGTACACAGTGGTGGCCGTGGAAGTGAGATTCTACACCTTGAGTGTGCAGTGATGGATTAAAAATTTCTTCACACTTGCTAATTAATCATTCATCCACTCTTTATAAACTATTAATAAATGGTTGTCACTATGAACAAACACCAGGCAATCAGCCAGGAGGAAGGAGAAAGCCGGAAAGAAAAGGAACATGGAGGCAGGGATTAGAGGATAGGACTGAAAGAGGGAGCATCAGGAATCTGGGTGACAAAAGGGAGTAGACCTGAAGTAGGAAATGGAAGGTTGACTTGAGATCAGAGTTGATGCATAATGCTGTATTGCCATTTGGGGTAGTGCCAGTATATCCTTGCTGTGTGCCTCCAAGTTGTTTCTGACTTATGGTGACCCTATCGCAAGCTTTTCTTGGCATAATTTGTTCAGAGATGGTTTGCCATTGCCTTCCTCTGAGGCTGAGAGAGTGTGACTTGCCCAAATTCATCCAGCAGCTTTCCATGGCCAAGCAGGGATCTGAACCCTGGCCTTCCAGTCCAACACTCAAACCACTACACCATGATGGCTCTTAAGTATATTCTATTAGACGTAATTAGATGAGCCGTAGTAAAGAGTAATAACACCACAGTCTGCAATTTTGGATTCCACCTCTCAGAACTCTCCAGCCAATATGACCAATGACCATGCATCAAGAAACTGGAAATTATAGGTTAAAAAAACAACACCCCACCTTTCAAGTTTGCACTGAAATTTCCTATAATACCCCTGGAGAATACTACATCAGGACATTGTGGGAAATGGAAATGGAAGTCAGACACATAGTTGCTTGAAGTGGTGGATGGGGGTGGGGGGGGATTGAAGGTGGTACCCAAGTCAGGCAGTGCTGATAGGTTCAACTGGAGCTGTGATGCCTTGGCAGCTGTTCAGGATTATGTTTTGAGTTTGGTTAGTTTGCATAATAGCACACTTTCATTTGGATTAGATATTTCCCCTTTACCTCCATTGAAGAGGGGATAGGTGAAAAGCAATGGGAAGATATGTCAGAAGTAGAGGGGAAGCAGATTGATTTGAATGCAAGTACAGTGGTACCTCGACATACGAGTTTAATTCGTTCCGTAACCTTGCTCGTATGTCAAATTGCTCGTATCTCAAAGCATCTCAATTTTCCCCATTGAAATTAATTGAAATGTAGTGTGCGATGTAGTGTGCGATTCCTCGTATCTCAAATCTTGCTCTCATCTCAAAGCAAAATATTGCTCGCTCGGCGGCTTGTATCTCAAAACACTCGTATATCAGGGCACTCGTATGTCGAGGTACCACTGTAGTACAAACAGGAGGCCACAAGCACACTTTATCACCACCATCCCAGCTAATCCCCACCTGAATAATACCTTGCTCCTAGATCCTTTGATTTATTTGTTATGCAGTTGGGAAGCTTTATTGTGAGGTTTTTGCTCAAGTTGGTTTCTGCATAAGGCCATCTAGGTGAGCTGGCTTTGATTTGAGATGGGGTCTTCTCAGTCCTAGTACAAAAAGCAGGGGAGTTACAGACCAAAAAGGAAAACAGGCATACAGTGGGCCCTTGGTATCCACTGGGTTCATTCTTGGGGTGGGGGGGATACCCCATGGATACCAAAATCAGTGGATGCTCAAGTCCCATTGAATACAATAGCATAGTAAAATGGTGTCTCTTATACTGTATAAAATAGCAAAATCAAGGTTTGCTTTTAGGATTTTTTATCTTTTTGAAATATTTTCAAGCCGTGGATAGTTGAATCCATGGATAAAGAATCAGTGAATATGGAAGGCCATCTGTATAACATCCTGATTGAGGAATGCCTTCAGTGCATCTCTCATCTCTGATCAATTTTGCAATGTTCCCAAGTTGTTTGACTTGTATAAAGCTGTGTTTTACCAGCATTGAGAACAAGTGACATCAAGGTAGACATTGAAAAAGAAATACATTTTAAAATTTATTGGAGTTAGCTAATTTTTATAGTTAGTACAGTATAAAATCTGTAGAACCTTTGGGGGAAATATTAAAGGTCTTACTTGCTTTATTTTGTGTTAGTTCACTCAAGAGACAATGGGTTTAGCTTGTGCCTCCTTTAGCTCAGCACCCAAGGGAATTGCCTACCTTGCCAACCCCTAAGACCAGTTCTGTTTACCTCTCTAATCACTATACCCAACTGTTTCCCAATAATGAAGTGTTATAAAGCTTACTCTGTGTGTTTTTATTTCCACATGTTGTTCCACATGGCAACCTGCAGATAGTTGCCAGCAGCTAGAAAGTGGCCTGGATCCTGAACACCCCCAAGGTGCAAGCAGCCAAGATCTAGATGAGTCCCAAATCCGTTTGCAGCTAAAACGCAAATTGCAAAGGAACCGGACATCTTTTACCCAGGAACAGATAGAAGCACTGGAGAAAGGTGAGAAAAGAGTAATGTTGGCAAAGGGTAAAAATGATGTTCAGATGGGGTTATAACTGGCTAAAGTACTATCTTTCTAGTTAGTAACTCAGAAAAGCTAATTTTTAGTAAATGGAGGGAAATGTGTTTAGTTATTTTCACAACACATATTTGTACACTGTTGTCACACATGGATATACACAAAGACGCTACTGAGAGAACTGTATTTTAATTCAAATAATGCAAATGCATACTATACCAATTTTGTCAATTGCTTCTGGTAAAAGGTACACAGAGGTGGCTGGCATCATGTCTTGTCTCTATGCAAATGTGTTATTGTCACAAACAGGCTAGCCCTGCCATTAAGCAAAGTGAGGTAGCTATCTTAGGGCTCATTCACACTTAGGGATAAACCGGTTTCTTAACTGGATCATTTTGAACAGATGAAGTGATTCAAAACCAAAACAATATTCACACTATGGGCCTTTGCAGACTGCCAGAAATAGTGCACTTTAACTGCCCTAACTCTTGTGCTAGGGAATCATGGGAACTGTAGTTTATTGTGGCACCAGAGTTCTTTGACAGAGAAGGCTCAATGCCTCAGAAAAAATACAATTCCCATGATTCCCTAGCACTGAGCCAGGGCAGTTAAAGTGGACTCAATTTGCACTATTTCTAGCAGTCTGCAAAGGCCCTATGTTTGCCACAATCGAATCTGTCTGTATTCCCATCAAAGTTCACATTTGAATGGCGATAGGAGCTGGCACCTGGAAGGGAGGGGCAGTGAACAGAGGGTGGGCAGAGGGCTGGAACATACCCACCTCAAAGATCTTGTCAAACCGCCCTCTTTTTACCCCCTCTCAGCTTGCACAGGTGCCATGGGGCTTCTGGTGATTTTACATTTCCCATGCTGTCAAAGTGGTTCCTTTAGATCACCCTACAGCTGTTTTCTACTTCTGCCGATTAATTGTTTCCTTTTTCCCCAGTGGGACAGAGGTCGGAGAAATTGGGGAGGGGGTCCTTGTTGGGGCATAGTGTGGTATCTGTGTTTTTTTTAACTTTGGCAGATTCTACGCTTGTGCGCAGGTTGTCAGAATCGTGGGTTCATGGGTGAGGGAACCCATGGGCGGGGGGGGGGGAACTTAAACTGCCCTGGCATCCACAGATCTGTGGGTGTAGTTTCCAACCAAGCAATGCATGGATCCCACAGATCTATGCATGCCAGGGCAGTTTTCCCCCCACTGCGGCCATGGCTCCCCACACCTGAGAACCCATGTTCCTGGGATCCTGCGCAAGAGCACAGGTTCTGTCAAAGGTTTTTTTTTTTTTTTAATGCCACACCATGCCCTCCCAAGGACCCCCCTCCCTGACTTCCCTGACCTTTGCCCCACAGTTCATGGCAGAAGGTGATTTAAAGGGACCACTTTGACAGTGTGGGAAATTTAAAATCAGAAAGGGATCCACTTAACCGCAAGCACTGAGAGGGGAAAAAAGGGGTGGTTTGGCAAGACCTTTGGGGTAGGTAAGTTCTACTCCTCTGCCAAAAGTCCCTCCCTCCCTGGTGCCTGAATGTGATCAGCAGCGCATTCACATTTGGGGCAACCCAAGTCTTTTCAAAAGGCGCACTAAAATAACCTTTTCAAAATAGCCTGGGTCAAGAGGGCTTGTGCCAGTTTGCCCCAATTCACCCCAGATATATTCGGGGGTAAAATCGGTTTGAGTGTGAACTAGGCTTTGCAAACTGGGTTAAATCATAGTGTGAATAAGCCCTTTGGCAACAGATTTGGGGTATCATAAAAGGAGAGCAAATTGTTACTTACACTTCATTATTATAGTGTTTTTATTAACAGGGATCTGGAGAGATGTTTAAGGATTTTTCTGGCTTGTCTACCAAAATAACTTGATTGATTTGTGTGTTATGTGCCTCCTTTTGTATGAGTGAGAACAATGTTGATCTTTGCTGCTCCACCTCAAGCAACAACAGGTCTTTAACCAGCCCTGTACAAAGGCCATAGCTATTCTGGGCAGTTGTAAACCAAACATCATTATTGTTGTTGTGTCCCTCCAAGTCATTTCCAACTTATGGTGACCCTAAGGCAAACCTATCACAGGGTTTTCTTGGCAGGTTTCTTCAGAGAGGTTTTGCCATTGCCATCCATTTGCCCAGGGTTTTGCCTACTTGCCCACTTGCCCACTAAGAATGTGTGAGTTGCCCAGTGGGTTTCATGGCTGAGTGGGGTTTGAATCCTGTTCTCCAGAGTCATAACCCAATGCTTAAATCACTACACCATGCTGGCTCTCCCTACCACCTTTTCTCCTAAATTTCCTCTCAAATGATTTCTGTGGTTATGAGGCTGTTGGGTAAGTTAGGGCTGAATATCCAATTATTCAGTCCATATTAACTGCCCTGTTAGACTAGGTGTATATGTGTAATCCCTTTCTTGTTTATTTTAAAAATGTGTTAGCCATTATTTAGGAGAAGTCTTACCAAGATGATGCACAAAATTAAGATAGTAAAACGATACAACAATGATAAAACAGTAATAAGAATAAAATATCAAAATTTAACCTTGCTAGCACCATCTGAACAAGTGTACTGAATAAGGTAATGACTCATTTATAGGCCAAGGTGAAAAGGTACGTTTTTAGGCTCCACTTGATAGCTTATATTAATGAGACCTGATAGACGTCAATTGGCACAGATTTCCTTTTGCCATATAGGAGACCTATTTGAGTGTTATCCACAAGTGACAGCTACAAGGAAGGAAATAAAAGAGCGCTCTTCGATGCATCTTAAAGATGCAGATGATTTGTTTAAACAGGAGTTGCCTTTCAGAAACCAAGGTTATTTGGTGCTGATTCTTCATCTAACCCATCCCTGGTGCTATGGAGAATGGCAGAAACACCTCCTTTTAGTGCAACTTTTGTGGAATGGCAGTGATGCTGGAAAGGGATCATAGAGCACCTCTGGGCACTGAATGCAGTATATGATGGATACCCTTTCTCCTGCATCCCCTTCTTTATAAAGGATATTATTTTAAGAGATAAACTGCAACTAGTTTTTATGTCTGGGTCTTCTCCGTCCACCAGGAAGCAGCTTCCTTTTACAAGGCACAGTAATTTAGCATGTGCAGAAAGGCACTTTATTGATGTTGTTCGGATTTTTAAAATGAAAAATTGGCAGAGACAGTACAGAAGAGGGCACAGGAAGGCAAAGATGTGCATTGGCCATCTGGTGGATATAAGTGGTATTGTAGCCTAGATATGCATCTGCTTCCTTTACCTTGTGTTCTGCTGTATGTCACTTATAAATGATGAGCTATATGGGGAAGGAGCGTTACTTGCTTCTAGCAGAACATTATAATGTTTCCAGGGAATATGGCCCCCAGGTGCCAGAGTAAGGAAGGAAAAAAAGAGCTGTGAGAAAGCAGCAGTGGATTAAGTGGGTGGTACTGTATACGGTGCCTGCAGTATTGTTGAAAGTAGATCCAGGATGACAATTTAGTGTTCTATTTTACTGAAGAGAGTCCTCTATTGAAGGACTATCAAAGGCTGATCCTCTCTTTGAAGTTGTCCTCTGTCTAAAGGGTTTGTTGTTGTTGTTAACTGCCCTCGAGTTGATCTCGACCCATGGCGACCTTATGGATGAGACATCTCCAAGACCCCCGTCCTCCACTGCTCTGCTTAATTCTTGCAACCCCTTAACCTGTGACCTCCTTAATAGAGTCCATCCATCTGGCATGTGGCCTTCCTGTCTTCCTACTTCCCTCCACCTTTCCCAGCATTAATGTCTTTTCCAATGAGTATTTCCTTCTCATGATGTGTCTCAAGTACGATAGTCTCAGTTTGGTCATCTTGGCTTCCAGGGAGGTTTCCAGCTTGATCTGCTCTTGGACCCACTTGTTTGTCCTTTTAGCTGTCCACAGGATCCTCAGCACTCTTCTCCAGCACCACATCTCAAATTAATTAATTTTCTTCCTATCATCTTTCTTAACTGTCCAGCTCTCACATCCATACATGGTAACAGGGAATATGATGGCTTGTATCATTCTAACTTTTGTGCTCAGTTGTATATCTTTGGATTTTAGAATCTTTTCTAGTTCTTTCATAGCCACCCGCCCCATTCTTAGTCTTCTTCTGATTTCCTGATTGCAGTTCCCATTTCTATCAATGTTTGATCCCAGGTATGGGAATTCTTTTACTATTTCCATTTCTTCATTGTCTAGGTTGAACTTGTGAAGGTCCTCAGTGGTCATTATTTTTGTTTTCTTTATGTTCAACATTAAGCCTGCCTTAGCACTTTCTTCTTTGATTTTCCTTAGTAAATGTTCCAGGTCTATGAGGGTTCTGCTAGTACTATGGTGTCATCTGCATATCTTAGGGTTTAAAGGGTTGCTCAGTTTAAATCTGGTTTAAAAAAACACACACACAAATCCATAAGAAGGAAGAACAGGGGCCCTGAAATTGTCCATCAGCTGAAGAAGTGTACAAGTAATTTGGTCTCAAGGAAACATTGAGATGTATTGAATTCTATGTAAATTACAATAATTCTATTTAAATTTGCATCTATGCATATAGATTAGCACATGCACATTCAGTGCAGGTCTATATCCTCTTTTATTGGTGAGGAATGTCTTCCATTTTGATCATTTGTAAGGAGCTGTCCTATAAAGAGCACATCTGAGCATAAGAGATGCAGTTATCTTGCCACTCCGGCAAATTGCAGGTTTATGCAAACTAGAGCATGCAATACCACTACCCTCCAGAAGTAGGAAGGATGGAGATGGGTCCACACATCAGTTCTTCAAATGTGAACCCTATGGTTTGTATGAAATGTAAGGAAAATAAAGCTAGTGGATGATCTTGCCAAGTAACCCCATGATAAATTCACGTTAGGGTCGCCATAAGTTTGAAATGACTTGAGGACACAAAACACCAACAACAGCATGTTAGTCCATTAGGCCAACTAGGGTACTGCCCTCTCCCCAGGCTCAGGCTGCTCCAAGCCAGCCCACTCTTACCTGCTACCTTACTTATACCAGTTAGTGAATCAGCATTAGCTGTTAACATCCTTAGTCTCTGTTTTTGTAGAAATCAGCAAGCAAGTCCCTTCCTACAAAAATTCACAGCAAAGAAGCTGTTATCCAGTTCATTGGCATTTTAAATGTTAAGAAATTGCACTGCATTGTCAAAGGGACAAAAACAGAATTAGTTGATTCTGCCTATTCTTGACTTTGGCATCATCTTCCATTGGCTACCCAGTCCTCTCAGTCCCAAAGAACAGCATCTGATCCAGTTTTGCAATTTGATTCAGTTACTCTTTGTTGGCATGATTGAGAAAATGAACATTTAACAAAGCAATACAGGAAGGAAGATGGCTTGATGCCAGAGGTTTAGAAAATGAGAATGTATTAATTCACCAAGAGCTATGAATGATGGAGAGAGAAGTGAATCTCTCTCTGATGTTGACTCTTTAATGTTCCTCAGAGTTTGAGCGTACGCATTATCCTGATGTCTTTGCCAGAGAACGCTTGGCAGCAAAAATTGATCTCCCAGAGGCCCGGATCCAGGTAAGAAGAAGGGGATCACATGGCATTTTAAAGTGAGAGGGTTCAGGATGGGATATCTAGCATTGCCAGATCACTCTTCCATGTAATTGATGCTATTTCACTATACCCACACAGGTTTGGTTCTCCAATCGCCGAGCCAAGTGGCGTCGGGAGGAGAAGCTGCGGAATCAGAGGCGTCAAGCAGGGGGGACTGGGGGACACCTGACCATAAACAGCAATTTTGCTACTGGAGGAAGCACTGTCTATCAGTCTCTGTCCCAGCCTACAGGATCAGGTAAGAGCCTACAGGGTCAGGTTTCGATAGCTTGGAAAAGTTAATTTTTTGGACCACAGCTTCCAGAATCCTTCAACCCCACCTCCCCCCCAACCCTAACTTTTCCAGACTCTGCATGCATCTTGTCTAGATCATTAATCTCCTACCTTTATCTTCCGGAGAGCATCTTCCCATTTAGAATAGTACTGTGCCCCACAGGATTCCTACCTGATGGCACAGCTTACATCCATTTCATCATTCCAGGGTCCATGGAGCTCAGGGTTGAAGCAACAGGATTTTTGATTGACAGGGATGGTGATGTTAATTCCCACCTTGCACTGCCCTGTTCCCTGAGTTTAACTGCAATTTTAACTGCATATGAACCACCTAGAGCCCCAAGATCCTCATGAAAAGGCTTTCCCTTGGTCCCACCACCATCCCACGCTCATTTGGTGAGGACACAAGAGAGAGCCTTCTCGGTGGCTGCTCCCATTCTGTGGAACTCCCTTCCGCGGGAGGCTAGACTGGCCCCTTCACTGCTGGCCTTTTGCCGGCAGGCGAAGATATTTTTATTTAAGCAAGCCTTTTAAAATCCTGCAGGCTTGGTTTCATTGGGGGATAGGGAGGTTAGTTTTAGATTATTACTATTTTTAACTCTGTTTTAAATTTTATATTTGTAATTTTTATATTTTTACAGTACTATTTTAATTGTTGTTTTAATGTGTTTTATATATGTTGTTAGCCGCCTTGGGTTCCACTTTGGGAGAAAGGTGGGATAATAATAATAATAATAATAATAATAATAATAATAATAATAATTATTATTATTATTTTAACAGTACTGGGAAGAAACAGTACTGGGAAGAAACATGAATTTTCCCAATGACAAAATATTGTTGTAAAAAAAAGTACTGTATTCTTGGATGGCTTGATTTTGAATGAGCAATTAAAAGCCATTTACTTGATAAAAGACCTGGACCTGATAGAGATAATGGCTGGAATCCTGTTGGCACACTATGGAAGTGTAAGTATGGTATGTCAATGTAGGTGGTGGAAGCAGGAGGGGGAAAAGGAAAGGATGCTGTGAAGGAAGTAAAGCACTGGAGAAATAGGCTGTTCAGAGCCAGCAGATTTTGTCTGTCTTCCCTTGATATCATGACTCTGGAAAAAGTGTGACCACTAATGTAATGCACCAACAAAATTCCAGCCAAAAACTGGTAGTACTGGTTTGTGAATATGGATCAACACAGCTGCTTGCATATTTCTTGGACCATCCTTGGAGATATACCTAAGGAGACTGTGATGAAAACTTTAAAAATTGATCATTGTCATTTCTTGTTGTAGGCACTATGCTGGGCCGTACAGAAAGTGCCCTCAGCAACAACTATGGTGCCCTTCCACCCTTACCTACCTTCTCCATGGCCAACAGCCTCCCCATCCAGGTGAGCTTCAGATGGATGATCAAAAGCTCAAACAGAAGTGTGTGGGAGCTGGGGGCAATGAATGATGATCCTCCAATGCTATTAACCTCTTTTATTCTTTCCTCTACTGCCAGCAGCAGCCAGTGCCCCCTGTTGCCAGCCAGACGTCGTCTTATTCCTGTATGCTCCCTGGCAGTTCGTCAGTGCGAAGCTATGATTCATACACACCCTCCCAGCTCTCTTCCCATAACCTGAGCCCAAGCAATGGAGCCTCTACTGGTAATGGAAGGGTAGGAGGTGCTGCAGGTGGGGATGGGGAAGGGGGTAGGAACAGGCCACCTTGATTTGGCAGGGTGTGGATAAGTAGAGCACAAAACAACTAGTACTGGCAGGTGGGCAGAAAGAGTGGGAAGTAAGTAGCCATCTGCTATGCAATGTGACTCCCTGATCAGCCAGATCTCTGACATGCAAAAAAAAAAAAAAAAGATGTAGAAGGAAACCTTAAGAAACAATTTTTGGACTATGACTCCCATAATCCTCCATACTAGCTAGAGGATTATAAGAGTTATAATCCAAAAGAGTAAGAGCCAAGAGAGTATATGGAATCCTCCCCTGGTGTTGATTTCACTGTAAAATGCAGAATATGGCCTCTATAGTCAGCTCTCCTTATCCATGGATTTTTTATCCACGGATTCAAGCATCCACAGTTTGAAAATATTCAAAAAAGTATTAATTCTAGATAGCAAACCTTGATTTCCATTTTAAATAAGGGACACCATTTTGCTTTGCCATTATATTTAATGTGACTTGATCATCCACAGATTTTGTTATCCATGGGGATCCTGGAACCAAACTCCAGTGGATAACAAGGGCCCACAGTAATGCAGAATACTGGAAATCTCAGCATCAATATGTTATTTTTAAAAGCAGGTTTTTAGCCCTTGTGGTCTTGGAGCAATAGATAAACATGTTGTCAGCTTCTGCAAAAATACACCAAGCATCTGAGTTTGTTTTTCATGTGTCAAGGGTGATGCATATTCATTTAGCATAATTTTCAGCTATCACACTATGACTCAGAGCCAACCTTTACAGAGACCACAAGCCAATTCTCAACCCAAGAAAGGAAAAAATAAAATACTGAACATAAAATTTCAGATTCTGCAAATAACTTCCAAAAATATCAAGCAAATGAGAGAAATTACATTTTGACAAATTGTCAGATTTGCATTGTTTGCTCCTGTTTGGAGTTTGAGGTACAGATGTCCAGTACTGTCCTCAAAACAAACCACATAGTTTGAAGTGCAGTGGTGAATTTTTGACCCTCCTGATGTTTTGGACTACAACTTCCTTCATCTCCTACACTGGATGTGTCGGCTGGGGCATGTTGGAATTACAAGGCAAGCAGAGGGCAACAAATGGCATACCCCTGACAAAAGTTCTTATTGCCCTCCACCTTCTATTTGAGCTATGCAAGGATCTCGGCAGTACTCCAAAGAACTGATCTAGTAAATCTTAGTGAGTGTAGCAGTTCAACTGTGAGTGAGATTTCCCCTTCAGTGCAACTGAGAGATCTGCAACTGAGACATCTTTCTAGAATTTCCACCATCCAGGGTACAAGGTAGAGCTTTCTCCCTTTTTCATAATAGTAGAAATTTGTGGGTATTCTGTGCAATTGGATGGAGGCAGAGAACCAGGGCAAAGAAAAGGGAATACTTCTTTATACAGTGCATAACCAAGATGTGGAATTTGCTACCACAAGATGTAGTGATGACTCAGATGCCTTCAAAGAGAATTAGACAAATTCATGGAGGAGAATGCTATCATTGATGATAGGTCTATTTGACTTCCAGCATCAGAGGAGGTGTGCTTCTCAATACAAATTGCTGGGGTATGTAAGATAGAGATGGGCATGTTGTCCTCATGTCCTGCTTGTGGGCTTCTCACTGGAGGATCTCATTACTCACTGGGAGAACAGAATGATGGAGCAATGTGGCCTTTGGTCTGATCCAGTAGGGTTCTTGGCTTTGTTATAGTGGATGTCTGTTAAGCTTGAAGGGTGTAAGACAGGGGTGAGCAACTGCACAAGGGCTGAGTGCCAATTTTTGTCTCCCTGTGTGCCACACCATGATGTTAGCATTGCAAGCGGCTTCTAGTCAGCATTTGGCTTCTAGTCATGTGGCTTCTAGTCAGCATTTCCAGCCAGTTTTCAGTTGAAAAATGCTTTGGAGAGATTCTGGATGTGGAAAAGTAAAACCACTGTGTTTGCAAGTGGTGGCACTGCATCATATTGGAACAAAACAAATAATCCAGAAATAGGCCTGGAAATATAAAGAAAATAGGAAAAATTGGCTGAGGGGGACTTTGGAGGATTGTCAGGGAGCCTTACTCCAGCTTTCTGGAGGAGACAAGTTATCTAGATCCATTTCAATCTGGATTCAGGCCTGGTTATGGGATAGAGAAAGCTTTTGGTCACCTTGGTGGATGGCCTATGCAGGGAACTGGACAGGAGTAGTGTGTTGGTCTTGCTTGACCTCTTGGCGGCTTTTAATACCATCGACCATGGTATCCTTCTGGGCCACCTCTCTGAGGTGGGACTTCAGGGCACTGTTATGCCGTGGTCCCAGTGGTTGTTGAAGGGGCAGGCTGTGGCATACCATGGTGTTAGCAATGCAATGTGATGTTGGGGAACTCCTTTTCAACCTCCTGGCCATTGGCCTGTGGGGTCCCTCAGATTTCTGTTCTGCCCCGATGTTATTAAACATCTACATGAAACCGCTGGGGGGAAGTCATCTAAAGTTTTGGGGTGCAGTGTCACCAGTATGCTGATGATACTCCACTCTGTCTCGCCTTTCCATCTGATTCCAAGGAAGCTGTCTTGGTACTGAACCAATGTCAGCAAAGTACTGGATGAGGGCAAACAAATTGAAACTTACTGTATATACTCGACTATAAGTTGAGACATTTATGCCCCAAAATTGCCCCTAAAATCCTGGGTCAACTTATATACTGGTCAATATGCCAGTAATGCTTAGAAAGGTCCTAAAACAAGCAAGCCTAATGCCCCACTCTCCATTTAACACCAGTTCCTTCCCTCTCCAGTCCATTTTGCAAGACCTTGCTTCCTATGGAAAACACTCTCCAGTTAAATCCACTTGCCTCCCTCTCTACTCCATTTTGCAAAACCTTGCTTCCTATGGAAAGCACTGTCCAGTTAAATCCACTTGCCTCTCTCTCTGGACCATTTTGTAAGACCTTGCTTCCTATGGTAAACACCCTCCAGTTAAATCCACTTGCCTTTCTCTCTACTCTGTTTTGCAAAAATTGCTTGCTATGGGAATCACTCTCCAGCTAAATCCACTTGCCTCTCTCTCTACTCTGTTTTGCAAAACCTTGCTTCCTATGGAGAAACACCTTTAAAGTGCCTTTAAACCCACTTGCATCTCTCTCTCTCTGTAATCTGTTTTGCAAGGCCTTGCTTCCTATGGAAAACACTCTGCCTTTAAATCCATTTGCTTCTCTCTCCACTCCATTTTGCAAGACCTTTCTTCCTATGGAAAACACTCCCTGTTTAAATCCACCTGCTTCCTTTCCAATCCAATGTTGAAACCTCTCCTCCAGCACCTGGGAATTGGTGTTTGGTGGTCGGGAGAGGTCCTGATAAGGAGAAGGAGGGACGAAAGTGATATTTCCTCCTTTCCATCCTTCTTTATAGCCCCTTGACTTATCCATGGGTTATATCAAAATCCAGGATTTTGACCCTGAAACCTTCCTGCGACTTATACATGAGTTCAACTTGTATACGAGTATATACGATAATCCAGGCAAGACAGTTGTAAGGTAGATCAGGGAATACAGACTCTGCCTGTGTTGGATGGAATTACACTCCCCTTGAAATCCCAGGCTCACAGCTTGAGTGTTCTCCTGGACTTAACTCTGAGTCTGGATGCCCAGGTTTCAGCAGTGGCCAGGAGTGCATTTACAACATTAAATCTAGAATTCAAAGATATAGCTGTGTTAGTCTACAGAATCAGTATGTAGAGAGATCTTGTAGCATCTTTGAGACTAACTGAAAGAAAGGAATTGGCAGCATGAGCTTTTGTAGACTTCAGTCTACAAAAGCTCATGCTGCCAATTTCTTTCAGTTAGTCTCAAAGGTGTTACAAGATCTCTCTACATAACATTAAAACTAGTTTGCCAGCTGTACCCATTCCTTGAGATGTCAGATCTGGCTGTGATGACGCATGCCTTGATTACATCCTGTTTGGACTACTATGATGCACTTTTCTACATAGACTTTGGAGCCTTTGGAGATTGCTTGGAAACTTCAGTGGGATAAAAGAATGCTGACTTTGGCCAGTTATAGGGAGCATATAAAAGATAAAGGTAGTCCCTTGATATGAATGCCTAGTTGTAACTGACTGTAGGGAACGATGCTCATCTCTGTTATTAAGCCGAAGAGCTAGTGTTGTCAGAGACTACTCTGTGACCATGTGGCCAGTATGACTGCACTGAATGCTGTTACCTTCCCACCAAAGTGGTACCTATTTATATACTTGCATTTTCATGCTTTCAAACTGCTAGGTTGGCTGAAGCTGGGACTAGTGACAGGAGCTCACCCCAGCTTTTGGGCCTCGAACTGCCAACCTTCTGATCTGCCTATCGGCAGAACTGACATCTTAACCACTAATCCACTGCATCCCACAGGGAGCATATAACTCCCTTATTAAAATAGTTTCACAGGCTACCTGTTAATTTCTGGGTACACTTCAAAGTGCTGGTCATGACCTATAAAGCCATGTATGGCTTAGGTTCAGAATATCTGAAAGACCACCTCTCCCATATAAACCTGCAAGAAGGCCAAGATTGTCAGGGGAAGGTTTCCTCTTGGGTCCCATCACCATTGCAGGCTTGCTTGGTGAGGATATGAGAGAGAGCCTTCTCTGGCTGCTCCCACCCTCTGGAACTTCCTTCCATGGGAGGCTACAGAAGGTTTTTATTTAAATGTGTGTTTTACTTGTTTTAACTTTTGTGTGGTTTTTTAAATTATTTGATAGTGTGTAATGCAGGGATATTTAATTGTCTTTAAAACTTTATTGTAAACATTTTTAATTTATTTCTGGAAGCTGCCTTGGGTCCCACTCTGGAAGAAAGGTGGCATATAAATGAAATAAATGAATAGTACACACACAGACACACTACAAAAGTGAGGCATGGCCCATGAGCCATATTTTTTCCACTCGGCTGTAGTGATTACAAAGGAAGGGAGTGAAACAAATATATTTCAGATATCAGATATGACTACCAGTATGCTATAGAAAGCCCTCTTTTGTTCAGTGAAGCCTCTTACCTCTGGATTCTCAAAACAAGAGACAAGCTCTTCTCTTCTCTTAAAACGCGAGCCATTGCAAGGGGGCATTTCAGCTCTTTCCTGCTTCAGATTGCAAATAGGATATGGACCTGCCCTTCCTCTTAAACTATTGTTAAGAAGGCAGTTGATGGAATATGATGTGATGAAGCACTTCACTGAGGGGCTTAAAAATCTCCCTGAGGCTTTGCTAGTAGCCTTTGACAAAGGGCTAATTATTGTTTTCTGTACTAAGGTAAGTTAGCTGTGGCAACCTTGGAGACCCTGTCATGTCCAAAGAGTCTTGACAGTCAGGGCTTTGAAGACATATCCGGGGTAACTGCATTGGCTTTGTAGTAAAGTACAATAACATTCAAGATAAAAAACAAAACAGTGATACCTTATTGGGCCAAACAAAATGCATGTTGCACATACATGAATGTCCTTCCACACTACCTGTACTGAGAACAGCTACATCTTGACAAAATGCAGGCTTGTGATTAACATTATCATAATTTTTCTTCCTCTTGTATGATTTTTGACACCTTTGCCTGATGAAGAAGCCAGTGGGGCTTTGAAAGCTTGCAACATGTATTTTGTGCTTTTTGGTTGATCCAATAAAGGTATCACTGTTTTACGGATTTTGGATATTTTTGTACAGAACTTTGATGAGTTATTCTTTTGGAATACAACTCCTCCATTCTCCAAGACAGTTCAGACACTGGCTATGCACGTTGGGGGATCTTTAGAGTTATATTCTAAAAAAAGTAGCGTTTCCAAATTCTGGGATGTTTCCCAGTCTGCTTACTGGATATATAAACACTTGTCCGTCCCCGTTCACAGACTTGGAGTCTGCGGTCTTGCTCCTTCACGGATGGCAAGTAGAGAGGGACAAAATGGCACGTGCCCCAAGGCGCCATTTTAACCAATGAGCTTTGAATATTTATGTTTTGTGTTCCAAGTCGCGGGTGGTGGTGATCTGGAACGGATCCCCCACGAATTGGGAGGGACGACTGTATTTATTTGCATGCTCTGAGTTTTGTGACATATGAGATTTGGAGTGGGGGGATTATTTCTACTTACTGATAATGTCTCTTTCTCTCTCTCCCCCCCCCCCCCATCTTTGTAGGGTTAATCTCTCCAGGAGTGTCTGTTCCTGTACAAGTCCCTGGTGGGGACCCTGATCTTTCCCAGTATTGGCCAAGATTACAGTGAGGAGGGAAGTGGAGGACGGAAACAGAAGGCTTAAAGGAAGTGGGAGAGGAATAAAAAGGAAGGAGCTTTTCCTCATAAGGGAAAAATGAATGGGTCACAACGTGGGGGAGAACAGTGGAGAGGGAAAGCTTGCCTTCTCTGTGTATCTATGTTAGAGCCTTCACCCTATTCTCATTGTGTGCACATATGTGCCATGGGGGAGCAGGGGACAGCTCCTCTGTTGTCTGTCCTTTTCCCATTATATATTATGCCCTGTGGCTTTTTCTTTCCTTCTTCCACCCTGGCTCCTAAAAAGAGCAGTAAGAACCAGGGGAAACATTTGTCAGAAGTACAATGGCAAGGGGGGAAAAAGAAAAGAAAACCAACGTCCTGGGCATCTAGTGTAAAAGATTGTGGGAATCAACACTTATTTGGAAATCAGATACAAATTACAAAGAATGAAATGAAATTGGAACCTTAAATGCTAAAGCAAATACATAGTGGCCACCAAATTGGAATCCAGTGGAAGTGAAAATCTACAAAGAACTGTCTGAGGAAAATGAAGCACATTCCCCTTTCAAGCTTTTTTTTTTTTGCAAAGGATTGTGGGAGGTAAATATCACCACAACCATTTGAAAGTTAGTGAAAATCATTGTGGGAAACAAAATACTAACCCTCCCCTTTTTTTGCCCTTCCTAGAATATTGTGGGATATATGTTAAAAGGCCTCTGGGCCCCTCTTGCAGTTTTGGGAGGGATGCTAGTGTTACTTCCTGGGTGTGTGGTGTTCAGTGGCTCTTCCTCTTGCAAAGATCCTCCTTTAAACCCCCCTCCATGTTTCTCTGGAGTTTATCACACGGGGACCATATATACCTCCATCCCAAAAATGATTAAAGTGGCCGCAACCCACAAAAGTGTTCAATACGCGAAGGATTTTCACTCACAGAACCTAGTAATGCGTTAGAAGCTCATTACTAAAGTGAGAAAGAAGGTAGAATGTGCGTTTGGTTTTCACACACATGCGTGTAAATCCGAATAATGGTTTGGGAGTCTCTTTTCTGCGTCACCAGAAATCACCCATAGAAATAAATAATTTTGTTTACACAATTTTCTTTATAAAAATATACTGTATTGTCCCTTACTTTCCAAGAAATGGCATCCAACCCAAGTAAAAAGAACAAAACATAACCCAAAGAAGTAGGAAAGGTAGAAAAACTGCATAAAAGTCTGCAGTTCCTGAGCAGCTGTTTCTTTAAGACCCCCAGCTAATGGGGAAGGGACATTCACACAGAAGGAGAAGCAAGCTTTTTCTCTGTGTCCCTGCCTTTGCCTCAGCAACTGTTCCTTTAAGAGCCCAGGCTACTTGCCCCAAAGAACCATGGGCAATCTGGCAACAAGTACAGAAACAGGGAGAATCCCTCAAATGGCTTTCACACTAGAGCAATTGCGCAAAAAAAGCGCAAATTCATGAATGAAATGGAAATGAATTTACGGTATTTTCCCGAAAATGCCTATTTGCTGGTTCATGTCACTTTCCTGTCAGATTCCGAGCGGTTTGCGCACAATGTCGTGTGAAAACCATTTGCACAATTGAGCCTAATACACTGGATAACCACAGGTTCTGACCCGTTTAAACTTCCAGTTTTCCCCGTGTGATAAACTTATCTGTTCACTTTGCCTCACTCTAGCCTATCTTTTCTTTCCTGCATGGAATTCACTTAGCTGGGTTTGCACACAAACTCTGGAGGGCTTGTGATCATTGACCTACACAAAATGCCCACACAGATACACACATGCTTGTAGATTCAAACTGTTTTCACCCGTGTTAATAAAGGACCTGTGTAAATAACATTGTGTGAGTGTTAACAGTGTGTGTGCGCAATGCATTTATGCTACCTCAGCTCTGACCAAGGTGAGACAAACGGAGAATCCAAGAGAAGAGAGTGATGGAGGAAGCAACTCCAACAAAAGGGTGGGAAGGATGGGGGAAATTTTGGTTGTTGGGTAGAGAGACAGAAACTTGTAAAGATTGGGAAATTCCCATATAAATGGCTGTGTATTGATGTACAGTGAAGTGCATGAAAGAAATAGCACAGCATCACAGACAAAATGGTAGATTTATAAATTAAGCATCCTGGGTTTGATGATAGGCTTGGATGTTGTCCATGAACTTTAACAATGCTGTCCATTGTTTAACTGCCCTCATGTCAATCCTGACTTGTAGCAACCAGGTGGATGAGACATCTTCAAGACTCTCTTATTTTCCACTGCTCTGCTTAGTTCCTGTAAATTTATATCCATGACCTCCTTAATGTCCATCCATCTGGCATATGGTCTTCCTCTCCTTCTATACCCCCCACCTTTCCTAGCATTATTATCTTTAACAATAAATCATTCATTCTCATGGTGTGACTAGAGTATGACAACCTCAATTTTATCATCTTAGCTTCAAGGAAGATTTCATGCTTGATCTGTTCTAGAACCCATTTGTTTGTCTTTTTGGCTATCCAGGGTATCCTCGGCACTCTTCTCCAGCACCACAGCTTAAATTAATTTATTTTCTTCCTATGTGCCCTCCTCACTATCCAGCTTTCGCATCCATACATGGTAATAGGGAAAACAATGGCTTGTATGATTCTAACTTTCATGCTCAGTTGGATATCTTTACATTTTAGGATCTTTTCTAATTCTTTCATAGCTGCCCTCACCTTTCCTATCTTCTTATTTCTTGGCTGCAGTCCCAATTCTGATCAATGTTTGACCCAAGATACAGGAACTCTTTTACTATTTCAATTTTCTCATTACTACAACTCACTTTTGTTCTTGTTCTCCTCCCGATGCCTCATTGTGCATTGTTCATGTGTGCATGAACACACAGCCATTTCAAAGATCTCTTCTTGGGAACCATATGCTCTTCTCAGCAAGCATCCCCCTCCCTATTTCCCTGCCTTTGCTTTTTCTGGTGGTTTTTCCTTGAGCAAGCAGCAGTGCCTGTGGTTTGAGCTTCTGAATAGTAGCAAGGCTGTGGGTCTCATGGCTCCAAGCCACATAAAGACTTTTGCTCAGTTCAAGTGTACTGTATTCTCTGCATCTCTCGATGGCTGTGCAATTGAATTTGTTTTTTGTTTTTTTTAAATTTGGGGAAATGGCTAATCTAAGACAAAACAAAGACAATTAAATTGTATGCAAAGCAATTATGTAGAGATGTACTTCATCGGTATCTTGGTTGCATAATTTAAACTTGAGGGAGTACACAATAAAGGTACCACTGCACTGCTCCTTTTTAGGTTTACATTGATGTAGTTAGTACTAAGCTTCAACAACATAATTGCCTTATTAGCTCACTCTGGAGTACCTGCATTTGTTAAACAAGAACTTCACATTTAAAAGAGAAACCCATAGGACCCTTTGTTGCCACAAGTTTCAGCTTTTGAGTGGACAAGAGTGGGGTATGGATTGCTTTCCAGATGGTGTCAAACTACAATTACCATAATCCTTGGGCACTACTCATACCAGCTGGGGCTGATGAGAATTAGAGTCAAACAATGGAGGCTCACAGATTCTGCATCCTAGTGTAGTGAGTAGAGAAATTCCTTACTAGTGACAGATAGTTTGCTATAATGTTGCCCAGTTAAGGAAATCTCAGTCAACTAAACATATGAATTTTTAGATGTGCCGTAGCTGACTTGATTAAATTTGCATGTATGAAAGGAAAGCTTATATTTTTATAAAACCCACCCAAATGCATTCTTTCTTGCGTTTTTATGATGCATGCTTACATTTCAGAAACTTTCATGTTAGAAGAATTATTCCCTTTCTGTAACACAACCTAGAATGAAAGACCCCATTTTTTTACAATTATGCTTCTCAGTTGTGGTTTTTATACATTTTTAATATATGTATAAAATGTTCTGGTTTTTTTTTTTAAAGGCTGCTGAATTAAATTGGGATCAATCTTTTAGTCAAAGTTTTCTTAACAAAATAAGTAAAAAATGTCTTACCTAATGAATCCGATTGATGGATCAAAAAAAACCAAAATTCACAGGCCTAACCATTTCCCACTACTTTTATCAACAAATATGGCTGGTACAAAAATATGTAAATTCACACCAGCAAATTGAAAATATCCCATTGACTAGCATTGGTGGGGAGATGAAAATTGTGTATTTGTACTCTTCCCCATACGTGGAGAAAATGCATCATGACAACAGTGGAATTCAGATTTTTTTAAAAAGGAGATTGTAGAATTGTGTTAGCTAAAGCAGTAATGTATCCCCGTTTCAATCCCATTTCTTTTATTCTGCAAGGTAGCCATGGTTGCAGATCAAACAGAAAATCAAGAGATGAAGTTGGTGGCATCATTACATTGCTATACTGGAGGGAAAAGTATACCAGTTGGATGTCAGCCTGGCACAGATTTATTAGAGACAGAGAAGTCTGTCAGACATTGCAGTAATTTTTAAAAAGGGCCCTGGAAAACTGGTGTTGATTGTGGCAATAGCTCTTCCAAATCTTATAACCTCAGTTCATGCCCAGTGTCCTTCATTAATGCTGAGTCAATTTTCTGCCAAAGGTAATTTGATTCTGCTAAACTTTTTGTGTCATAGTTGGGTCTATTCTTAGTTCCTGTTTATTCATAGACATCCTTACCCACCCAACAGCAAATTGAGAGAACCACAAAACACCACACCCTTCTGAGATTGGAGCACCTGCAAGGAGGAAGTGGTTGGAGGCAGTTGGCCAAGGGTGGGGGACCACTTTGTACATGTATTTTGAACATGTGCCAGGATGGAGGGTGGGTGGGAAGCAGGTGCTGGGCAACAACTCACAGAGGGTATCCGTTTGATTTGGAGCTATGATAAAGGGTGGTAGGATTAATGTGCCTTCTGTGTGCCCTCTAAATAACCAAGGCACAGGATTGTAGGAGAATCTGCGTTACTGCAGAGAATTACTGCATTCAGTAATGAATTTTGGAATACCCCCTTCTCCTCAAGAACTTTGTCTTCTTGAGAAAATATTCCTTTGGATCTGAGGTGCATTTCAATTAGGGATGATTGAAGGAATGTGTGCCTACCACTTTGCCAAGTAGAACAAAAGTTTCATTTTGTTCCCCAGTCCTTTCCATTCAACACAGTGCCAGGCGTATGCAAACATAAATGTTTTTGGCTTGAGTCACACCAACATGTATGTTTATCAAATGGATCCTAAATGAAGAAATGGGGCCTTAGTCCATATATACATATACATAGATGGAGTTGCTATCCTTCTTAGGGCCACATACATTTTAGTCTTTCAGGGAGCTGGGGCTTTATGCTTAACCAAGTTCAACACAATGAAATGATGTGAGAGCAAATGAGTGGCAGACATTGGTGCATTTCTGTATTTGTTACACTTTATATGCTACCTTTCCCTCAATGACTCAAGGTAGTGTACACTGCACTTCTCATCCCTGCTTAAGTCCCCACAACCACCACCCTGTGAGGTGTTGGGGGAAAATGGGAGGGCGTCATCAGCATAAAGACTAATCTTGTGTTTCTTCATCACACCATTTAATGTCTGGATTAGTTCAGCTAAAGGTTCCAATGCTAGAGCAAATAACAGGTGAAAGAAGGCATTCTCGTCTGGTACCATGGGACAATGAACATCTTGAGAATCAACAGCATTGATGTTCACAACAGTGAACCTCTGTAGAGTTTTTGGGGCATATTCACAAACTCTTGCCCCATCTATATGCTTAGATATAGCTCTACATGTGCCATTTGTCTACACATCTGAGACCTGAAACCAATCTGGCCATTTTAAAATTTAACCTTTTACAGCAGAGTTTGGGAATTGTGCAATTCTCCTTGTTGCACTGCGAGCTCCCAATACTCTTTACTAACCTGGCTATGCTAGGTTAAACGGCTTATAGTCTGGACCATCTGGAGGGCTACAAAAGTCTCACCTGCATTTCAAAGAATAATAAAGAATAATACAGTTTAATCTTGTATTATATGCATTTGCAATAAATTACCATACACAAGTTATCGCCAGCCAGCTATTTAAAAAGTAGTCATGGTGGTCTATATGAATCTCCCCATTCACAATCCATAACAGCATTGCTTTTACTAGAGGAGTGGGGAACATTCAGTCCTCTATATATTGTTGGACTGACACTCCCATCAGCTATAGCCAGCAGAGCCACTGGGGAGAAAGCTGGGAATTGCAGTCCAACAATATCCAATGGGCTGCATATTCCCTAGCCCTGCTCTATGAATGAAAATGCCAAAAAAAAAAAAAAAGTGTGAAGGAATTTGAGTTCTTCGGAGCTACCTTTCTGGTTAGATGGTGCAAAAAGCCCTTCCATCCCCTACTTTCTTTAGTCTCACTGCAACTGAGGAAAGAGTTCTGAACTCAAAAGTTTTCAGATTCATGTGGCATTTTTTGTTGACTCTAATGAAGATATTGTTTCAATTGAGCTTTTGTTTTAGCCAAAACCAGGGTTCGAATCTCTTTTGTAACTGGATGGTGGTGGTTGTGTGCCTTCAAGTTATTTCTTGACTTATGGCGACCATAAAGTGAACTTATCATAGGTTTCCTTGGCAGAATTTGTTCAGAGGGGTTTTTCCCTTACCTTCCTCTGAAGTTGAGAGTGTGACTTGCCCAGGGTCACCCAGTGGGTTTCCATGGCCGAGTGGTGATTCGAACCCTGGTCTCCCAGGATGTTATCACACAGGGGAAATCTGTTGGTTAATCCACATAAATCCTAAACAAAAACTGAATTTGTTTTTGATACAGCCCTGGTGGCGCAGTATCAGCCCTGGTGGCGCAGTGGTTAAATGCCTGTACTGCAGCCACTCACTCATAGACCACAAGGTTGCGAGTTCAATACCAGCCAGGGCTGAGGCTCGACTCAGGCCTGCATCCTTCCGAGGTCGCTAAAATGAGTACCCAACTGTTGGGGGGCAATCAGCTCATAATTGTAAACCGCTTAGACATCCCATAGCGTGATATGAAGCGGTATATAAATAAGCTGCTTTGCTTTGCTTTGAATTTGTGCCTCACAATTTCACACAACGTCGCACAGAAACTGGTCAGAAACTGGTCAGAAACTGGTATTATCCAAGATCTTTTTAATTTCGGGAGTTTAGAGGAAATGCATTTGCGAAATTACAGTAATTTCGAATTTACTGTAATGTGAAAAGCAAATACGCACGGACAATTCTCTTTTAAAACCTAGAGGAGGGCCAAGAGGAGGAGGAGGAGGGGCCTCCAGGGAGGGAGAGTCCCGGTCTCCTCCTCAGTGCCATGAAGGGAAGGCGAGGCGAGGCGAGGCGAGGCGAAGCGAGGTGAGGTGAGGGAAGTTTGGGACAGAGGAGAAGTTTGGCATTTGGGATGGAGGGAAAAGGAGGGAAAAGAAGGCTTCCCTCGCAGCAGCTGTGGGTGGATGTGGGTGCAAGTGTGGGGTGTGCTTGTGGAGCAACTTGGAGATCCATCTCACCATGAAGTTCTGCCCTGCAGGTCCTACAAAGGGAAAAGGCTTATGGGGGGGGCATGGGAGCTACCTCCAGTTTCCCCCTCTCAATCCCTCCCTTGCCTCGGCTTGCCTTGCCTTGCCTTGCCTTTCCAGCCTCCTCCTCCTCCTCTGCTCTCTTGAGAGGTCATAACCCCAACAGAAGGGGGTTAGGACCCGTGCAGGAGGACATGACCCCAAATGTAGGACAGTCTGACATTTCCTCCTGGGAAATGCAGGACTCGCCCTGGAAAAGGAGGAGTCTTGTCACAAAACACACCAATTTCCAGTACATGTACGGGTTCTTTTCACTTGTGTATGAAAGTTAAAAACGTCTTTTTTTCGCTTTTAACTTAATTCCGTTATTACTGTAATTACATGTGAAAAGCTTTTGCGTAATTAAGCTCTATTTTCACTTTCTTTTCGGGATGCTTCATTTCCACTTTATTATCTCTTTAACAACGAAACTGGCCCACGTGTGATAACGTCCCCAGTGTCTTAGCCCAACACTTTAACCACTACACTAGGCTGACTCTCTTCTTGCTTAATGGTGGGGTCACCATCAGTTGGTAGGCGACTTGTAGGCACACACATAAACACATATGGTTCTGGCTGAAGCAAAAGCTCCATTGAAACAATATCTTCATTAAGGTGAACAAAAAATGCCACACAAATCTGCAAACTTTTGAGTTCTTTAGAACTCTTTCCTTTATCGAACTGAGACTGAAGAAAGTAGGGTATGGGAGGGTTTTTTGGCAAGCAGTTTATTAACTTTGACAATTTTCAGATATTCTCAGAAGAGGACAAATTACTTTTCCCATCTACTATAATTCAAGCAATCTATGTGCCCTCCATGCATTCACTGCAGCTTACTCCCAGGTAAGTAGACAAAGGAAAGATTGCAGGCAATTTTATTATTCTTGGGAGGACACAGCAATGGTTGTCTTAATATTTCTTAACACTGGATCATTAGCACACTTCTGATGGATAATTCCTGAGAAGGCTCCACTACACAGGAACCGTAGGCTGCTGTCACACTGCAGAGTTAATGCAGTTTGACAGCACTTTAAATGTCATGGCTCCATTTTATGGAATCCTGAGGTTTGCAGTTTGTTATGGCACCAGAGCTCTCTAACAAGAGAAGGCTAAATATCTCACAAAACTACAAACCCCAGAATTTCATAGTAGTGAGCCATTGCAGTTAAGGTAGTGTAAAACTGCATTAATTCTGCAGTGTAGATGAAGCTCAAGTGGTCCAATTTTGCCAGCTCAGTCTAGTCGTTCAGGTGGGATGGGGGTGTTTCAAGCTTCCTGCGCCCACCCTCTCACTTTCATAGTTATGTCACTGCAGGAAGAAAGATAGAGAGCAATCTGCACATCAGTGAATTTGAGGTGGTTTTCTTGGGCAAGGAATACTCATGAAGAGGTTTGGCCAGTTCCTTTCTCTGAAGTATAGCAAATGAATACCAGGAGCTGTAGGATATATTTCAGAGCAGGGGTAGGCAACTTTTTGAGCCGGGGGCTGGGTTGCTGTCCCTCAGACAATTGTGGGGCCGAAGCACCAAAAATAAATAAATAAATAAATAAATTTTAAATAAAAAAAAACTTTTAAAAAACTATGCATGCACACTCTCTCAGCCCCAGAAAAGCCATGGCAAAACCCCTGTGGAGATTTTGCCAAGAAAACCCCATGAACAAGTAATGACAACAATAATCAATATCATCATGGCAGGTGGCGGCAGGACCGGCCTGGGGCCGGTCCAAAGGCCTCGGGGGGCCACATCCAGCCCCCGGGCCTTAGGTTGCCTACCCCTGTTTCAGAGGAAGAAACTGCCAAAACCACCTCTTGAGCTTCCCTTGCCCAAGAAAACCCTATGAAATAATGGGGTCAACATAAGTCCAGAGGCGACTTAAAGGCACATACAGGTTAAGGCTCTCTTATTCCAATTTTTTTTTTAAAAAGCAAACCTTGATTTTACCATTTTCTATAAGGGATATCATTTTACTATGCTATCATATTTCATCCACGGATTAAACATTCATGGATGAACATCCTGAACATCTACGCCTTTTGGTATCCACGGGATGCTGGTGGTGATCCTGGAACCAAACCCAAGGGCCCACTGTACACCTAAATCCAAAATCATCTACATGAGTAGCTGAGATAGTGACACTTTTGCTTTCTGATGATTTTGTGTACACAAATGTGGTTTCCTGCAGAGAATTATTAAACATATTATGTATGACATTACCTTCGGGATATGTGGATAAGCTGTATAGGAAACACAAATAGATTCCATGTTTAGACTTGGATCCCCTCTCCAAGATATTTAATTATCTAGATGCAAATAGTGATCCAGTGTGGTGTAGCTGTTTGAGTGTTAGACTATGACTCTGGAGCCCAGGGTTCAATTCCCAGTTCGGCCATGAAACTGTGTGACCTTGGGCAAGTCACATGCTCTCTGACTCAACTTACGGCAACGCTAAGGCAAACCTCTTCTGAACAAATTTTGCAAGAAAAAAATATTATAGGTTTGCCTTAGCATCGCTGTAAGTTGCAAAGGACCTGAAGGCACACAACACACACACAGATGCAAATATCCCAAAATCTGGGGGTGGGTGGGAAATATACCAAGCAGTTCTGGTCCCAAGCATTTCAGATAAGGGAGACTCAACCTGTACATACACATGAGAGAAGCATGCAAGGCAGGATTCCTGGGCTCCTCATCACTCCCCCCCCCCTTAAATCAGGGTGACCAGATGTCCTCCTTTTCCAGGACATGTCCTACACTTCAACCTTTTGTTCTGGAAAAAAATTCAAAATGCCCTCAATTTTGAGCATGGTTAAAAAGCCCATTGAGTAACTTCACGTTTGCTGTTCCACTTCAAGAAAGTTGTCTACTTTGCAGCCTGTTCTTGCTGCAAATAGGAGGATAGGATAGTATGGACAGGATGGAGGAGATTTGTGGCACGATTTTGCCCACTTTCTGCACAGGTTAATGTCACGTTAATGCTCAATAAGCCTAGCATCTGAAAACAATCCTGCTTTTGTGGGATATTCTCGAGATTTAAACCCCGTTTATCCACATGATTTGGGTGCTTTGCCTCTCATGTGATAAACTCCTAATACAAGATCCCATGAATAACCAGGGAATAACCAGGGAATAAACAGCAAAAAGTCATTCGCAGGAAAATCCCATGAATGATTTGCTGCTGTTTTTTGCCTGGTTATTCACAGGATAATGGCACTTTAATCACATTTCATCTCGACGTCATGTGAAAACCATTAGCGCAATTGTGGTATTATCACAGGTTATTCACGGGATAATAGCACTTTGAACATGAAGTTGTGTGAAAACCATTAGCGCAATTGCAGGATTATCATGGGTTAATCACCATTTATACTTCCAATTGTCCCCCATGTGATAAACTCCTAGAAATGTTTTTAAAACCTTTTCTTTGGTCATATCCCCCATTTTTTCCTCGGAGGTCCTCCATTTTGATCATGACAAGCATGGCTTTACATTTCTAGGAGTGTTTTTAGCTTTTATTTGGTCATGTCCTCCATTTTGAGCATGGATTTTGATTTCTATGGGTGCAGGGTGACCAGAGTTCCTCTTTTTCCAGGACCTTCCATCCATTTCACCCTTCTGTCCAAGAGGAACACCAAAAGATTCTCCATTTTGAGCATGGCTCATGTAACTCATGTAAATGAGTTTATATTTCCAAGTGTTTTTAAAAGCTTTTTATAGGGTCATGTCTCCCATTTTTTCCTTGAAGGTCCTCCATTCTGAGTATGACAAACATGGATTTACATTTCTAGGAGTGCTTTTAGCTTTTTATTTAATCATGTCCACCCTTTTTTCCTTGAAGGTCCTTCATTCTGAGTACGACAAACATGGATTTACATTTCTAGAAGTGTTTTTAAATTTTTAGTCATGTCCACCCTTTTTTTTCTTGAAAGTCCTTCATTCTGAGTATGACAAACATGGATTTACATTTCTAGTAGTGCTTTTAACTTTTTATTTAGTCATGTCCACTCTTTTTTCCTTGAAGGTCCTCCATTCTGAGCGTGACAAACATGGATTTACATTTCTAGAAGTGTTTTTAAAAGTTTTTCTTTGGTCATGTCCACCTTTTTTTTCCTTGAAGGTCCTCTATTCTGAGCATGACAAACATGGACTTGGAGTGCTTTTAGCTTTTTATTGGGTCATGTCCCCCATTTTTTTTTTCCCTTGAAGCTCCTCCATTCTGAACATGACAAACATGGATTTACATTTCTAGTAGGAGTGGGTTTTTTTTAAAGCTTTTTTATTGAGTCATGTCCCCTATTTGTTTCCTCTTCCATTCTGTGGTGCCTGGTGCCCCTTTTGTGGTGAGGAGGCCACACCTGGGCCCCCTGCCTTCAAAACCCTGAGAGGGGAGTTGTAGTTTAGCCGGCCCTGCCCTTGACATCCCCTCACACAAACAGGCCCTTTCTCTATCTAGCTGCTGTTTCCTGTTGACAGGCTGCTTCCCTCCCTCAGTGGGTTTCTGAGCTCACTTCCCCGCCAACAACAGGAAGCCTTTTTACTGCAGCAGCAGCAGCAGCAACAGGAGGAGAGAGCTTCCCGCCACACCCCACAGTTTTGGGTGGGCTGGAGGTCAGAGGAGCCCCATGGAGGCAGGAAAGGGGGAGGAAGGGGCTTTAAAGGGCTCAGCCTCCTCCTTCTCCTCTCTTCATGCTGGGAAGGCAGCTCAGCCCAAAGGCAGGAGGCAGAAAGAGGGTAAGAGATGGGGATGTGTCATGCTTGACAGAAGTGTGGGGCACAAATGGTTGTGGGGTGGAGGTCTGAGCTTGCTGGAAACCTTCTTCTCTGTTTCTGTCACCCCAGTTTTTGCAATCCTGGGTCCACAGGATGAAATTTGGCTGCATCTGCGCTTCAGGAATGTAACCTGGTTTGATACTGCTTTAACTGCCATGGGTGGCACAGGTTGGCCTCGTCCCCACTTACCTTTAAACCGGTTTGCAGTTTGCCTTTGCTCCGTGTCGGTGAATCAATTCCAAAAGGTCCGTCGTTCCCGCTATGAAAGCGGATCTTTTCATTATTCCCTTGTAATCGCTTCTTTTTAGGCATGATTGTCGTTCCCACTAGTTTGCGCCGCTTCAAAATGTATGTCAATCATCTACGCGTCATCGGTGACGCAAGCGGCAACACAGTGAGGACGGGGACGGAGCAGGGTGACTTTGGCTGCTCAAAATACACCATTTCCCCTTTGAGCAGCCTGACTTAGGAACTAATTTAAAATAAAATAAAATTGATAGACGATCCATTGGTATTGCAACTACTTGTCTCGCGAAGCTGCGTCAGCCCAATCGCCCAGTGTGCCGCCAAGTTGCAAAAAGAATGGATAGTATATTTGGTAATTCGGTATTATATATACACCAACAAAAATCACAGAGCTCATGCGCCCCATCAAACTATAAGTCCCAGAACTGCATAACATTGAGCCATGGTGGTTAAAGTGGTGTCAGACCGGGTTATTTCTTCAGTGCAGATGCAGCTCTAAGTTAATGGAGGGTTTAATTCTTTTCTCTCTTTCTATCTGGAAAATCAATATAAAAAAGGATCTTGTAGCACCTTTGAGACTAACTGAAAGCAAAAAGTTGGTAGCAACATCATTGTTTCAGTTAGTCGCAAAGGTGTTACAAGATCCTTTTCCATACGCTTTCTCTTTGTGTAACCGCAAATAATTATGACCCATCATATTGTAATAGGTTCAGAAGAAAGTTTTTATTGAACATATGGGGCCAAAATACACTGCAGAAATAATCCAGTTTGAGACTGCTTTAACTACCCAGGCTCAATGCTAGGGGATTCTGGGAACTGTAGTTTTATGAGACATTTAGCCTTCTCTGTCAGACAGCTCTGGTCCCACAACAGACTACAGTCCCTAGGATTCCCTAGCACTGAGCCAGTGCAGTTAAAGCAGTCTGGATTAAAACTGGATTATTTCTGCAGTGTGTTTTGGCCCTTGGTTTCTATAGATTTTTCTACAAGATTTTCTATAGAGGGAAGCTGCTTCTCGCTCAGCCCAACAGTGGAAAGCCAAGGCTGGGCTAACAGCAGAGGCCCTGGTTATAGAATCATAGAATGACAGAGTTGGAAAAGACCCTCAAGGGCCATCCAATCTGATCTCATTCTGCCATGCAGGAATACACAATCAAAGCACCCGTGACAGATGACCATCCAGCCTCTGTTTAAAAAGCTCGAAAGAAGAAAACACCACTCTCTGAGGCAGCGTGTTCTATTGTCAAACAACTCTTATTGTCAGTAAGTTCTTCCTAATGTTTAGGTGGAATCTCTTTTTCTGTAGCTTCAGACCATTATTCTATCTATAGGTCTTAGGGGGGTTGCAGACTGCCAGAAATAGTGCAAATTGAGTCCACTTTTAGGGTTAGGGTTAGTGCTAGGGAATCTTGGGAATTGTTTTTTTTCTGAGACATTGAGCCTTCTCTGTCAGAGAGCTCTGGTGCCACAATAAAATACAGTTCCCATGATTCCCTAACCCTAACCCTAAAAGTGGACTCAATTTGCACTATTTCTGGCAGTCTGCAACCCCCCTTAGTCTCTGGAGCAGTAGAAAACAAGCTTGCTGCTCAAAGTCAGGCCAGTAAGTGTGTGTTGTATTTGGTTTTAGGATTTTGCCCTGTGCATGTATTCATCCTGATGTAGTGGTTTGAGTGTTGGACTAGGGATGCATCTACCCAGTAGAAATAATGTAGTTTATACCACTTTAGTGGCCACAGCCCATCCCATAGGATCCTAGGATTTGTAGTTTTGTGAGGCATCAGCACTCTTTGGCAGAGAAGGCTAAGGAACTTGTACAAATATCACAGTTCCAGCGAATGGAGCATTTAAAAGTAGTGTCAGTCAAACTACATTTATTTCTATGGCACCCTTGGACTCTGGGAGACCAGGGTTTGAATCCCCCCTCAGCTATGGAAACCCACTGGATGACCTTGGACAAGTCACACTCTCTCAGCATCAGAGGAAGGCAAAGTCAAACCCTTTCTGAACAAATCTTGTAAAAAAAAACAAAAACCATGACTTGGCTCTCCTTAGGGTCACCATAAGACAGAAATGATTTGAAGGCACACAACAGCAATGCAGCCTATTTGACTAGGAGACAATCCTACTGTATTCTGGAGTTCTGTGCCGCTTTGCAGCTGGACTCCCTTTGTATTTTATTCCTCCACACAAATGGGCCATATAAAACCTTCCCACACAAATAGCGGTGCCATCAATGTATTCTTTGCAAAGTAAGAGAGGTCCACTGGTTATGCTTGCCACCATCCCTTGAAATAGGCAACCTGGTATTCTCCAGGTGTTTTGGACCAGAGTTCTCATAATTGCTGACTACTGACTGCGCTGAAACAGGTGATGGGAATTATAATCCACTGTATTTGGAAGCTACTAGGTTACCTATCCCTAAGCAGTATTGGTGCTAAAGCCACCCCCCACCCCCGATCTTTGATCCCATTTCCTCATTTATTAGGTTCTACCCTGTTCCTAGAGATTGAGAAAGTGGTGGCTGTTTTTGTCTCTTTAGTCCAGAGATAGGAATTCTGTAGCTTTCCAGATGTTCTTGGACTGCACCTTTCAACTTTCCTCATCAGTGGTTGTGCTAGCCAGGTATGCTGGGACTTACAGCCCAAAAAATCTGGATGTGTGTGGGGGGGAAACATTTCCAACTTCAGAGTAAATGATGCAGTGAGGATCTGTGATTGGATTCCAATAATTTCATGTTCTTTATTTATTTTGATGCAACCAAGGCAAACACTAATGGCACAAGCAAGAGTTTGGGGAAGTAAAAGATATTTTTAACTTGGAAAATAAGGCACAGGAAAATTCAGTCTTGCCCTCATTCTTGCACTGTGGTTCTGATCCAATTTGTCTCCACACCACAATTGCTTGTTAGAAACATTAAAAAGATAGGCACTCCATAATCACAGACTTTGATTGTATTTGTCTAATTCACCCCTGAAATAGATTACGGGACAAGTTGCCAATAGTTTTACCCAGGAGTAGGCAAACTTTTTGATCCGGGAGCCGGGTTGCTGTCCCTCAGACAATTGGGGGGGGCCGAAGCACCAAAAATAAAATAAAATAAAATAAAAGTAAAAAAAATGTAAAAATTAAAAAATATATGCATGCACACTCTCTCAGCCCCAGAAAAGCCATGGCAAAACCCCTGTGGAGATTTTGCCAAGAAAACCCCAAGAACAAGTAATAACAACAATAATCAATATCATCATGGTGGGCAGTGGGGGGCGGTGGCAGTGGTGGCGGCATGACCGGCCTGGGGCCGGTCCAAAGGCCTCGGGGGGCTGCATCCAGCCCCCAGGCCTTAGGTTGCCTACCTCTGTGCTAAGCAGAGGCTGGATGATGGGTGCTCTGGTTGTATCCTGCATTTCAGCTCCACCGTTCAGTAGCCTTTCCATAGGGATTGTGATCTTGGGCAAGTCACACTTTCTCAGTCTCAGAGGATGGCAGTGGCAAACCCCCTCTGAAGAAACTTGCCAAGAAAATCCTGTGATAGGTTCATTTTAGGGTTGCCATAAGTTGTTGAAGGCAAACAACACACACACACACACACACACACAGAAAGAGAGGGATTTTGACCAGATGGTTTTCAAGATCCCTTATAATACAGTACTGTGAATACATTTCTCTCTCTCTCTCTCTCTCTCCTTTGTATATGTGTAGCAAGAAAAAGAGATACCTGGTTTCTAGTTCCCACAGAGATACCTGGTTTCTAGTTCCCACCTAGTCATAACCTTGGTCCCATGACTATCTTTCCAACTAACCTATCCCACAGGGTTCATATATGGATAAAATTGGGAGAAAGGCAAAATCTGTGTCCCCTTGTGCTCCTTTGAGGAATGATGTAATATAAATGAATTTGATGTGATGATGATGTTTGTTATCTAGAGTTTGTTGTTGACTGCCCTCAAATCGATCCCGACTCATGGCGACCCTGTGGATGAGGCATCTCCAAAACTCCCTATTTTCCACTGCTCTGCTTAGTTCCTGTCAATTCATTCCTGTCACTTCCTTAACAGAGTCCATCCATCTAGCATGTGGTCTTCCTCTCTCTCTAGGTCTCGCCATCTTTCCTACCTAGCATTATTGTATTTTCCAATGAGTCATTCCTTCTCATGACATGACCAAAGTATGACAACCTCAACTTTATCAACTGATTTTCCTTCTATGCACCTTTCTTACTGTCCAGCTCTTGTAACTGTATGTGGTAATAGGGCAAACAGTGGTTTGCATGATTCTAACTTTCATGCTTTCTTGCTAGATAACTTTCATATATCTAGGATACTACCCAGTTATACCTATTTGCCTGATAGAATATCCAGTTTAATAGCATTTGAGATCTGTAGCTTGGTGACGTTACTATATGAATCAAAATCTGTATATAAACAAACAAACAAACCCCATAGCAGAGTGTTTTGTACATTTTATCTTTTTTGGACTACAACTGCTAGATTCTGGATGCTGTGATCCAAAAACCTAAAGTTGCTAGGCCCTGAAGATCTAACAGTTTACTAGTCCCTATGAGAATCTTCTTCGTTATCTGTCTTCCAAATGGATGTAGCTGGGAATGAAGGTATTACAACTGCCATCATCCCCAGCTAGCTGATTGGGAAGGCTACATGGCGTTTGTCAGCTTTAAAAGATGCATGTTTGAATCCTTCCGGGGAGAAAGGCAGGATATAAATGAAATAAATAAAATAAAAATAAATAAAATGTTTGAGAGCCAAATTTATGATTAACCACTGAACAAAAACCTATATCCAAGAAATGTGTGGGTTATTTTCCTAGATATTGAAGTAAACTTTCCATATTCTTTCTCAAATAAGATAGCAGATTTTCTCACACTGATTGCTGTCTGTGAGGAATGACTATTCACTTGGAAAGCTTTGTTTGAGCATGGTAAATTTCCATTCCGTGTTATAAATATCATAACACAACACAAAGCAAAATGTGGTGTTGAGTGCTCCACTTCCTCCATGTGGTGGGAAATCCAAAAATCGGTTTCCTGATAAGGAGGAAGTGCAGAACATTTGTGGTTTTTTTGCAATATACAGATGTAGAACGTGTCCAGTGAGATGGAAACAGCAGATGCAACACCAGCATACCAGTTATGACTGTCTAACTCCAAAACTCTTGTGTTGCATGTGCCCCTAGTTAAATACTAAATATTTCTATCTTCATACTTAATTTTTTAAAATTTAATTTTATTTATACCCCATCTTTCTCACAGCACAGAATCCAAGGCAATGTTCTTGTTGTTTGCATTCAAGTCTTTCCCAAAATATGGCAACCCTAAGGCAAACCTATCATTTTTTTCCCCAGGAGCTGAGAGTGTGTGACTTACTCAAGGTCACCCAGTGGTTTTCGTGGGTTTTTCGGGCTGTGAGGTCGTGTTCTAGAAGAATATATTCCTGACGTTTCACCTGCATCTGTGACTGGCATCTTCAGAGAATAGTGGCATGGAGGGGTGTGGAGTGAGAGGATTAGCATGTAAATCTGTGTATTGTTCTGTTGTGGCAAGGCCTCTGGGTGGAAGGATATGTAAGGAGGATTAGTGTCTATTTAATTAATGGTCCATTATTTGCTGGGAAACCCCTTGACCCTGGGTGAAGTTGATTTGCATTTGCTGAGTCCTGATTTTGGTGTTTTTGAGGACTGGTAGCCAAATTTTGTTATACCCCACACACCTCCATGCTACCATTCTCTGAAGATGCCCGCCACAGATGCAAGCAAAACGTCAGGAATACATTCTTCTAGAACAGGGGTAGGCAATCTTTCCCATTTAAGGGCCGAGGGACTTCAGCTCCCAGAAGCCTCAGCCATGTTGGCCAATAAACCCATGTTGGCCAATAGCTCCTGGGATTCTGGGAGCTGAAGTCCCTCGGCCCTTAAAGGGGAAAGGTTGCCTACCCCTGTTCTAGAACATGGCCTCACAACCTGAAAACCCCACAAAAACCTATGGATGCCAGCCGTGAAAGCCTTCAACTTCATATCACCTAGTGGGTTTCCATGGCCGAATGGGGAATCAAACCCTGATTTCAAGAGTCATAGTCCAATGCCCAAACCACTCCACCACATTACACCACACCATCACTGCCCATTTTCTATTTCCTCCCCTTCATTTCTTGCCTTTCTGTCCTGTTGCTGTTCTTGTTTCTGCACTCCTCCTTACTCCTTCCTGGTTTCCATCCTTCCATCACCAATTCCATGCACACTGAGCAAGCTCAGTCCACATTGGCCCATTTTTAGGGTCTAGCCATCCTAAAGGTCTGTGTGTCTGTAAACTTTAAGGTTTCTTTAAACCTGCTTCTATTTAACACTTGGTTGACCCAGATTTGGGGTGAGTCTGAAGCATACCTTTAATTATTGATGCTGCATGACAAGGAGTTGGATTAAATGGTCTTTTGGGTCCCTTCCAACTCAGTTAGCTCTAAAATTTATTACTGTTTGTTTGTCTTTGTGCAATCTACATTACTCAGTGGGAGAAGAGCACACTGACATATACACAATTGATTGCACAATGCTAACAGTCACAATAAGTGTGCTATAGTGCAACCACCTGGGTGTAAATTTTAAATCTTATCTTTTTAACAAGAACATTGTTTAATCTATTTTTATATATTAAAATACATTAATATTTAAAATAATTTTAAAATAATGTTATTTTTACCGTCAACTTGGTTTTATTGTTTAGATCTGAGATCTTTAGCAAGAGGGCAGGATATAAATATTTTAATAATAAACTTTGCATAGAATGGAGGCTTTCTAGTGATTGTGAAATGAATGTGGAAGTTGCTTAAAACTAGAAAACCTCTTCATATGCTAAAATATGGGGGTTTCACACACACTGCAAAAAAAAATCCAGTTTGACATTTTAACTGCCAGGGCTCAGTGCGATGGAATTCTGGGAGTTCTAGTTTTGTGAGACATTTAGCCCCTCTGTCAGAGAGCCCTGGTGCCACAATACACTGCAATTCCCAGATTTCCATAGCATTGAACCATGGCAGTTAAAGTGGTGTCAGATTGGATTGTTACTGAAGTGTGGATGCAGCCGTAGACTAAATAGTTTCTTATGCAACTTGGGAGTCCTGTGATCGGATGGATATACACAGCCTGACTTTCATATTTAATGTCAAAATTTGGGGTGGCAATGGGAAATTCCAAGAAGCAGTACTGTCCAAGAGGGTGCTGTGTCTGACCATTTCCCTCTCTGTCTCCAAAGGCTGATTCCTAATCTAAATCCAGCATGCTGACCTGGCTTCACTCTTAAAACTGCTATTAAATTTTAAACAGGAAAGAAGATACGTAACAGTATGGTGACTATAGTTTTAATCCCATATGGAGCTGCTTTTGAGGCCATGTTGGCTGGGGAATTCTGGGAGCCATCATTGTTTTTTTAAAGCAATATTCTCAGGCTTTGATTTTATTTCATTTTTTTAATGTGGGAGAAATAAATTGTTGAAGAGCCAGCATGGTGTAGTGGTTTGAATATTGGACTGCAACTCTGGAGATCAGGGTTTGATTCACCACTTGAGCATAAAAACGTACTGGGTAACCTTGGGCAAGTTGCATTTTCTCAGCCTCAGAGGATGGCAATAGCAAATCCCCTCTGAAAAAACTTGCCAAGAAAACCCTATGCTAGGCTTGCCTTAGGGTCGCCATAAGTCAAAAATGTCTTGGAGGCACACAACAACAAAGGTTGACTTGTTAACCACCAACTCTTTCCCCCCAGTGCTGCTGTTCACATTTCAACTGGAGACTTTAACCTTAAAAGATTAAAAAAGGCAAGCCACAGATCTGCCACATCACATGTGTATTATGTGTTGGTCTGGAAAGTTCAAGGAACGAACGATTAGGTGAATGCTGCTCTGTAGTTTGGGGTGAGGGGGTGGAAGCAAATCTTTTGATCAGGATGCTCTCTTTGCTCCCTGTTGTGCAAGCTTTTGCAGTGCATATGGATTTTTTTTCTCACCCCTCATATACACTGCTAAAAATAAGCTGTTGGGGGCCACAGAGCAGTACAACCTGCCCTTCTGAGTAAAGTGGCCATGCATTAATTTTCTCTAATACAGGTCTACACTGCACTGCATAAATATTGCACTTTGACACTGGTTTTACTGCCATGGCTCAATGCTGGATTTATAGTTTTGTGAGCTATTTAGCCTTCCCTGTCATAGAGACCACAAACTACAAATCCCAGAATTTCATAGGATGGAGCCATGGCAGTAAAAGCGGTGTCAAACTGCATTATTTATGCAGTGCAGACTAGGCCCCAGCTTCTTAAGAGATGCTATAAGACAGAGGTAGGCAGAGGGGGCTTCCAGATGAGGGATTTTCTACCAGTAACCCTCCAGTCTTTTCCCATTGCTTCTGCATCTTTCTAGACACAAATCAGTGAATGAGAAAGAGATGGAATGGCTACACAATGTCTTTTGATTTATAGCACTAAGATCACCCCTTTTGTCTCTTTAAAACAGATCACAAGAGTTGTAGGAGGTCTTGCAGGCAAGGCAAGTCCAATCCTTTCGTTAGTATAGCAAATCCAGATATCAAAGATCCATATCTAGATAGTTATCCAGCTTCTACCTGAAGACCTCTAGCAAGCAAAGTGTAACTTGGATCCATTGTTGAAGTCTTCTTGCCACTAAGGAGTTCATCCCAATGTTAAGCTGAAATCTACCCTCCTGTAATTTAAACCCATTAGATCTAGTCCTAACTTCTCGAGAATCACAGGATAAGCCTTTGTACACTTATGGAACAGACTGTTAGGGATTTGAAATGAGCTATTATGCTGTCTCTAGGGCTGCTGACAAACTGCAGAAATAAAGCAGTTTGACACCACTTTAACTTCCATGGATCAGTGCTGTGGAACTGCGGGATTTGTAGTTTTGTGAAGCATCAGCGCTCTCTGAAAGCGAAGGCTTAAAAGCTCACAAAAGTACAAATTCCAGAATTTCATAGTATTGAGTCATGGCAGTTAAAGTGATGTCAAACTGCTTTATTTCAACATTGTTCACTGTCTAGCTTTCACAACCATACACAGAAATGGGAAATACAATGGCATGGACAATCCTTAGTATCTACTGGCATATCCTTACACTTCAGGATCTTGTCTAGTTCCCTTATAGCTGCCCTTTCAAGCCACACTCTTCTGATTTCTTGACTACAGTCTCCATTCTGATTAATGACTGGTCATTACGGAAAATCTTGGAACTATTTCAATGCGTTCATCATCTGCTTTAAAGTTATATAAATCATCTATAGTAACTATTTTTGTTTTCTTAATGTTCAAGTGTAAAGCTGCCTTCACACTTTCTTCCTTGACTTTTCTTCAGTAATTGTTCCAAGTCTTTGCTGTTTTCTACCAGTAATATGTTGTCATTTGTATATCTGAAATTGTTGAAATTCCTTCCTCCAAACTTCCTGCCTCCTTTTGCCAAGTTTCATCTTGCTTTATATATGATACATTCAGCATACAAATTAAACAGATAGGGTAATAAAATACAACCTTGTCTGACCCCTTGGCCAACTGGAAGCCATTCCATTTCTCCATATTCTGCCCTAACAGTAGTCTCTTGTCCAGAGTACAGGTTGCACATCAGGACAATCAAATGTTATGGCACACTTATTTCTTTAAGAGGAATCCATAGTTTTTCATGATCTATTTTATACAATCAAATGCTTTGCTATAATTTGTAAAGCATAAGCTGATTTTCTTTTGAAATTCTTTGGTGCACTCGATTATCCAACATTATGTTTCCAATATGATCCCTAGTGCGTCTTCCTTTCCTGAACCCAGCTTGGACATCTGACATTTCTTGCTCCGTATATGGTAGAGTTTTTTGTTGTACTATTTTGAATATCATGATGCCTGCATGGGATATTAATGCATTGGTCCTGTGGTTACATGAGAGCCAGCGTGGTGTAGTGGTTTCAGTGTTGAACTATGACTCTGGAGGCCAGGATTCAATTCCCAGCTCAGCCTTGGAAACCCACTGGGTGACCTTGGGTAGGTTACACTCTCTCAGACTCAGAGGAAGGCAATGGCAAACCACCTCTGAACAAATCTTGCCAAGAAAACCCCAGGATAGGTTTGCCTCCATAAGTCAGAAACGACTTAAAGGCACACAACACACACACATGCACCTGTGGTTACTGCAATCCCTAGTGTCCCTTTTCTTGGGGATTGGAATATATACTGAACGTTTCCAATTTGTGGGCCATTGTTTTGTTTTCCATATTTGTTGACAGATTTTAGTTAGAACTAGAGTAAATACTGTCTCTGTAGAGTGAAGCAGCTCTATTGGTATGCCATCTGTTCCTGGTCATTTATTTTACTCAAGTGCTTGGAATGAAGCTTTTACTTCACTTTCTAAAACTGGAGGTTCGTTTTCATATGGTTCTTCCTTAAATGAATCTGTCACCCTTTAATCTCTTTTAAATAGTTCTTCCAGGTATTGTTTCTATCGCAGTAAACAACTATAACCCTATGGTTCCATTCTAACTGCCATGGCTGCATCCTGTGGAATCCTGGAGTTGTACAATAACATTCAAAATCTACAAAACAGTGATACCTTTATTAGGCCAACCAAAATGCATAAAATACATGATGCAAGTTTTTGAAGCTCCACTGGCTTCTTTATCAGGCAAAAGCTTTAAAATCATACCGGTGAAAGAAAGAAAAATAACAATGGTAGAGATACAGGCTTACATTTTGTCAAGATGATGTTGTTCTCAGTTAAGATGGTATATCCATGTAGGCAGAGGCCACTCTTTTTTGGCCATGTGGGCTCTGGGATATAAAGAGTCATAAAGTCCAGGAAATAAAATTTAAGTTCCATTAGCAAGAGAAAAAGAACCTACCTTTGAGATCCAGGTTTGTAGTTTAGAGAGACACTAAAGTTTTCTGAGAGCCAACATGATGTAGTGGTTTGAGTGTTGAACTACAGCTCTTGGGACCCGGGTTTGAATTCCCACTCAGCCATGAAAATTCACTGGGTGAGCCTGAGCAAATCACACACTCTCAGCCTTAGAAGAAGGTAAAGGCAAACCCCTTCTGAACAAATCTTGCCAAGAAAACCTTGTGATAGGTTCTCATCTTAGGGTTGCCATAAGCCAGGCACACCACCACCACCACCACAAGCTCTCTAGCTGGGAATTCTAAATACTTCTTGCTAAACTGCAAATCCCAGAATTTTATAGGATGCTGCCAAGGCACTTAAAAGTAGAATCATAGTGTTAAAATTGTGTAGTAAGAAAGAGTCCCTGGTATAAAGCAGTTCCTTGATATAGAGCAGGGGTAGGCAACCTTTCCCCTTTAAGGGCCGAGGGACTTCAGCTCCCAGAATCCCAGGAACTATTGGCCAACATGGGACTATTGGCCAACATTGCTGAGGCTTCTGGGAGCTGAAGTCCCTCGGCCCTTAAAGGGGAAAGGTTGCCTACCCCTGATATAGAGGATTGTGCATCTGGAAGTACTGCACTTGCAGATCCCTGCTATACAGACTGCACCTAGAAGTACTGCACTTGCAAAGCATTTTCACACTTAACATTGGCATGTGGTCTGGTGTAGTATATAGCAGGGCAGCTGAAATTCTTTAAGTTCTCTTTTCAAATCACACCTTAGCCACAAGCTTACTGGAGGCAAACCTTTGAATCTCAGATGCTATTTGCATTCATGTGTGACGAGTTCTAAAGTGGGATAGAAAGCAAAGGAGAGCGTTTTTGGGTTGTTGTTTTTTAAAATGAGAATACTGCACATTCAGGTCAATTCTAGTCAATGTTGGCTTTGCTGTTGTGTTACAGGTGGATGAAATAGAAGAATTGGTTTCAGTCTCATTAGTAGGAAAATTTCCCCTATACGACTATTAAGAAGGAATTTCCAAAACTGTAAAAGCTGTTCAACCAAACCTGCAATGCGATCTTCATCTTGACAAGGCTACCATGGCTAGAGATGATGGGAAGTCAGGCGTCTCTTGCCTTTGGATATGGTTTTGGATGAAAACATGATCTTCTGGAGAGAATCTAAATGTGCTGTGACTTTTGTCAGGTAACTATTATTTGTGTCATATTTCTTGGAACAGCTACCTGTGCTTTTAAGTTGTTGCATTCCTTCCAAGTCATTTCCAACTTATGACGACCCTAAGGAGAACCTATCTTGGGGTTTTCTTGGCACGATTTGTTCAGAAGGCATTGCTTTCCCCTGAGACTGAGACACTGTGACTTGCCTAAGGTCACAAAGTAGGTTTCCATGGCCAAGCATGGATTCGAACTCTGGTCTCCAGAGTCCTAGTCCAGTGCTCAAACCCATTATACTGCACTGGGTCTCAGTGCTATGTTATGATATATTTAGTTGGTCAATTACATCAAGTTTGTGAAAAGCATTTTTATTGACTAAAAATCTGACCTGATCAGGCTTATTGTTATATACAAAATTATGTATATATACAATTTATGTATTAAAAATTGTGCATGGCAAGCACTTAAAAGAAGCAGCCTGTGTTTGTATGAAAGAAGGGTGAATTTATGGAGATTACCTCTATTAACAAATTAATAGATGAGCAGCTCAGTCCTATACAAGTCTACTCAAAAGTAATTCCATTGAGTTCAAAAGGACTTATTCCTAAACGTATGTAGGATTGTAGCCCGTAGCTCCTACAATTAGCTATTTTTTCTTTAATTGGTTGATGACCTTAGTTGGTCAAGATGTTATAGCAAGCTGGGATGTGAACTGTTCAAATAAAATTAGACATTTTGCCCTTAATTATTGTGGAATATTCCAAGTTGATTTACTTGGACCAAAGCATTCATACACAGGAAATTCTTCTGATTTCAGGAAGATAGCTTTGTAAAAAGATCCTGTGGAATTTTTTAAAAAAAGGATGTTTGGGGTTTTATATCCTGGTTCTGTCATATTTGGCATAGTGCCAACTCTGATGGAATCCTTTTCTTCTCATCTGGGAAAGAGTCAAGAGGGTTTTTTTTCTAGACACGTCTACTGGTATAATGCCCTGTTACAATTCCTAAGGAAGATTTTCTGCTCCAAAACTGAACATCTAATTATTTATATCTCACATTTATATCCAGCCATCCACTCAACTCAAGGCAGCATACAAGGCTCTTGTCATCCCCATTTTATGCTCACAACAGCCTTGTGAGGTAGGTCAAGCTGAGAGAGAGAGAGAAAAGAGAGTATTTGGCTAGCCATAGATCATTTGGTGAGTTTTATGACTCAGTGCCGTTAGTTCATTCCTTCTCCGTTAAACATCTGTCAGGTAAGCTTCTAAGAACAGTTAATTTCACCAATATCTTAGTGTTGTGTTTAAAGGCTTAATTGGTTTATATTGGTTGTAGATTGAATGTGTGCTGATAATATACATTGGCACTTAGTTATCTATGGACGTTATCACACGGGGAGTTGCGGGGAGAAAGTGGAAATAAACGGGATGAGCGGAAGACTTTAATTTACGGGATTTGTCCCATTCCGCCTCGTCTGATAACTAAATTCAAATTTAAAAGGGGGTTAATTCAAACAAAAACCTGATCTTTTCAAATCTTCAAAAATCCCGAAAATGAAAAGATCAGGTTTTCGTTTGAATTAACCCCCTTTTAAATTCGAATTTAGTTATCAGACGAGGCAGAACGGGACAAATCCCATAAATTAAAGACTTCCGCTCGTGCCCATTTATTTCCACTTTCTCCCCGCGACTCCCCCGTGTGATAACGTCCTATGTTTCACTACTGTATATACTCGACTATAAGGCAACTTCCTGTACAAGTCAAGGGCAGATTTGGGGGCCAAAATTAGGGATTTTGGTATGACCCATTGATAAGTCAAGGGTAAAATTTAGGGGCATATAACAAAGGATGTAAAGGACAAAGCAACGGAAAACAATACCAAAGAACTTACAATATTCCAGCAGGCTCACCCTAAAGGCTGGTGCTTCTTTTAGATGCCCCCAAGATATCTTACCTTTCACCACTCTACTCAAGAGGAGAGGATGGTTCCTTTTTTGATAAGAATTAACCTACAGCACTAACATTGACCCATGGATAAGTTGACCTATTTTTTTAAATTATTTTTTTACTAAAATGTCTATACTTCTACATGAGTATATACCAGGGGTAGGCAACCTTTCCCCTTTAAGGGCCGAGGGACTTCAGCTTCCAGAAGCCTCAGCCATGTTGACCAAGAGTCCCATGTTGGCCAATAGCTCCTGGGATTCTGGGAGCTGAAGTCCCTTGGCCCTTAAAGGGGAAAGGTTGCCTACCCCTGGTATATACAGTAGGTAATGTCTCCTGGCCCAACTGCCCAAACCTCCTTAAAAGGTAGCAGCTGCATTAGGTGAAGGAAGTCTGTTCAGCTGTGACTGGGGTACAAGAAAGATAATATTTCCAGCCCCCAGTGAGTAAGTCTGCAACAAGGAGTTATAAAATTGTTGCAGCCTCACTCTCTGATTGGGTGTTCAGTAGCATTTTATTTTAAACAAAACATCTTGTTCTGATATCTGTTTTCTTTCCTGTCTGTGTGTTGTTATTTTATGAAGATGTTCTTTTAAATTATATGTTGGAAAGTTGGGATGGGGATTACATGCTTAAGAGGCAAAGTATATGTGCCTTCAATCAATATGTGTGTGTGTAAAGAGAATGCCAGCACCTGGTATTCAATAAGCACTAAATAGGCAGGCATTGCCAGAACTAAAAGGGGAACAGCAGCACACCTGGTCCCAATTAAAATAAAAAGTGTAGAACTGCTTTTTCTTTCTTTGGCCAAATTCAGACTTGTTCCCTGATTCTTGAGGTGAAAGGGGTTTCCCGTATCTTATAGAGTGGGTTGAAATTGAAGACTAGCCAGCTGTAGCCCTTCAGAAAGCATTGCTGCTTCCTATCAAATGGTAGGTTACATTAAAACAAACACCTTAGGTCAGCCCCTCAGCTTTATGGGAGTTGCAGCACAATGTGTTTGAAGGATTCTACTTTAGGGGAGGCTATTTTGCATAAAAGAAACCAAACACACACTGTATTTTAGGTTGAATTTTGAATGTAAGTGTACACAGTTTTGGAGATTCCACATCAAGGAGGGTCTTAGCAGAAAATCTAAATTTTCCTGAATGTTCTGCTCTCATAGCCCTGGGTTACTTGCTCAGGAATCCACTTAGAACAGGGACAGGCAACCTTTTGGAGACCTGGCCCGGTCTCCCGTAGCCCAGGTCTCGGCTGGGCCAAGGGGGGGGGGATGGTGGCGCGTGCGCGCACGCATGCACCCCGCCGCTGCGCGTGACCCCCCACGCACGCTGCTGCCGTGGCCGCTACCGTGGCTGCCGCCATAGCGTACACGGCCACAGCCGCCACGGCGCATGCGTGACCGCCATTTGGTAGTCCAGATTGCGGCCGCGACGCGTTTGCGCATGCGCAAGAGTACTGCGCAAAATGGCGGTCGCAGCGAGCGCGGCTGAAAACGCGCCCCGACGGCGGCGGCGGCGGCAACCTTCCGCCTAGGCCGGTAAGTCCGGGGCCCGGGGCCTTAACCGGCCCCCAGGCCGTAGGTTGCTGGTCCCTGACTTAGAATAACAACTCTGGGTCTCTGGAATGAACACATTTGCAAAGATAATCATAACTCATAGAGAAACCTTTGGTTGCTCTTTAGCATTCAACATTATATATTTGCTAAGGTTATTAAACTTTTTAGACCCAGAGCTTGGAAAAGTTACTTTTGGCCATGTTGGCAAGGGAATTCTGGAAGATGTAGTTCAAAGAAAAAAAAGAAGGACCCTTATTAATTTTTCCTATAAGAGAATGTTGTTGTTACAAAGTAGAATTCCACATGTTTTAACTGTGCCTCTAAATAGCAACTGAGATGAACTTTGGACTTCTAAAACAATTTGCCATCTGTTTAAATTTATTACATCCATATCCTGCCTTTCTTCCAGTGAACTCCAAATAGCATACATCTCCCCACTTTTTTATTTTCACAACAGTCCTATGAGACAAATTACACTGAGAACATACAATGATCTTCAAGTCATTCACTGACAGAGTGGTCACTTGTTTACTATGTGGCTTCAAGTCAACTTCCAATTATGCTGACCCTATCTTGAGGTTAATGTGATAAGATTTATTCAAAGGAGGGTTGCCACTGCTTACTTCCTAGGCTGAGAGAGTGTGACTTGCCCAAGCCCAAGTGGTTTCCATGGCTGAGCAGGGAGTTGAATCCTGGTTTTCCACAGTCTTAGGACGTTATCGCATGGGGAGTCGTAGGGAGAAAGTGGAAATAAACCGGACGAGCGGAAGACTTTAATTTACGGGATTTGTCCCATTCCGCCTCATCTGATAACTAAATTCGAATTTAAAAGGGGGTTAATTCGAACGAAAACGGTTTTTGTTAGCATTAACCCCCTTTTAAATTCGAATTTAGTTATCAGACGAGGCGGAACAGGACAAATCCCGTAAATTAAAGTCTTCCGCTCGTCCGATTTATTTCCACTTTCTCCCCGCGACTCCCCATGTGATAACGTCCTTAGTGCAACACACAAACTATTGCACCAGGCTGGCTCTCTGTGGTCACTTAACGCATTACCACAAAAAGACAAAATGCATTATCAAAAAAGAAAAAAAGGATGAAACAGGGCATAGCTCTTCATTAAATCTTCATATGCTAATATTTGAAATATAGATGCAAATATAATTATTATAATTTCAATAGAAATTTTGTACTTTATCAGCTATGAACACTGTGAACAGGTAACCTGTGTATCTGCTCAGTCTCTGGTCTAAGGCCCTTGTTTTTCCTTCCTTTATTTTTAAACCAGATTTGGATCAGAAAGCCCTTCATAACAGAGGATACCTTCCAAAAGAGGAACACCCTCCCCAGGGGCCTTTCCAGTGGAGGACTGTCCTTTGCAAAATAGGACACATGGCTACCTTGAACCATGAGCTTCATAGTTCAGTAAGACTTTGATTTTGGGTCTACTCCTGTCTAGTTCTGCACCCTAATTGCAACACTACAGGCCTTTACAGACTGCCAGAAATAATGCAGCTTGAGTCCCCTTTAACTGCCCTGGCTCAGTGTTAGGGAATCATGGGAACTGTAGTTTTTTTCTGAGACACTGAGCCTTCTCTGTCAGAGAGCTCTGGTGCCACAATAAACTACAGTTCCCATGATTCCCTAGTACTGAGCCAGGGCAGTTAAAGGGGACTCAAGCTGCATTATTTCTGGCAGTCTGTAAAGGCCCTGCATCTGGGTTGAGAGAACACTTGAAATGTATTGCCTTTTTCAGATTGTCTTTGAAACCTTGTTTTCCTAGCTTCTCCTTCTAATCCTCTTCTCCCCTTTCTATGTGTTTCTTTTTGAATTCTTGCAGATAATGACATTTGAACGAACATTTTGCCTGCTGCTTCAGGAAGGGAGCATACAAAAGTTTCCCTCCCCTCTCTCCCAACCCTTGTACCAGTGTCAACTGTAGTCCCCACTGGTACAGAGGATGGAAGGGTGGGTGGTGCAGAAATGTGACCCACACAGAACAAAGCCACCTCTCAGCTTGGATGCCCTCTCTAAACCAAGACAGAAGCAACTCTCAGATCTCCACTTCCCTTTGGTGAAAGCGGATGACACAAAAGTTTTTGGAGGTTTTTAAACAGAGGCTGGATGGCCATCTGTCAGGAATCCTTTGACTGTGTATTCCTGCGTGGCTGCGGGTTGGACTGGTTGGCCCTTGAGATTTCTTCCAATTCTGTGATTCTATAATTCTATAACCATGGCCTCTGCTGTTAGCATAGCCTTGGCTTTTCACTGTTTGGCCAAGCGTGCCTCCACACAAAATCTTCTGAAACCATGTGTTCAATAAAATCAGCTTCTGATACATCACAGTCTGATGGGTTTTAATTATTTGCAGTTACAGAGAGAGAGAGAGAAGGAGAGAGAGAGAATTATCTTTTAATTTTTAGGTCACAAGGGATGGGTTGTGCTGGGGGCTTTGTCCAGATGTAGAATGTATTAAAAATGAAAAAGGTGCCATGAGTACAAAAGGGAAGCTAGAGAAAATGGGGGGTGGGTAGAAATCCTAGATATTAAAACAGGTTTGGGAGTTATGTGGCCCTCCAGATGTTGAGCTGCAACTACTGTTATCCCTAATCATTGATTACGGTAGCTAGGGTTAGCGGCTTAACAACATTTGGAGGGCTGCATTGTATGGATGGGCATAAAACCAGGAGAATGAGGTCAGAGAATGGAAAAGTTTCTTTTTTTGGAGTACAGCTCCCAGAATCCCACAGTCAGCATGCTTCCCAAGCTTGTATCTGAAAAATGTTTCCAATGGTTTCTCCTGCTGCCAGTAAAACAAACAAACAAAAATTGTCTTGCCTTCTTTAAATGATTTTTCTTTTCCTGATAAATCAAAAGACAGAAGTAGTGGGAAAACAGGAGTCGGTTGCAAACAGAAGACAGTGGGATGGACACCCTGGAAAATTCTGTGCTTGAAGCAATTGTATAATAATATAACATTTTTTTTGTTTAAGAACATCCCAAAATAGGAATGAGGGATTGTAAGGTGAACAGGAGGGTAGTTGAGGAATGAGAAGTATTAACTGGGGAAGGAAAGATGACTGTGGTTGAAGGAACATCATAGGTCAGTGATTCTCAAACTTTGGTCCTCCAGGTTTTCAGACTTCAGCTCCCAGAAGCCTCTGGAATTCTGGGAGCTGAAGTCCAAAACATCTGGGGATCGAAGTTTAGGAATCACTGTGTTAAGTGATCATATTAAAGCAAATTATTCAGAACAGGGGCAGATGTTTTTCTACCTCTATAACAGAGGACCACTACCTGTAGGCAGTAGATTTTTGGTGTCATGAAAGGGCACCACATTTTTTTTTGTCTTTTAATTTGTTATATTTTAAATACCAGAGAGGGAAAGAGTTGCATGTGGGACTTCCTCAGGATCAAAACAAATTTGCTCACTCAAGCTGCTGTATATTTTCATTTTGTCAGAAGATGGACCCTTGCTTTTCTTCCTCAGGCAGCAAGATATCTTGGGCTGGTGTAATAGTACTAGAATTCAAAATCATCTAATGAATTTGATCAGCTGTAGCCATTTTAAATTATCTGTTATTTGCTTCTTAACTGCTAAAAAGTATTTCACATCCACTAACCACCTTTAAAATATTTAACACTCCCAGGTTTTCCAACGCTGGCACTGAAAAGGGATCTGAGGACTGAGCTCACAGGTTCCAAAGCTGAGTGGAGATTAATGGCAAGCTTGGCTCTCCTCTCACACTTGCAAACTATCATATCCTTCTTCAAATATGTCCAAAGGACGGTAGCTGTGTTAGTCTGCTGCAAGCAAAACCCACAAAGAGTCTTGTGGCACCTTCAATATGAAAAAGTTTTATTTGGCATAAACTTTCATGGAAGTGGGCTGCCATCCAAGAAACCTTATGCCAAATAAAACTTGTTAGCCTTTCAGGTGTCACAGATCTTCCTTGTTTTTCCTCTTTTCAAGTGGCCTCTTGTTATTTCTTTCCCTTGTAATGTGCTGCCATCCAGAGGCCTTTTAGGAAATTGGATTAGATTATGGATAGAATCTGGATTAGATTATGGATAGAAAAATGTTTCCAAGCATCGTGGAGGTACTTTCCAATGGATGGTTTCTCCTGCTGCATGTGGAGATTCCTGCTGCATGTGGAGAGTACTAGGAATCTGTACTCAGGACAAGAGGCTACTGTCAGGGCAGAACACTGAGAAACAAAATGGTTCCCAATTGGCAAAGGAGTCAGACAAGGCTGCATCCTATCACCCTACCTATTCAACTTATATGCAGAACATATTGTAAGGAAAGCAGGCTTGGACATGGAAGAGGGAGGAGTGAAAATAGGAGGAAGAAATATCAATAATCTGAGATACGCTAACAACACCATAATACTAGCAGAAAACCTCACAGACCAGGAACAACGACTAAGGAAGATCAAAGAAAGTGCAAAGGCAGGCTTAATGTTGAACATAAAGAAAACAAAAATAATGACCACAGAGAACTTACAGAGAACTTACACACATTCAATTAGACAATGAGGAAACAGAAATAGTAAAAGAGTTCTCATATCTGGGATCAAACATTGATCGGAATGGGGACTGCAGCCAGGAAATCAGAAGACTAAGAACTAGAAAAGATCCTAAAATGCAAAGACATACAACTTGGCATTCCCTAGTACCTATTGTATTCTCTATTTCCAAGTATGGATATGAGAGCTGGATACTCAAGAAAGAAGATAGGAGGAAAATCAATGCATTTGAGATAATGTGGTGCTGGAGAAGAGTGCTGAGGATCCCATGGACAGTCAAAAGGACAAACAAATGGGTCCTAGAACAGATCAAGCCAGAGATACCCCTAGAAGCCAAGATGACAAGACGTAGACTGTTGTACTTTGGACACATCATGAGAAGGCATGAATTGTTGGAATAGACAATAATAGGAAAGGTGGAGGGAAGTAGAAAAAGAAGGCCACATGCTAGATGGATGGACTTTATTAAAGAGACCACGAGTATGAGTTTGCAGGAGCTGGGCATAGCAGTAGAGGACGGGGGGCTGGAGATGTCTCATCCATAGGGTCACCATGGGTCAAGACCAATGCGAAGGCAGTTAACAGCAACAAATGGATAGACAATAGAAACCTAAACAGTAAAAACCTATACTTGTCTACTGAGATGCAGATCTGATTAACTTTCTGGTAAATGTGGATACAATTGCAAGTTCAGAGCTCATTGGAACATGATTGGTGCTTGCTGCCAGTAATGAACTTGTTCCATATGTAGCATAGTTTATTTAAATCAGATTTGACGATCAACATATCCTTAAAATGTAAGGAGTAATTTGGAGTTGATGGCACGTAATGAGAAGATTGGTTGTTGGATGCGATATATTTCAGTTGTTAATGAATACAGTTGGTCTCTGTATCCACAGATTTTTTATCCATGGATTTAAGCATCCATAGCTTGAAAATATTTTTTAAAAATATAAATCCCCAAAACAAGCCACAATTTTGCTATTTTATATAATGGACACCAATTTACTTGGCGCAGGGTTTAATGGGACTTCAGCATCCATAGATTTTGGTACCCATAGGAGGGCCTGGAACCCCAAACTAGTGGATACTGAAGGTCGACTGTATTAGATTTAAATGTTAATTAATAATACAGACAATCAGAAATCAAATCAATTGGTTAAACGTGTTCACATTTGCAGCCTCTATAGGTGAATTTTGGTAACATACCGGTATTAGTTGCAGAAAGGATTTTTAAGTTGATGGGTTCTGTACTTTCTTTACTGGTGTGCTTTTAAATTGCTCATAATTCAGTTGTCTTTTAATACTGTAATTTTAAAACTGTTTTAATATTAAACATTTTGAGATTTTATCTGTACCTTTTTTGTTACTTAATCCTGGTATGAACAGATTTGAGAGAAAAGTAGCATGGAAATGAAATAAATACAGAAATATTAAAACATCTTTGAATGTGTTCTGTGGTATAAGTGTAACATTCCCTGCCTTCTTTAATGCATTTGGTACATTTCAACATGAATCAATCAATCAGTTATAGCCCACCTTTTCTCAAAAAGTAGGACTCATATGTATCTTACAGAAATAAAAGAGATCGAATTTTAAAAAGCTCATTTATAAGAATACAGGCATCCCTTGTTTTTTGATGCCTTTCTATTTCAATAAACCTAAATCAGTGGTCCCCAAATTTTGGCCTTCCAGATATTTTGAACTTCAATTCCCAGAAGTCCCAGCCAGCTTGGTCAACAATCAGGAATTCTGGGATCTGTAGTCGAAAACATCTGGAAGACCAAAATTTGGGGACCACTGATCTAAATTGTAGCCATGTACAGGACTTTTGACCTCTGGTCCGCTCTTTCGATCACACACAGATGTTTCCATCCCAGTTAACTTGGCACATTATTCTCTCTCTCCCCCTGCCCCAGTTGATTTGGTACCATCTAGTGTTCAGTCTTGCACTTTTTGGGGGGGGTGAGACTTGGGGTTGCAGACTGCCAGAAATAGTGCAAATTGAGTCCACTTTTAGGGTTAGGGAATCATGGGAACTGTATTTTATTGTGGCACCAGAGCTCTCTGACAGAGAAGGCTCAATGTCTCAGAAAAACAACAATTCCCATGATTCCCTAGCACTAACTCTAACCCTAAAAGTGAACTCAATTTGCACTATTTCTGGCAGTCTGCAAGGCGGGGGGGGGGGGGGGTTGCAGACTGCCAGAAATAGTGCAAATTGAGTCCACTTTTAGGGTTAGGGAATCATGGGAACTGTATTTTATTGTGGCACCAGAGCTCTCTGACAGAAGGCTCAATGTCTCAGAAAAACAACAATTCCCATGATTCCCTAGCACTAACTCTAACCCTAAAAGTGAACTCAATTTGCACTATTTCTGGCAGTCTGCAAGGCGGGGGGGTTGCAGACTGCCAGAAATAGTGCAAATTGAGTCCACTTTTAGGGTTAGGGAATCATGGGAACTGTATTTTATTGTGGCACCAGAGCTCTTTGATAGAGAAGGCTCAATGTCTGAGAAAAAAAACAATTCCCATGATTCCCTAGCACTACCCCTAACCCTTAAAGTGGACTCAATTTGCACTATTTCTGGCAGTCTGCAACCCCCCTTGGTCTGCTTTTCAACAGATTCCACTTTTTGACAGTCCTCCAGTCCCTAACCATTCATATAATTGGGGATTTCCTGTATTAAAGCTGGGATTCCAAGTCTTTCCTGGGTTGTTTTTCAAATTTCTAGCTGTCAGAATCAAATTCAATGCCATCTCAGAAATTTGGCTGGATTCCTTCTTTAAAATTGGTCCAAAATTATAATTAAAGGATTGTACATTCTTTGTATTACAACTGTGAAATGACTGATTGAAATATCCAAGGGAATATTAAGCAGTACTAAGGTTAGCAACAAAGATACCAAACAATAGACCAAACAAAAGGAGCAAAATACAACTGATGCCCACAAGGTAGCATGATGTATTTTGTACCTGTGGGGTAGCCAAATGTAGGAAACACCATAAGATGGATTTTGGATTTTGTTTTTATGTTTTACATTTGTTCCAGACATTCAGTTGTTGCTGTGCGCCTTCAAATCATTTCTGATTTATGGTGATCTAAAGCAAACCTATTATAAGGTTCTCCTGGCAAGTTTCTTTGGAGGGGGTTTGCCATTGCCATCTTCTGAGGCTGAGAGTGTGTGACTTGCCCAAGGTCACACACAAATAGTATTCAGAATGGCCACTGGAGGGCAGTCTTTTATATAAAGTAGTTATATCACTTGTAGGATTAATAATCAGTTTCCTTATGTACCACACACTGCTTTTATATATGCATACTCAGGTGGTGAGAGTCAAGAAGAGAGAGAGACCAGCATGGTCCCAGGAGGAATTGTTTAAAAAGAAGCAAACCAGAGGAGCATTCCTCGCTCTCCAGTCAAATGAAGAAAAAACACACTCAATAACCCTTTTTATTGTTGTTGTTCTTAATTGCCCATGAATCGATCTCTCCCTATGGGTGAGACATCTCCACAACCCTCTGTCCTCCACTGCTCTGTTTAAATCCTGCAAACCCATACCCATGATCTCCTTAATAGAGTCCATCCATCTAGCATGTGGCCTTCCTCTCTTCCTACTTCCCTTCACCTTTTCCAGCATTATTGTCTTTTCTAATGAGTCTTCTCTTCTCATGATGTGTCCAAAGTACGACAGCCTCAGTTTGGTGATCTTGGCTTCCAGGGAGGTTTCTGGCTTGATCTGCTCAGGACCCATTTGTTTGTCTTTTTGGCTGTCTACTGGATCCTCAGCACTCTTCTCCAGCACCACATCTCAAAGGAGTTGATTTTCTTCCTATCATCTTTCTTAACTGTCCAGCTCTCACATCCATTCATCCAAAATCCACCAAACAGTGATACCTTTATTGGACCAACCAATGTGCACATTATACATGTTGAAAGCTTTCAAAGCTCCACTGGCTTCTTTGTAAAGTAAAGGTGTTAAAAATCCTATAGTAGGGGGGGAGGGAAGAAGAAAAAATTGATATTAGTTAGCCCTGCATTTGGTCAACATGTTATAGTGTTTGTCTTCAGTTTAGATGGTAAGGAAGGATATTCATGCAGGTGGGTCCCTTTTCCTTTTGGCCATGTGGGTACTGGGAGATTCAGTCCAACCTTAAATTCCATTAGCAAGACAAAAAAGTTGCTGCCTTTGAGATCCAGTTTGATTTGAATCTTGTGGATTTTGGATGATACTGTACTTTGCTATAGGACCAACACAGCTACCCCTGGATGTTTTCTGCATGCAATATGGTGTGCCAGTTGGCAAATAAAATGAAAATGGGGGCCGAGGGAGGATGAAGGAGCATGGCTAGTTGAGCTGGAATTCTGAACATAAGCAACCATGTTGAGGATCCATTGTGCCTTTGACCAAACTGATAAAAGGCCCTCCATCTGGATTGCGGAAGGAGAGAAGAGGCAGGCACAGCTTCACCATGTCTAGGTCCAGCAGCTGAGGAAATGTCCTCCTTCCATCCCAATTGCCACTCTGTGGCCTCAGAGGGAAATAACAGCCTGACTGCCATCCCTTTTTCCTTGTGTATCATGCCTTTTTAGATTGTAAACTGGAGAGTAGGAAACTAACTGTCAAATGAACAATGGTAAACTGCTCATGTAAAGTATCATGTACACTGATGTGTGTTGGGTGCCTTCAAGTCATTTCCAGTGCTAAGGCATGGGGTTTTCTTGGTAAGATTTGTTCAGAGGAGGTTTGCCATTGCCTTCCCCTGAAGCTGAGAGAGTGTAACTGGCCCAGCGTCACCCAATGGGTTTCAATGCCGAACTGGAATCGAACTCTGGTCTCCAGAGTTGTAGTCCATATATACTGATAGTGCTATATAAATCAATCAATCGTGATGATGACAATGATAGGCTGTAATACTTCTTACAAATCTCAATTGTTTCCAGTGTTTTTCATTCTGCTTCAGTAATTTTATGCATAGCTCTCACCCACCAAAACTTGTGCCAGAGAGGCCATAGAACTGGTTGTTCCTCATCATCCTTTTAAGTAGCACCTCTCATACTTTTAGTACAGTTCATCCTGATATCTAATTTGCTGAAGGCAGCAGGTTGGAGACTCAAATGTGTGTGCGTTTCTGTGTGTGTGTACACAGTATGTGCTTATAAAAAATATTTCCAAATTTCCAGCCATTTTTCTTGGAAGTGAGAACAATTACATCAAAGTTTATTCCCATTATAAAGGGACTTTCCAGGCCAAGCAAAAAGGGACAGTGATGGAGGTGGGGAGCAGGCAGGTTGTATTGTATACTCTTCCTTTACAATCATGAAAAACCCTAAGGGCAAAATATTAATTTCCTGATATAGTCCAAATATGTTTATTTCCCCAAAATGACCCTCATTGGTAAATCTACCTTTGATGCTCAAACAATAGAGATTCCATCTGTCACTGATGTTTGAAGTTCTTATCTGTTAAGGCTGAATTCCAACACAGACAATCAAACTCTACTGAAATCAGTGGGAAATGAGAATAAATATTCACAGGGCAGTGGTTCTTAACCTTTGCCCCTCCAGATAGTTTGGATTTCAGTTCTTACAATCACCGACCATTGGCTTAGGTAGCCTGAAATCCAAAACAACTGGCGATAGGCTTGCCAGGGTGGTAACTGGAGAGAATGTATCTTCAATGATTGAACAGAAGAAGGATTTCAGCAGGTGTGGCTTGTTACCTGGTTGCATGATAAGCAACGTCTACTGAAAATACCTCTTCTATACAACCATTAAAGGTACATGAGCCCTTTCCAGTTTGCAGAGGCCAAAGGTTGAGAACCACTGGCACAGTGAATTGGAATTAATTGCACCATAGATTCTGCCCAGGTTGTTCAGCAGTTTGAATTTCATAAAATTATTGCATGTGATCATGCATAAACAGCAACCATATTGCTCAGATAATATAAGAACTGACACAAAGTCAAACTTTCTTGTGGGGATTTCTGAGCTAAAATGAAGCATAAGTTGGGCAAAACCCCGTCAGTTTTTCTACAGAAATCCATGATGGGAGGTTCCTTTCAAAACCCAGTTCTATGGCCTCCACAACAGGTATCTCACATGCTCACAATAAAAGAAATGTGACTCTATGAAGCTTGCAGTTCCATTTAATAAACAATGGAAGAGATTAGATCACATCCCAAAATGACAAGATCCCAAGGTGCTAGTTACACTTTATGAGTGTGAATGTTACCAGCAAAAGCAATCAGATAAAACCAGCATCCAACTAATGAAGCCTACTAATTTAATCAATGCAACATCATTCAGTTCAAAATAATGAACGTATTTCAACCCGTGTATTTCTTGATGGCCTTTGTGGTATTCAGTGTATTGTGATTGATTCTGCATTCCTCTGGGCCCCAAGAAGTTCAAACAAGGGCAACACTTACCAGTTTTGGTTTCATCTGGAGAAGAGGTTACCTGAGACTACAGGTTATGATAACAAAACACTTGGCCTGCCATATCCACGGATTATTGCTCAGATAATATAAGAACTGACACAAAACACTTGGCCTGCCATATCCACAGAGACTACAGGTTATGATAACAAAACACTTGGCCTGCCATATCCACGGATTATTTATTTATGGATTCACCCACCTATGGCTTAAAAATGTACCAAAAAATATACTACATTCCAAAGAACAAACCTTGATTTTGCTATTTTAGATAAGGGACACCATTTTACTACATCATTGTATTCAATATGACTTCAGCATCCATGGATTTTGTTATCAACAGGGGCCCTAGAACCAAACCCCAATGCCAAGAGCCCACTGTATTTGGGTCAGGGGCATAGCTTAATGCCCTAGAAGCCCAGAAGCAAGAAATATAAATGGGGCCTCAGATTAATGGTAAGAGGCTACTTACAAAGAGAGAGAAGAAGAAGAAGAAACAAGAGAATGTAGGTAATGGATTTGCACTAGAAGGGGAAGGGTGTCAATGCAGTCGAATGGACAACTTTGCCACTTGTTGCCTTAACAAAAGAACATATTGGAACGGCAGGAGCCTCTGTCTGTATAGATGTGATGGGAAGATAGTGCAGCAACTGCGCTGGAGTAGGCAGTCTCTGTGGATTGGAATGACTGTCCTAGTCCAATGGTAGTGATGTGAGTGATTTCAGTTTATTTCCATTGTGGGTAAGTGTAGGTGGAAACAGGCAACATATTAGCATTCCTATAAGGCAACAAATCTGCTGCCAGTCATAAGAACTCATAGGACTGCAGAGTTGGAATGGACTGCAATAAAACCATCATCATCATCATCATCATCATCATCTTATATCCCACCTTTCTTCCAATATAGGGACTGAAGAAGGCTAACAAAAAGTTAGTACAAGTTAAAAACAATACAAGTATTAACATGTAGAGACAAAGGAGATTACTGCACTAGACTCTTGTAGAGCTGCTATTCCAGTTTTACTGCTCTGGTTGCCTCCTGTAGCATTCTGGGATTTGCAGTTTAGGGAGGGGTATTTACAATTCTTAGCCAGAGAGCTCTTAGGCCTCGCTGAACTGCAAACCCCAGAATGCAACAGGAGGCAGCCAGAGCAGTAAAAGTAGAATAGCAGCACTATAAGAGTGTAGTGCAGTAATCTACAAAGTTTTTAAAAGAATTACAGAATTTTTAAAAGTTAAAAACATTACACATTGAAAATTAAAATGCATTTAAAAACTATACAAAACTCCACACAAACCTTAACATCTAAGAAATAGTATGTAGAGAGATCTTGCAGCACCTTTGAGACACAGGGCTCATTCCCACTATGATTTACATTGATTTGCTGATCGCTTTAAATGTGCCTCGTCCCCATTTGAAACGGTTTCAGATGCGACTGCAATCGTTTGGACTCTCTTTGAAGCGAGACAAATGCAAAAAAACCCAAAACACTCCTTTCAAACTAGTTTTTTTGCTGGTCCTTTTGAAAAGAAGCGATTAGCAAGCATGTTCAGCAAATAGGAACGATGCTCCTGAGTTGCATCAAACTGAAGGGGAGGGATTACTGTGGCAGAGGATTGGCACATCCCTCACCAGAATCTGCCATTTCCCCCCATCTCAGCACTGCCTTTGTGATTTGTGGTGTGACCTATGTGTGCATTATATATTGACGGTATATGTTATATGTTATAATTGACAGTATATGCGCTCCATTGTATTTGCAATTACTTGCAATTACTTATGGGCAGTGTGCCAGGAGAGTGGACTGACTGCGGCCCAGCAAGACAAATAATTGCAAAAACAATGGAGTGCATATACTGTCAATCTTTTTTAAAAATTGCATGCATCCCGCAGGAGAGTCCTCCATGACATCCATGGCTGCATGCATCCCAGGGGAAAGTCCTCCATATGACATCCATGGCTGCATGCATCCTGGGGGGAAATTCTGGCTATGGCACCCATGATTCCCTCCCATGTTTTCTTGAATGTGTTGCCAGTTGTGTCACCGATGATGCATAGATGATTGACAGGCATTTTGAAGGGGCACAAATTAGTGGGAACAACAATCGTGCCAAAAAAAAAAAAACCTAATAAAGAAAAGACCTGCTTCCATAGTGGGAACGACACATTGACTGGAATCGATTCACCGACCCGGAGCGAAAACAAATTGCAAACCGGGTTAAATGTAAGTGGGAATGAGCCCACAGTAAAGAAAGAAGTTGGCAGCATGAGCTTTCATAGACTTCAATCTATGGGCTGATTGGAGATGATGCAGATTATAGTCCAATACGTTAGGAGGGCATCAAGTTGAGGAACAGTGGTGTACAGAATTGCAGCCAATGTTGGGAGGAGGGCTCAGGAAAGAAGATGGACTCCCCCTCCCTTTAGAATACTCCAAATAACTCTTCAGTATTAAATAAAAATTAGCCTTATCGTTTATTGGTCACTGAAGAACATCAACTAGTGATTTTGGTTGAAAGATGTTTTCTACAAACCCCAAGCTGTGATCTTATAGTGGTTCAAGGTAAATCTACACAGACAGTTCTATTATTTAGTTAGATTATTATTATACTTCTCTAATTATACACCTGGGATAATTTACAATAAAGAATTATAAAATTAATATGTAATTTTTATACACTCCTTCCAATTTATCATAATCCTATATGTGTGCACTTAGAAGAGAGATTCACTGAGTTCAGTGTGGCTTACTCCCATGTAAATTTATATTAAACTCTAGCCTAAAAGCAATAGGATTATAAAAACAGATTAAATGAGTCAATAGTTTAAAATTCTACCCTTCTGATACAATGAAAACCTGGGTTGGATCCTCATTTAGAAATGTTTAGTAATGCTTAGTGTAGACTACATCAATTGGACCTAAGCTTATTATATTTATGCATTTCTTGATGTATTTATTTTATTAGAGTAGAAGTAATTACACTCCAGGTGGCTAACAATGTAAATAAATCCAAATTAACTGTCGTGTGCCTTCAAGTCATTTCCAAGTCATGGCGACCCTAAGGTGATGTTATCATGGGGTTTTCTGTGGCTGAGAAAATGTGACTCGCCGTAGGTCACCCAGTGGGTTTTCATGGCTGAGTTGGGAATTGAACCCTGGTCTCCAGAGTGATACTCAGGGTGGCTAACAATGAAATAAGCCCAAACACTGTACAACAAATACAGCAAAAGCATAAAACAGATGAAAATCGGAAATAAAAATATATCAGTAAAAGGAAGACCAGCACTAACCGTTTCACAACATCCAATTTAAACATGTCCGATTTATTTCTAAGGGTGGCTAAACATGGCTAAGACTGTGTCCAATCCAGAATTTTTGTGACTCCAAAAGAATAATATGGTTAGTGATGCCAGGAAAACCCTTCTCGGGAGAACATTGTACAATGAAGATGCCACCACTGAAAAGGCCCTTGCTCAGGCAGCACTTGGGATTTCTTTATCAGCCAGGGCATCTACAATTCACAGATATCAGACTGATTTGCAGTAATCAGATAGCAATCCTATGCAAAGGTAATCGTTTCACTGACGACAGTGTGTGAAGCTTGTGAGGTTTTCATGCTTTTTTGTTTGTTTGTTACAGCTTCCTTCATGAGAAAAATGCCTTGTTATTGTCTATTGTCCAGAATGGAGAGGGCTATGCACAATATACGTGTGTTTGTGTGCATCCTGTGAGTCAGGCCTTGAATTCTGCACCTAGCATAAATATTTATCCGCTGGATACATCTGATTTGAGATGTTGTGACCTTTTCCCTCTTTGTTCTGGGAAGTGCTTCAAACAGGGACATGCAAACACGCATTGTGCCAAAGAGGGACAGGGACCATGACACTAAGAACCTGGAAATATGAACTTAAATGCCACCTTAGGAGGAGGTGGCAGATGCTACATGACTAAAGTCCAGCAAATGGTGCCTCTTTTCCAAACCCAAGGCTGACTTTTAACCTCATCGCACGGCACTTACAGAACTGAAACGGAACGGACAGGAACGGAACAAGATGAGAACGCACGTTCTTGTCCTGTTCTATTCCATTCCTTTCCGTTCCGTTCCCGTTCCTGTAAGTGCCATGCGATAAGGTTATGAGTTAGTTTGACAGCTACCATGTACAAGTGGCCTAGGGTTGCCAGATTAGTGCCATCTCAGACCATGAGATTTCAGAGCTAAAACTTGAGACCAAGGGCTAGCTCCTGGTAAGGATGCCAACTCAGGATCATCCCAGGCTTTGAGTTTTCCAAGCCAAAACCTGAAACCTAGGGACGACCTCTGATGTTGTCATTAGAAATTATGCATGATTAAATAATCAACCACAGTTACTCACAGACTGTCATTCATACACAGACAGAAAGCAAACAGGATATTTTCGCATTTGGAAATTAAGACAGAAATCTTACTTAAGAGGCTGTTCCTAGATCAAAGTGAAAGGAGATTATTCTTTCTTACTTACTTGGGGAGACAAGACAAGAAACATTTAATCTAGCCTACTTGCTTCTACCCAAAGACACCATGGTGCACTGCTTTGAGTGTTGAATGCTGGGAGACCAGGTTTTGAATCCTCCCTCAGCCATGGAAGCCTCTCCGATGACCTTGGGCAAGTCACAATCTCTCAGCCTCAGAGGAAGGCAATGTCAACCCCCTTGTGACCAAATTCTGACAAGAAAACCACATGGCAGGTTCACCTTAGGGTTGCCATAAGTCAGAAATGGCTTGAAGCACACAGTAACAACTTGTTTCTAACCACAAGGTAGATGCAGAGCAAAATGGAGGGTGAGCCCTGGCACCACAATAACCACATGACTGGGAAGGAAGGAATAAGCTGACTACAACATAAACCTTCCAAAGAACCTTTGCAAGTTGCATCAAGAAATCAATTAAGCCTTGCAAATTTTAGCAAGCTGCTGCTTTAAAAGCTGATCTGGAGACATCATTAAAATAGATTTAAAGCAACCACAATTGCTCAAAAAATGCCATTCAATAAACAAAAATTCCCAAGTCTAACAAATGAGAAAATTACATATATGCACACTAGGGTTGGCAGATATCCTTTATTAAAGGACCAGAAAGCTTGTCCCTTATAGGATTGGCAGGAGTTCTTTATTATAAGGGATGTCCCCTATTTTAGAACTGGAAAACTTTGCCTTTTATATATAGACTGAACAAGATGCCAAAAAATCCTGTATTTGGTGGTGTAAGCCCTTTATAAACCCAGAGATGTGTGCATCATGTGATTCATTAATGTGGACAGTACGTTAATTTTACAGAGAAATACATGGGTAGATTAACTGAAATCAATGCTCATATTTGATATTTAGGTGGAAAGCAAACTTGTTAATAGCTGCTTTCTGATGGTGAGTCCTGCATGACATGAATTTGGAATGTCCCTTATTGCAATTTTGCAAATTTGGCAACACTATGAAGAAGTGCTCTCGCTCTGAGATTCCTCATCTTGTGCGAACATCCCACCTAAGGCATCTTTGCCCAGGGCATCATCCAAGCTCTGCATACAAATAATCACCAAATGGTGAAAAATAGCAAGGGAAAGATCCAAATAAGCTTGTTGGTGCAAAGTTTACCACAATCTGGGTGTAGACGCTTAGAGGGCCCTTTCTTGTCTCCTGGTCAGTCATGTCTCCTGTGTAGGTTGGACAAATAGAATGGTGTCTTCATCAAATTTAAAAAAGACTGATACAGGAAAAGGTGGTTCTCCAAGATATTCTAAAGCCATTTAGGGTTTATAAAGTAATCACTAATATTTTTTCAAACAGTACATGGGTGGCTGGACAGATGTAATGTGATTCCATCAGTGTGTGCAGCTGCTGCCATACTGCAGAATTAATGCAGTTTGACACCTCTTTAACTGCCATAGCTCCAGCCTATGGAATCCTAGGATCTGTAGTTTGTTGTGGCACCAGGCAACTAACTGTCTCACGAAACTACCAGTACCAGAATTCCATAGCATTGAGCCATGGCAGTTGAAGCAGTGTGAAACTGCATTAAATCTGCAGTGTAGATGCAGCCTGCAAGAGGCAAAGTAAAATGAATGTTGCCACTCTGTTTCAAAGATATAGGTTTTAAAGTTGTAAATGTTAAGGTCTGAGGCTGAAGCTGAACTCTAACAACAAGGCAGGAGGCCATGAGGTGAGTGTGTATATGTGCCAGTGGATCAAGAAAAAATATTTCCCTGCTCAGGGGAAACTTAAGATCTAATCAGGAAATGTAAAAGTACATGCTAGTGTTTTTAAATCACTGACCTAAGATTTTGTGATGAGGCTTAAAAAAAAAAAAAAAAGGTTCCAAGGGACAAACTTAAGTGACCAGCTAAAGAAGCCCCCCCTCCCACAAATTCACACATTTCTGGTATGCCTCTACTGAAGAATCCCCAGTTACAAGAAGTTGTTCTGAAAAGAGCTGGCCCTCCCTTGACACGTTCCTTTTAGTTTCCTCATCCGTTTCCCTTCCTTTGTCCATCCAAAAATGCAATTCTTAAAAGTTCAAGGGACTTATTCAGAATCAACATAAATATAGATAAGGTCTCTAAGTCTGGAAATAGCCACCACAATACTGCGGGTGACAAAGCACACAGGTGGTTTCTAAATGGAGGATGCAACAAGGGCACACAGCTTCCTCTCTTTGGATGCAGGAGTGCAATGTGTCACCGCAACCACACACAAGCTGGGTCTAGGATGCCAATACACAGGCAAAAGAGAGTCTCTGAGGAAAAGAGGTTTTTTTGCCCAAGGAAGACAACATGTCCCTTCCTACCCTGCACCATTTAACAGATGCAAACCAGGACACATGTGGCCATGCAATATCAGAGTGTAGTCAAAATGGCGAAAGTTATTAATGAGGAAGAACCTGTAAGCTAGGATAGAGTGCATCAGTTTGCTTTTGCCTGAGCCGGCAGAGAAGGACAAGATTCTGCCCCCCAACTTCATCTCCCAACTGCTGAGTTAATTGGGTGCAAACATTTTTGCACCTTGAATTCAATCTGCAGCAATGGAAGTTTACTGTGGACAAAGGAGGAAAGTCAAAGGAGGAAAAAGAAAATGGGACATTTTAAGAGCAGCTGAAAAACTGGGATGGCGGCAGTGTCATCATGACTCCCGGTGTCACCTGATACGGGGGACGGGAATGCCAGAGGACATGGCCAAAAGCCCACACTCACCCCCTTTGCAACTGTGGGGGTGGTCTCCTCGCGAGAAGACTGCCGCCGCCGCCACAGGAAAGCATGGCTGGGTGTGCTTGCCCGTCCCCCCACAGGAGGACAGCCCTACCAGGCATCACCCCTCTTCTGGGGTGTCACCCGGTGTGGACTGCACCACCGCACCCCCAAGTGACGCCATTGGTTGGAGGCCATGCCCATTCTTCCGTTCTATGTACGCAGTTAGAAAGGTCTGCTAAGGAATACGCCTATCCCAACCCACATGCTCACCAAGTATCCTGATTTGGCACGGACATTCCTAATCAATTCTTTGTCATCCCAATAATTGGAAGCACCATCAGATAGAGCCATAATTGGTGGGAAAACCATACTTAAAGAGTTGTCTTCAGTAACTGTGCTTTGAACAAAATGGGAACAACAAACTCGATATGCATCAGCGTGGCGATCTGCATCTCCTCAGAACAAAAAAAATGAGTGTAAAGGCTCCCTTGGTTTCCTCCAACATCTTTGATGAGTTTAGTGTCCAAAGATGTGCACCAAGGTAGATCAAACTAGTCACCTCTCCCCCATTCCATCCATGCATTTGTCAGAGTGTTTTCTCTTTTCTTTATAATGAGGTGTTTTTTTTTTAAGTTGTTGTTTTTCAGTCTTGTTGCTACTACCTGTTTTTTGGCTTCTGAGAATGGGGGATTCAAGGGGCAATGATTAAGTGGGATGCGTGTGCGAGGCACGAGAATGGTGTTCTCATCATGACCTCCTGTCACTAGCCTTCTGCTAAACAAGACCCTGAGGGATTCCACTGGCCCATCATGACCATCTGCTCAAATATTTCCCCGTTGCCTTTCATTTTCTCTTTTCCCCATTTGCTCCTGAGCTCACACTTAAGAATAAAGACTCTTGGGTCTTTCAATCCTTGGATGGAGACACTCTACTGACAGATCTCCTTCCTCCATAAAACCAAACCTTCCCTGCTTGGTCTTTCACCCACACCAGACCTGCCCTCCTCCTGAGAGCCCCAGCTGTTTCCTCCTTGACACCCCCTTCTGGCCCCCATTGTTCCATCCTCACGGATGCACAAACGTCATGTATATATTTTTTCCGGCTCCTTCCAGCTGCTGAGGAAAATCATAAACATCCAAGGACAGAATGAAAAACAAATTCTCCTTCACCCCGTCACCACACCGGGAAGCAGATCTTGGTTCCACAAAAAGAACCCTCAGGAGCTTCCAGCTCTAACCAGTTATAATAACCCCTGATTTTTCAGGGGTCTTTCCAAATGTTAGGTGACATCATGCCAGGGTTTGTGATTGAGCATGTACAGTTGAGGGGAAATTGCAGCTTTGCTTTAGTTCAGAAGTACCCATCAGGTCTCCGACACATCATATTTTCACATGAAATTGGCCCTCTGTATCCATGGATTTTGAAACCACCCACAGCCTGAAAATATTTTTTAACATTCCAGAAAACAAACTTTGATTTTGCCACTTTATATAAGGGGCACCATTTTAGTATATAATGGGAGTTGAGCATCCATGGATTCTGGTATCCAGGGGTTGGTGGTGGTCCTGGAACCAAACCCTAGTGCAGGGGTAGGCAACCTAAGGCCCGGGGGCTGGATGCGGCCCCCCAAGGCCTTTGGACCGGTCCCAGGCTGGTCCTGCCACCGCCGCCGCCTGCTGCCGCCGCCGCCGCCCGCTATGATGATATTGATTATTGTTGTTATTACTTGTTCTTGAGGTTTTCTTGGCAAAATCTCCACAGGGGTTTTGCCATGGCTTTTCTGGGGCTGAGAGAGTGTGCATGCATATTTTTTAATTTTTTAAAATTTTAAAAAAATTAATTTTTATATTTTATTTATTTATTTATTTATTTATTTATTTATTTTTGGTGCTTCGGCCCCCCAATTGTCTGAGGGACATCAACCTAGCCCCCGGCTCAAAAAGGTTGCCTACCCCTGCCCTAGTGGTTACTAAGGGGGCATTCACACTTATTTTTTTTTTGTCCTGAGGAGATGCGGATCACCGTGCTGATGCATATTGGGTTTGTTGTTCCCATTTTGTTTTGGGTTCACGAATGTCTTCAAGTCATTGTAACCCCTGTGTTATTCACACATGCCATCATTTCAAGTTAAAATGGAGCTGCTTCCCTTCCTTTCAAGAAGAAGCAACGATACAGAGTGATCTGAATCATTCTGGAAGCTTATTCACACTGCTGACAATGTGGATCTTCCAGGAAAAATCAGGGAAAAAACTGGTATTGAATAGCTCGGGTTAAGTGGGTATTTTGCCAGCACTGAGTACATTTGGGATGTGTGCGAACAACAAGGATTCAACCTGGATTTGTCCCAGATTATTTTTGTAGTGTGAATGGGGCCTAAGGCCCACTGCACTGCATTTTAGTAGACTAGAGTTGTATATTTAGACAAATCTATATATACATGTGTAAAAGGAATGTGTGAAGTGGCCTTTTTAGAGGCAAGATGTCATGGAACCAGTTAGGACTCCATTGCACCAGGAAAAAGAGTGTGGACAATTGAAATACATAACACGATGCTTGAAAGCAACTTGTAAATGTATACTAGTTATTTTTAATTAATTGTTTTTTGCCAAATAAATTTCTACATTACAAAAAATATAATTTAACTGTAGCTTGCACTGTAACTGTGACTTTGAAATATTACTTTTTTTGTTATGGGCTGTGGCCTCACTAAATGGCAAAGGAGGAATATCCCATGATTAAATGCCAACTCGGGCTGCACCTTATATTGCTGCCTTGAGGTTATTGAGGGGACATGGATAGGAAGAAAATGTGTTTTATACCACAGGCCAGTAGCTTTTAATATTAAGTTTTTTTAACCAAGTGAACAGTAAATATCGTATGTACTTTTGAGAAACAGGACAGCGATCATCAAATCACGAAATGGATACCTTAATACTTTTCTATGTACTGATTCTACAGTTTCCATTTTGCATGTCAGTCCACCTGCAGAGAAAATTGCCATTACATATATGAGCTTCTTGATTCTTCATCAGTCCCCACATTTCCCAAATATGATATCTAAGCCAGAAAAAGAGTTCTAGAGAGCCCAATAAATAAACTGTTGTGTTTTAAACATGTACCTTCTCATTTATACATTCTCCATCTTCAGAACCAGATTCAGTAGCATAGCTGGAATACTTAAATATGCAATTGTTTAGCTAGGATGAGCAATAGCATGTAAATGTAATTAGTTTTCCTATAGTCCTAAGCATTTGACTGATTCATGTTTCAGCATTTTGGTCTTTGGCTGACTGATGATCTAATTGTATGTTTTGGGAAGTGAGATGTACTTTATATGATATATTGTACTTTTTGTGTGTTTCATAGGTGAGGTGCTTAGAATATTTTTAAAAAAAATAAAAGAAATTTCAACAACTTTTATAGCCAGATTTGGTTTTATAGTATTCTATTTGTGGATTTGATTTTAACTTTATCTTAGTTTAATCCTGTTTTAAGGGGTGGGAGGGTTAGGGGTGGGATGATGGAATGTTTTAAACTGCTGTCTTTTAATTTGTTGTACGCCGCCCCGATTGCCAAGCAGAGGGGCAGGTTATAAATAAAAAAATATTATATTATTATTATTATTATTATTATTATTATAGCAAGGATAGTTCTAGGCAAGCCCACTTATATATGCAAGCAATAGCATGTCAAATTAAGTAGTTTTCCTAAGCATTTGTTCAGACATGACAGATTCATGTTTCAACGTATTGGTCTTTGGCTGATTGATGATCTAATTTTATGTTTTGGAAAGAGAGAAGTTATTTTATATGATATATTGTACTTCATTTTTGTGTATTTCATAGGTGAGATGCTTAGAATATTTCTTTTTAAAATCCAATAAATTTCAACAATTTTTATAGCAAGCACAGTTCTGGTCAAGCCGAGGGGCGCTCCGGCAGCCATTTTCTTAAGCTGGAAAACTCCTGGCTTCGAAAAAAGGCATGAGGAGTGCCCCTTGGAGCAGCGATGGAGCCGGGCTGCAGCCAGGCGGTGATTTCAGTGGCTAAATGTGTCTGATACTATCAGGATGCCTCCCGCTTATAATTTTAAGCTGGCTCAGGTATATAACCGAGTGTGATAGTCTTCTCAGTTTAACTTAGGGCCTTTACAGACTGCCAGAAATAATGCAGCTTGAGGCCACTTTAACTGTCCTGGCTCAGTGCTAGGGAATCATGGGAATTGTATTGCTTTCTGAGACACTGAGCCTTCTCTGTCAGAGAGCTCTGGTGCCACAATAAACTACAGTTCCCATGATTCCTTGGCACTGAACCAAGATAATTAAAGTGGCCTCAAGCTGCATTATTTCTGGCAGTCTGTAAAGGCCCTTAGTTTGCAGCAAGATGAGGACAAAAAGAGGGAAAGTGGGAAGAGGAGAGAGAAAATAAAATGTTTTAAAAGTGTTTGAAAAAATGGGACCACAGAGGAATAATCAAGATTGTCCCTGGCATTTTAAGATAGTTGAAGATATGAAATCAATAACATGTGCACACATGTATACAGACTACATGCATTCGGTGTTAACAAGTGAATACCCTTTAAGAATTTATTTTGTCAAAGCATCAAATTGAATTCTGTGACCTGGAAGGCCCGGTTTTCATTTGGGACTAGGTACACAAATGGACTGGAAATCCGCTGTGCTGTGGCTTTATGCTTACATTACAAAAGCTTTCTTGGATGCAGTAACTTGCAGTTTTATGAATTTGTGAAGCTGACCTTTTTTTCAAGACGATTCTCAGGAATTCTACCAGAATGTCCTTGTTTTAAATATATAAATAAATTGGGTTGCACAAGCAGTTTGTGTAGGCTCTTGCGGTGCCTTCCTCTAAGGCTGGTGAGTTAGGAGAGGTAGAATTAGAAACAAGGGCACCTACATTCATTTGGTGTGTAGAGACAACTACCTCACAGTGTCCTGGGAGGCCTTTGTGAGTTGATCGCATTCTTAAATAACTCACCTTACCTGATCTGGCTTAAAATTGAATTTGGGCGGCGTCCGGACTCTATTGCAAGGTTTTGCTGCCAAAATCGCTGCCCAGGGCCATCCTGGAGCCATCCCTGCTCCTGGAGCTGCTCCAATGGCCATTATCTCAAACAGGAAAACTCCCAGCTTGGAAAAGAGCCGTGCTGAGTGGCTCTAGGAGAGGGGATGGCCCTGGGCTGCATTCGAGCAGCGATTTTGCCAGCAAAACCCTTGCGATAGGGTCCAGATACCACCCAAATTTAATTTTAAGCCGGATCAGGTAACGCGAGTTATTTAAGAATGTGAAAAGCTCCTTAGGGTTTTACGGTTGTCTAAGCTGGGCCAAGATATATTACTATATTAGCATACCCTCCATTTGGCAGGAACAATCCTGATTAATCCTTTTGTCATTCCACTTTTTCCAGCTGCAAAATAGCCCAGTTTCTATCTAAAAATAGCCCAGTTTCTTTTACTTTCTCCAAGTTTCTTGGGGTTGCAGACTGCCAGAAACAGTGCAAATTGAGTCCACTTTTAGGGTTAGGGTTAGGGTTAGGGAATCATGGGAACTGTATTTTATTGTGGCACCAGAGCTCTCTGACAGAGAAGGCTCAATGTCTCAGAAAAACAACAACAATTAATGCAACATTGCACTGAAGAAATAATACAGTTTGACCCAGCTTTAACTGCCAAAGTTCAATGCTGTGCAATTCTGGGATATATAGTTTTGTGATATATTTAGCCTTCTTTGCCAGAGAATTCTGGTGCCACAACAAACTACAAATCCCAGGATTCCATAGATGGAGGCATGGCAGTTAAAGTGGTGTCAAACTGCATTATTTCTGCAGTGCAGATCCAGCCATTGGCACTGCAATGGGAAGGTATAATCCAGAAATATGGTTCTTATTTCCTCTTTGCTCCAAGTTGCTATATTTTAATAACCCTCCCCTTGCCTCACATCACCCCAGGTGTGACTCAATCCTTGGCCACAAGCAGCTGGCCAAAGAGTCTGCTGTATCTGCACGTTCTCACAGCTAAGAATAGTCTGATGACTGGAGTGGGGTGGATGAGGAACCAACACATCCTGGCTTCCAAAGCCTTATTATATCCTCTCTTGGAGAATTTCAGGAATCTGACCCCAAAAATAGCAACCTCATCTGGCTTGACAGAAGCCTTCCAATGTCACTTTCTGCAGTCCAGAATGTGGACACGTTACCTTTTTAGATTACAGCTCCCATAATCCGCCATGCAGCATCATCAGTGGATTATGAGAGTGACAGTCCAAAAGCATCTCTTCCAAGCTCAGTGTGCAAGGTTCAAATGTCAGGTTTCAAGGGGGCCACACCTAGAACTGGCCCAAGATTTTTGGTACATACAAACAGCAACTGCGCCACAGGAGAGGAGAGGTGTTCTGCAGCATTGCCTCTGCTATGGCAAAGGGCTTTGGGATATGTTTCTCAGGTGTGCACAACCATCTGCTCAGCTCTAGATACTTGTGTATTTAGGCCATCCTGAGCTTCAAGCTCAATATAAGCATTGGATATTCTCCTCTTGTGTGGAAGATCACAAGACCTTTTTTTCAAAGGAGTTGTGTTGATATAATCAGAGAGAGCACCAGAGTAACTGATGATGGAACATCATTTCTATAGCAAGCTGGAACACTAAGTGCCACAATAAACTACAGTTCCCATGATTCCCTAGCACTGAGCCAGGGCAGTTAAAGTGGACTCAATTTGCACTATTTCTGGCAGTCTGCAAAGGCCCTAAGAAGGCAGCTGGGGCAGTGCCCTCCAAACAACCAAGGCATCCAGTCAGAATCCAATTACAGAATTATTTTTAAGAATGCAACTACAGAATCAATGTAGTTTGGCACTGCTTTAACTGCTATGGAATCCTGGGATTTGTAGTTTTGTGAAATATCTGTTGCCACAACATACTAAAATCCCAGGATTGCATAGGATGAAGCCATGGCAATTAAATGATGTCAGACTGCATTAATTCTGCAGTGTGGCAGCAGCCACAATCTCTTTCTCTCTCTCTCTCTCTCTCTCTCTCTCCACCCCTCATCCAAATTCTGGCTCAGCCATACTTGGGCAAGTCACACTCTCTCTGCCTCAGAAGATGGTATGGGCAAAAAAAAAAAAAAAAAAAAAAAAACCTCTTAAGAAACTTGCCAAGAAAACCCTGTGATAGGGTCGCCATAAGTCAGAAACGACCTAAGGAAAAACCCAACATACTGTCTTGCAGCCTAAATTAATTAACAAAATTGTTTGGAAGTTTAAAAGGGATGGCCACACATATTGTATATAGGAAGGGTATACCAAAAGTGTGTGGTCACGCAGTTAAAAAAATTAAACACTCTCTGGCCTTGTCCCTTGATACTTTTGGCAACTGACATAAAAGGGGGAAAAAATGGAAAGAAACATTTGGCAATTTTCAACCTGCCTTGGGAGAAAACTTATCTTTTAGAGTAGGAGTATATTTTTGGAGAATGATGCTGTGTATGTGCATGTGCGTCTGTGTATGTTAGGCGAGAGATCTAAGAATGCAGAGATCTCATGATGGAATATGGAGGGTAGGGAAGGGGAAACGTGAATAAGTGTTACCTACGCGTGTTGGCTAATTTTGTTTGTTTGTGTGTCTGACTGAGAAGTCCACAGGGAGTCAGGTGGCTTTCATGCAAAGAGAAAAGTGATGGGAATGGGACCCCTGTAGCATCAGACAGGATGCCAGGGAATTGTGATGAGTCAGTGGGACTGTGGTGTGTGCATGACAAAAAGCATGTAAAGCAACCACAAGCAGAGGCTGGGATAGGATATAGCCCCTGCTTAGCCTCCAAACAAGTAGGGAAGTTCTGCCCATCCTGTCTGGCTCTGAGGTTTCCTAAGCACCTTCCATGGCTCCACCTCCTGACTAGTGGCATATAAACTGCACTCCCATCCCGGCTTGACACAAAAACTTGCTGGACAGCCACAGCCACTTGCTTCTTGGGAAGGAATAGAGATCAGACTCAATCACACTCGACTAGACTGGACTGGATCCTGGGAGATCTTTCAGGTGGGTGTCTCTCAGTCTCCTTGGGACTATATTCTCTGGGATACAGAAGTGGGTTCTGAAGCATTCCTGAGATGGCTACTGGACTGGCATGAAAGATTTTGTCCATTTGACTCTTCATTGAAAGTGTTGTTTTCTGCAATACTAAAACGAATGGGTTGTGCTTTTTGTTGTTGTTAACTGCAGTCAAGACAACCAGACTGCCAAGTCACCCTGTTATCATCAGCTTTGCTTAGGTCTTGCAAAGTTAGAGCCATGGCTGCTTTGATGGAGTCTATCCACCTGTAATGTGGCCTTCCTCTTTTCTTACTGCCATTCCCCTTACTAACCATTATTGCCTTTTTCAATCAGTCTTCTCTTCTCATGACATATCCAAAGTATAACAGTATAATGGTTATGGCAAAATATTCCTCAAGCCTTTGAAAATGAATGGTCATCAAGAGGATATGACCATCAAATGGCCACTTCCAACAGGACAAGATCCAAAAAAGAATCACCATTACAATTCATTTCTAGGATTTATTTTATAAGAAGGGAGAAAGATGTACTATGTTCATGCTTCACGGCTGCCAAGATGTGGGTGTATTTGGGGTTGCCAGTGGAAAAGGAAATAAAGCTAGTCTTCCACATATTCAGAAGCACTTTTGTTATTACTTTAAATGCTCTACTGATGAACTTTGGCTATGATCACAGGTTAAGCCATGTTGAGTTGTCTCTCCAATCAATCTTTGTCCCTTTTCCCTTCAATAGGTCAGGAAAATGGATTCAAGAAGTATTCTTGTGTTGCTTTTCTTGTTGATGAAGACTTCTTGTCAGCCCTGGAGGACATCTGGAATACCAGACAGGTGAGTCACAGATTTAGGGAGGGAACATGAGGAATCCTCCCCTCATCCCTTTAATTATGTGGTATTTTCAAAGTTGTAATCTCTCCCCTACATATTTTCTGTCACAGGAGACAACCCCCTCCTGTTGCCTCCTTTCTGGAACAGCTCCTGAAAGGAGCAAATAATGGAAGAGCAAATAATGGAGGAATCCCTCAGGAGCTTGGACTAGAGGCAGATGAAAGACCCATTGGGTGGGAACAGCTGGAAGAAGCAAGAAACCAACCAAATCTATTTAGGAGGCAAGTGTCATTATGGGAGAGGAGGATGCAGTGGTATTGCAGAGGTTGGCAGGGTACTGGCATTATTCATAATTTGGAAATAATTTTGGATGACAGTTTTCAAAATCCCCCTATAGCCAGCACAGAAGCTGTAGACTCCAAATATATATATATATATATATATATATATATATATTAACCAACATTTCCAGCCCGTTTTAGCCAGTAGGTTTCTCTTAACTTCCACAGGAACCAGGAATCCTACCTTAAGTCTTTCCCTTTTCCAACCAACCCTACATTGCCTACAGAGAGCCAGTGGCATAGTGGTTTGTGTTGGACCACAAATCTGGAGACCAGGGTTCAATTTCCATGAAATCCACTGGCTGACCTTGGGCAAGTCACATACTCTCAGCCTCAGAGGAAGGCAATGGCAAACATCCTCTGAAATCTTGCAAAAAACCCCCCAAAAACCCATGATAGGATCTACTTAGGGTCACCATAAGTCAGAAACTACTTGAAGGCACACAACAACAAACATTCCCTACAAGCCACAAGAGCAGGACTGGACAGCTTCACTTGGGGCACTCCAGATGTGGTTGGACTGCAACTCTCATCATCCTTTTCCATTGACCATGGTGTCTGAGGTTGATGGGAGTTGCAGTACAACAAAATCTAAGTGGGCCCCACAGTTTAAATGCTCTACTGATGAACCTTGGCAATGATCACAGGTTATCTACTTTTAGAGTCATGTCTTCCAGGGCATCAGACCTCAGTCCTTCCTAGAGAAGCCAGGAGTCCAGTCTCCCTCCTGGTTTCCTGAGTTTTGAACTAATCTATCTTCTGCAACAGTAGGTCTTTTAGAATGGAGTGGGCATCTTGTGGCTCTCCAGATGTTTTTGGACTTCAGCTTCCAGCAGTCTTAAACACCATAGTTAATGGTGAGGAATTATGGGAATTGAGGTCTACAAATAGCACACTTCTAATCTAGAATATGGAATGCAATTTAGCTTGAGTTGCATTTTGTAAAACCATCTTGGAGCATACTTCAGATTTTGTTGAACTGCATCTCTTATCACCACTGATAACTGGTCATGTTGGCTGGAGCTAGAGTTCAACAATGTCTGGAGAGCCGCAGGTCCCCAACCCCTTTCTTTTAGATGAGGGCCTGTGGAACACCAAACTAGCTAGAAGTGTATTTAAACCATTCAACACCAGTTTCTATCAGGAAAAATGCTTCCTGCAGTCTATTGCCAGTCCTCTTCAGTCCTCCTAGTCATTCCCTTTGCTGCTCATAATTGCTCTCCAAAAGACAAAAACTTTTGCAGGTTATTTTTTTTTCTAACAAGATGAGAAGGTGATTAATTAGGATGTTTCCTGATAAATGTTAAAGTTTTTATACTATTCCTGTTCCACATGCTTGCATTGCAACCGAACCCAGACAATCATGTACTGAAGTATAAGGCAGCTTGGTAAAAGACAGCTTCCTATGAAAAGCTTGGAAAAGTTATTCTTTTGGACTACAAGGATTCCCATAGCTCTGTTCTTATGGTCCTGTATCCCAAATATTCTTATGTTTCTGATAACTATACTACTGTTTTTGGTAGTTAATCCCCCCCCCCGAAGTTAGCTTTCTGTAGTTCTTTTGCATTTAGTCACTCCAGACCTGTTTAGGAGAGGGACAAAACAATGTCTTGCCAGTGCTAAAACCCTCTCTTGGGCTCAGCTGCAGACTAGACAGTTCTTAAAGTATTAGCTCCCACTTTCTCCCAAATATATGCAGGAGATGGTTTTTCTTGCATTCCTATTTCAGATTTCAAATTTTCTTACCATCTTTTTCTTAAAACCCTCAGCTTTGTCCCTGGGCACCGAGTTCCCCGGCAGCTAATGGCTTCACCTCCCATGCGAGGATGCCACCTTGGTACCTGTCAGATCCAAAACCTTGCCAATCTACTATACCGTTATGGAGGCAACAACCAGAAAGATGAATCCCACAAGAACAACAAGGGTACAACAGATCCGATGGGCTACGGGCGCAGGAAACGCCGGGCAGCTAGGCATGGTGTGCCCACTCTCACTTAAGAGATCCTGTGTTGACAAGGAAAAGATGGGTACAGAATCAAGCTCTGGTCACCTGCAAGAATAAGGAGAACAGGTTGGGTGGCTTCCAACACACTAAGGAAGCTGTGCTCCAGAAACAGCAACAGCAGCCTACAGGGATCTTTTTGGAGGCAAGTATGGCCATTATGTGAGACTTGAGATGACAGAGGTTTTTCTTCTACCTCCATGTTCCAGGGATGCAGGCTTCAAAATGGCTAACAGCTATTAGTGTGATATTCACCCTCTGTTCTGTACTGCCTCCTGTTGTTCTTATACATGAAGTGATGTGTGCATCACTTAGACCAAGTACTTGCCCTACATTAGGGCAACAGCACACTTAACAGAATTCAGAACGAAGATGCTAGAAAAATCCAAGGAAAAGGTGGTGCTGAATCACCAGGAAGACCTGGAAATGTCACAGCATTGTGGCGTAGCACTTATGCCAAAGAGAAATTGACTTTACCCACTCATGCAATTGTTGGTAGGGTGGGTGAGTGGCATGGAATCAAAAGAGTCCTAAGGGATTCCTGGCTTGTGTGATCTTTTGTGCATAGGATTTGTTCTGAGACAAGAGTGAAAGTAAAGAGAGTTTTCCCCCCAAACCTGGAATCTTGAATGGTTTATTTGGTGCTTTGTCTCTACATATATTGTTGCAAAGGCGGATGAAAAGAGCAGGGGGAATGAATGTCTTTTGAGCTCCATTATGGCTTTATTTATTTAAATATTTATGTGCCCTCCACATATTCAAATATTTCAGGATAGCATAGAATAAAATCAATTTAACCAATTTAAAACAATTTTAAAATATGAAGCAGTAAAATAATTTACCGTCTAAAAAGCATATTTAACTATATTAAACCAGTGTTAAAATCACGTGCATGTACAAATGAATGACATAATTAGATTCCAAATCAAAAGCCATCTTTCATCTTGGTGCTGAAATGAAATGCTATTGGCACTTGGGCCTCTAATGGGAGAGCATGCATAACTGGGGTGCTACAACAGAGAAGGCCCTTTTGTCCCCATTTCTGGGACATAAAGAAGGGCCCTCCAGCAAATTTCATTTCTTGTGCAAGAGTGTATAGGAAGAGGTGATCTCCCAAATGATACTGAAGTCCCAAACTGTTGAGGGCATCACAACTTATTATCAGCATAAATTTCAATTTTGTCTGGAAGACAATTGAAAGCTGGCACAATTTATTTAAAACCAGTGTTATATGGTTTCCATATGGTGTTACTAGCCAGTATGGCATAGTGGTTTGAGCATTGGATTACGACTCTGGAGACCAGGGTTCGATTCCCCACTCGGCCATGAAACTCACTGGGTGACCAGCAATCACATGCTATTAGCCTCAAGAGAAGGCCATGGAAAATCTCCTCTGAACAACTCTTGCCAAAAAAATTCATGATGGGTTTGCCTTATGGTTGCCATAAGTTGGAAACAACCTGAACATACTCAACAACAACAACAACAACAAGCAACTTCCATGTCATCTTCAAGGGTGGCCCCATATAAAGCAAATTGAAGTAGTCTAATTGGGGAGCTACTAGATTATGGACTCCTTTGGCTAGGGGGGGTTGCAGACTGCCAGAAATAGTGCAAATTGAGTCCACTTTAGGGTTAGGGTTAGTGCTAGGGAATCATGGGAATTGTATTTTTTCTGAGACATTGAGCATTCTCTGTCAGAGAGCTCTGGTGCCACAATAAAGTACAGTTCCCATGATTCCCTAACCCTAACCCTAAAAGTGGACTCAATTTGCACTATTTCTGGCAGTCTGCAAGCCCCCTAAGTTATCCTTATCTGGGCAAGGCTGTAGCTGATGGATCATTAAAGCTGGCCCTAGTGACACTAAGCCATGAATTACATTTAGACCTCTGGTGACCGAACTAGATCTTGCAGTATTCCCCAGCTATCTACCTGTTCCCTCAGGGATAAAGAAACCCCGTCCAGGCTAGGGACGTTATCACACGGGGAGTCACGGGGAGAAAGTGGAAATAAAAGGGCACGAGCGGAAGACTTTAATTGATGGGATTTGTCCCGTTCCGCCTCGTCTGATAACTAAATTCGAATTTAAAAGGGGGTTAATTCGAACGAAAACCTGATCTTTTCATTTTTGGGATTTTTGAGGATTTGAAAAGATCAGGTTTTTGTTCGAATTAACCCCCTTTTAAATTCGAATTTAGTTATCAGACGAGGCGGAACAGGACAAATCCCGTAAATTAAAGTCTTCTGCTCGTCCCGTTTATTTCCACTTTCTCCCCACAACTCCCCATGTGATAACGTCCTATGTCACTTATGCAATTCATGAGAACCAGCAATGCAGAGTTTCAGTTTATTGGCTCTCATCCATCTTAGAGAACTTGGATCTCTTGCTGGGGGTCATTATGCTTTTCTAGAAGGAGCCAACATAGCCCCATTGCTGTTACAGTGACTTGGAAGAGATGAAAATATACAATTTCACAGGTATACTATTATATTATTATGCAATTCTTAATGAGATACTGCAACTTGATGAGACTCCTTCCCAAGCCTTGGGAGTTCTGAACTGATGCAGAATGGAATGAGTTTTTCAGTGTTCCACTTAATTGCTGGATGCCCAAAAGGCTGTAAGCTCACACTGAGCTAATGACGGTGTTTATAAAATGTTTAAATAATATATTGGTCCTGTTGAAGATAATAATCAAAATATTCTCCTGTGTGACATTTTGTTACTCAACAAGGATACAATTTACAGTCGCCCCTCGATTCCCATGGACTTGAGGTCCATGGTTTTGAATATTTACGGAAGGGCGACCTCCAGTAAAATCACTGGGGTGCACCCCCACAGATGCGGGCCTGCAAGCGCCCATGAAGACGTGCCCCATTCAAGCCCATGGGGCTTGAATATTGGCAAGTCTCCATTTCTGTGGGGTGTGTGTGTCCGGAACGGATCCCTGCAAAAACGGAGGGGGCCGACTGTATTTTCACATTTATTGTTAAACATTGACATCGTTGGCTTTATTTTTAAATTACATTTTACTTCTATTCTTACACCAAGGATGTTGGAATTGACTATGTGGTTCATCCTTCCCCTCTTCATCATCACCACAGTTGCTAGGGCTACATGAGATTTGGGCTGCATTCACATGGGAGATATAATCTGGTTTGACACCACTTTAACGGCCATGGCTCATTGCGATGGAATTCTGGGAACTGCAGTTTGTTGCAGCACCAACAAACTACAATTCCCATGACTAGATGGGGATTTGAACCTTAATCACCCCAATTCTAGCCTGTCACTCTAACCTTTGCATATACATATGCAGAAAAAATTATGCCTGGCCCCAACTTCTCACAAAAGAAAGGAACACTTTGCAGGGAGTTAGACCAATAGAACTATGAACCACAACTCTTGGTTTCCTGAGGAAGTGAGTATGGTCATTAAGTTAGTTGTAACATGTTATTGACCTACTTTGAGAATGAAAAGCAATCTTTGAGGTCACGATGTATCCAGGTGACACTTCATCCTCTTTTGCATTCTCATTTTAGAAATGAATAGGGCCCTGCTGGCATACCCTTCAATATTTCACACAAAAATAGGGACAAACTTGTAATACCTATCTCCAGCCATGCCATGGATGTTGCTCCCATTATAATTACATTTTGCTGCAGGTTCCATCATTCCTTGTGATGCACAGAGGGGCGGGATAAAAATAAACTTATTTTATTTTATTTTATTCCTGCTATGGGATATGTTCACCTGTTCCAGAATAGACTGTCTTCTACTTTAAAAAAATAGTCAAGCAAACATAAGTTAATTTAGAATGGGAAAACTTTATAAATAAACATTATTATTTTTGTTCTTCTTGTTGTTGTTATATTACCCCAGTCCAGATGTTGTGGATTTTGGCTCCCTTAGACCCTTGCCATTGGCCGTGCTAGGTGGCACTGATAGGACCTGAAGTCCAAAACATCTGGAGAGCCAAAATATTTGGATAGGTTCCTTGACACTAGATTAAAAGAATAGTTGAAAACACAAATCATCCCATAGTCACTGGATGAAAGGAATATAGTCACTGGATGCAAGGAACAGTTGAAAACACAAATCATCCTTTACAGCTGGTATTGCATAGTGGCTGTGCAACAAATGTGGACCTCTCCAGTTTAATATCAACTCTACTTCCCATGAAGTAGTTTTCAAGTCATTCATTCTCTCTTACCCTCAGTCCTCTCCCATTCCATAATATGGGGAGAATAATAACATTGATCTACCTTACAGGGTTGTGGTATATTTAGAACTATAACATGCATGTGACGTACTTTGAATGACTGAAAGTTGCACAGGGTTGGCCTTACCATTAGGAAGAGTAAGAGGGGTGCCTCAGGCAGTGGATGCTGGAGGGGCGGAAATATACTACGGTACAAGGCTACTGCTCTCAGGTGCAGTTGACATTGTTCTCATCACCAGCAATGACGTAAGATACAACTGCCATTCCCACTGGCTTCTGCATGTGGAACAGAGAGATCATATTCTCTTTTGCTGCAGGCAGCAAAATATCTCAAGGCATTCTTTTTAAAGTGTAATATTTTTATATATATACATCAGCAACTTCAAGGTGAAATATTATAAAACATGCATAACATACGATACATTAGAGTTTATGCGTGAGCACACATGGTCTAAAAACAAATCGTATTCAACGGCCACTTGGGTTGCCAGACTGAAAACTGGAAAGGGCTTCCGTACCTTTAAGGGGCAAAAAAAAATAGTTTCCACATATAAATCACCAAAAGTACCAAACGATAAAGACAAAAACATACCTACGCATATCTGCATTCCCTCGAACCGAATCATAAATACAACCACCAACACAACACAACGACACATTGGATTTTTTAAAAAAAGGCTTCCCACTTCATGTCTTTTGGACTATGTTTAGTAAATACTTACAATTCCACAAATTAAATATCCAAATTAATATGCACCATATAAAATTATTTCTCTTTCAAAACCTGCCAATGTTATAATTTCTTCCCTTTCTTGTTTATACTTCAAAAATAGCCTCTACTCTTCCACAAAGTTATCTATAGATTTTTCTTTTAATAACATAGTTTATTTATCCATCTCGACAAATTCGAATATCTTCAAAATCGAGTCCTTTACCAATTATGTATCTGTATTATTTATTTATTTGGAGTATTATTCTTTCACATCCGTGCACATAATATTCTCACTCCTATATGTTTAATAGCAATGTAGAAGGCGGCATTTCAGCAGGTGTTGCTTGCCACATAACTAGGTAGCAAGTGACACCTACTGAAATTTCCCCTTCTAAACTATCATTAAAAGCATGGGAAGTGGCTCCAGTTTTCAATCTGGCAACTGCAACTCATTAGTTTCCAAAATGATGATGATGATGTCTGCCTTCAAGTCATTTCAAAGTTATGGGGTCCCAAAGGCACAATGGGGTCCCTTATTTAAAAAGCCCAGCATCACACTGGAGAGCAGTGTGGTGTAGTGGTTTGAACATTGGACTATATGACTCTGGAGATCCAAGTTCGATTGCCTGGTTATCCATGGAAACCCACTAGGTGACTTTGGGCAAGTCACACTCTCTCAGCCCCAGAAAACCCTGTGATAAGGTTGCCTTAAGGTCGTCATAGTAGGATATGATTTGGAGGCACACAATAACAATTTAATCTTGTGTAGAAAATTGAGATTGTCTAGGCAGATGTAAGGACACAAAAGAGAAAAGCGTCTACACTATAGAAATAATGCAGTTCAACACCACTGTAGCTCCTGCTAGCTATGGAATCCTGGGATAGTCTTCAGCTTTCTCTGTCGGAGAACTCTGGAGCCACCACAAACTACAATTCCCAGGATTCCATAGCATTGGGTGAATCTGCACTGCAGAAATAATCTGGTTTGACACCACTTTAATGCCAGGTCTCAAGGGATTTGTAGTTTGCAGTGGCACCAGAGCCCTCCAACAAGGCAAACTGTCTCGTAAAACTACAATCCCCAGAATCCAATAGCATTGAGCCATGACAAAGTGGTGTGAAACTCAAGGTGACCAGACATCCTCCTTGTCCAGGACATGTCCTCCATTTCAGCCTTCTGTCCAGGAGGAATGCCACAATGTCCACCATTTTGAGCATAACTAAGCAGCATCGACTTACATTTCTATGGGTGTTTTTAGCATTTTGTTTACATTTCTATGAGTGTTTTAGCTTGTTTTGGCCCCACAGCTGGTGTCACAACAAACTATAACTCCCAGAATCCCATAGCCTTGAGCCCTGGCAAAAACAGGATTATTTCTGAAGTTCGGGTGCAGCCCTGGAGTCATGGCAGTTAAAGCGGTGTCACATTGACGAATGAATTGATTCAAAATGGACCCGCTTCAGCCAGCCAAAGGGCAAATTTAAATCGATTCTGGTCTGCATCTGGTTTACACTTGTGCGGAATCGATTTATCAAAAAGACGTGGGGGGAAAAACGTCAAAAAGACGTGCATTAAATGGGTCTAGCATGTGGGGCCCCCCTCTCCAAACCACTTGAGCAATTCAGTTCAAGGGCAAACCAGGGTAATTTAAACCGCTTCAAACTGGTTTGCAAACTGGTTTAAGTGGGAATGAGGCCCAGATTTGTCGGCCATCTGAATTGATTAATTTTGAATCGATTCATTGGTCAAAATGGGAATGACAAGTGGGTTATTTTAAAGCTAGAAAGTGTGATTGGGGCAAATGATAGCGTGAACCACACTCCACTGCCGAACTGATCCATCGATTCGGATCGCAAACCAATTTATTTGTAAGTGAGAATGAGGCCAGGATTAGAGCTCTCTCTTATGTGTTTTAGATAAAGCTGACAGCAATCATTCTGTTGTTTTTAACTGTACTATTTATTCATTTCGGGGTGTTGTTTTTAATTTTATGTTTGAGTTTTCTACTGGATCAATTGCTTGTAATAAATGATGATGATGATGATGATGATGAAAGAGCTCTGCTGCCACAATAAACTACAACCCCCAGGATTCCCTAGCACTGGGCCAGGGCAGTTACAAGCAGTCTCAAACTGGATTATTTCTTCAGTGTGTTTTGGACCTAGATTAGGGAGCACAAATTTACCAAGATGTTAAATCCCATATTCCACTGACAGAAGTTAAATTTCACTAGGAATGGGGAAGATTCTGTGTTTTGTATTGCTGGCTCATACAGAAATGAGAGGACAACATTCACAAAAACTATGGTCCCAAAACACACTGCAGAAATAATCCAGTTTGAGGCCGCTTTAACTGCCCTGGCTCAATGCTTGGGAACTGCTGGGGACTGTAGTTCTGTGAGACTGCTAGAAATAGTGCAAACTGAGTCTCCTTTACTTGCCCTGGCTCAGTGCTAGGGAATCATGGGAATTGTATTTTTTTCTGAGATATTGAGCCTTCTCTGTCAGAGAGCTCTGGTGTCACAATAAACTACAGTTCCCATGATTCCCTAGCACTGAGTCAGGGCAGTTAAAGTGGACTCAATTTTCACTATTTCTGGCAGTCTGCAAAGGCCCTATAGCCGCCTCTGTCAGAGTGAGAAGCCTGACTGTACTCCCACATTTGGTGCGGGCGGGCTCCGAAAGTCGCAACCGGCATTGTTTTTAGAGGAGAAAAATGGCGAAGGGAGCGGCGCGGGGCATTGTGGGAAACTCCCTGGGCAGCCTCAGCTGGGATGGAGATGAGGAGGGATGCTAAAGGGCAGCCAGGGAGCAAAGCTGGGCGGGAAGAGGAGAAGGAAAGAGGGAGGCAAGCGGGGGATCAGTCGGTAGAGGAGAAGGGGCTTGCCCAGGAAAGAAAGAAGAGAGGGAATTAAAGGAGGAGAGTAAGAGCTGAGCCTAGAGGAAGTGGAGGAGGTAGAGAAGGATGGAGAGGAGGAGGAGGAGGAAGAGGAATAGCTGGGAGGGATGCTGGGGCTGACACACAGGCAAGGAGGGGGCTGCTGAGCCTCAGGATATGGCTCAGCCCCCAAAGTGGGGCAGGGTACTCTTGGCTGGGGGTCCCCCTCAAAGGCAGCAAGGTGAGTGCTTTCTAGGTTGTCCCCAGAGGAACCTGAGAGGGAGGAGATGCATGTGTGAATGTGTGTGTTTAGGGGGGGAAAGGAGTTGGGTCAGGGCCTATAATGATGATGGAAGTATGTTACATTTTTGTGTCCCATTATTGGAATATGAATTTTAATTCTTCTATACCACAAATGGGTTATTATGTATAAATGTTTGTGTATCGTTTATACAAATTAACAAGCTTGCTGAAATCATATCCAAATTAATTTTTTTAAAAAATTATTTCTTTATATAACACATCGTTATACATTTATGTAAATCATTTGCACAGTTGCTGTATCAAATGCTGTACGTAAAATTCTTAACTTGCTTAAATCTTATCTACAGTTCTATTCAAATTTTTACTTCCAGATATAAAATTCTTAATTTATTAAATCATTTGAACATTTTGCTACATGAAATACCACAAATTAGAATATTTTCTTGTTTCACTTCCCATGTTCTCCTGACATTAAGTCCCTTCTATTTTATCAAGATATTTACCCTTTTTGTCTTTCTCCCCCACATTTAAATTACAGAAGATATGATTCCCTTAACTCTTAATTCATATTTCAAATCTCTTATTCTTATTTCCACCTTTTTATCCTACCTTTCCCCAGAGCTGCTTGCTTTATTACTGATGAAATCTCTAAAGATGAAATCAAGACATATACTGTAATTCCCCCCCACCCTCGAGTCTTTGGTTCTACTACTCCTACTCTCCATTCGACAATTCAGCCTATCAAACACTTCTTATCTACTTCTTTATGGAAGGTTTAGCGTTCAGGAAATTGGCCTTTTTTTCATTAGTGGGGAAATTTGTGACTTTTCTTTAAAAAATGTTTCTTTGAATGTTTAAATCTTTTCATGGTAGTAGTACGTAACATCAGCATAATACAGTGTAAAAACCAGAACATAACCAAACGAAGCTAAAGGATGCAGAACTGGTCAACAGTTATTGTGCAGCAAGATCCAGTAGATAAGTTCTTTCAGGAACAGGTGAGGGGGTCTTCTCAGATTGTAAGATGTCTTTCCAGAGGTCTGGAGGTTTTATGACTTTCTAAGAATCTGTGGGCCTTTACAGACTGCCAGAAATAATGCAGCTTGATGCCACTTTAACTGCCCTGGCTCAGTGCTAGGGAATCATGGGAACTGTAATTTATTGTGGCACCAGAGCACTCTGACAGAGAAGGCTCAATGTCCCAGAAAAAAATACAATTCCCATGATTCTTTAGCACTGAGCCAGGACAGTTAAAGCGGCCTCAAGCTGTATTATTTCTGGCAGTCTGTAAAGGCCCTATGTTGATGTAAAAACCTCAGGACTTCCCCAGGACATCTTTGCAATATTATATTCGATGCATGACATTTGTTCCTGGTATATGTAGTGGATATACATGGTTATAAGTCTTTGATGTGATTGCATTGCAATCTTATTTTTGTAACATTATCACTTATTATTCCAGATTGTATACCTGTTTTTGTTTAGTACTTGCTGTTGTTATTAGGTGACTATGGTGGTTTTCTTTTGGTTGTTCCCAGAGTACCAGGGAGCGAGATGCATGTGTGAATGTGTGTGTGTTTGGAGGAGGGGGAAGAGTTGGGTCAGGGCCTGCTGTTTGAGAGGAAGGAGGGTGAGGATAATAAACCTGTATGGGATCAGAGCCACTATTTTTTTTACTATTGTAAGCCTCTCTTGAGTCTCAGAGACTCTCTTGAGTCTCAGGAAAGGGCAGGATACAAGATGATTATGATGATACAAAATAGGGGTGGATTAAGAGAAGAGGGTCAATGGGGCTGTGGGAGAAATGGTTGGAAGGGGTCCAGATCTCATAGTTTCCATCCTATTTAGAATCCTAGGACTTGTAGTTTTGCAAGATCTTTAGCCTTTTCTGCCAAAGTGTACTGGTTTCTCAGAAAACTACAAATGCCAGGATTCTGTAGGGTGGTGAGAATGTGGGATTTTTCCAAGGAGGGTGCAGCCTAGGAGAAGCAGCTGGGAGGGGTAGTTTTGACACCTTCCCAGGATTCCATAGCATTAAGTGCTGAAGCTCCATCCTATGGAATCCTAGGATGTTTAGTTTTGCAAGGTTTTGGCTTTCTCTGCCAAAGTGTGTTGGTGCCTCTCAAAACTACAAATCCCAGGATTCTATAGGATGTCAGAGGGGAGTGAAACCTAGTAGGAGCAGCTGGGGGGCAGTTTGACACCACTGTCTACACTGGAGTAAGGTGGCTGCTTCTTGTGATCTTAACTTGAGCCGCTTAAGGCAGGGTTCTTAATCTGATTCCCTTTTTGGGATGTGTGTTTTATTTTCTCACAGTTGGCAACCTGGCCCACCTAGAAGGTTCCAATGAAACTTACAGGTGGAACAGGTATGTGGTAGCTTGAGACAGGTATCCATATACAGGCTGAAGGGTTGAGGGAGGGGTTTGTTCTTTGTACAGCTAGCCATGTGGGCTCCCTAAGGGTATAATCACACTGAGTACTATTGATAGGCAAGCCTGTGCTGGTTGCTCAGGCGGGACAGAGAGTGATCAATGTTATGTTGGCAATAGGGAGATGATGGGGAAGGTAGAGAGTTTGAGGAGGATGGGAGTGAACAAATTCAGTAGTCATCCATAGAGAATGATTGTAAGTCTCGTGTTCCTCTGTTTTTGCTTGTCTTACTGCTGTATTGAGGAAGAGTTTTAGTGGGGCAGGGATGGTGCAGATTTAATTGCCTGGCCCCAGAGCCTGGAAGGGCAATAGGACAGTTTTGCCTGCTTCATTCTCTCTGATCCCCAAAATGAAGTATTGTATCTTGTGTATTAATCTTTTGAATTCAAAGAGATCAGGAAAGATATATTGGCTACCTTTGGATCCCCAGGGGGTGGTCTGAGAATACAGGCTTTAGCCACCTCCTGAACCTAAGCAACTTTGGGTCTGATCAGAGTTTGGATGGAGACACCTAGGAACCATGCATTTACTTCTTTGAGTTCCATGATGGATGAAAGATTAGATAACAGTCTAAAAAATAAATGAATAATTAAAGAAAGTCAGTCCTGAGCCAGTGTGGTGTAGTGGTTTGGGAGTTGGACTATGACTCTGGAGATGAGGGTTTAATCCCACTCTTAACTGTGAAATCTACTGTGTGACCTTGGCCAACTCACACACTCTCAGCCTCAATGGAAGGCAATGGCAAACCTCTGAACAAATCTGGCCAAGAAAACCCATGATACGATCGCCATAAGTCAGAGATGATTTAAAGGCACACAAAAACAACAAATCTGCCACCTACTTTACAGAAATGTGGAGGCCAGGGAAGGGGAACAGAAAACATAAATTCTCATTTTATTTTAATTAATTGTGTACCCCTTGTTCTCGTTTCTTGAAAAGCGGTTTCATTATATTAAAAATAGGTAAGTTTATCAGAAAATGGTTGTGAATTGTATGCCATTTTTAGTTATAAAAATAAACAGCTTTTTTTCCAGAGCAGAAAAAAGAGAATGGAAAACTAGGTGAAGGAGAACAGGTTAAGCATGCTACTTTCATACTGGTCCATCAATCAAAGTATGGTATGTTGGGTATACTTTGGTGTACTATACTAGTATGCCTGCCAGCTTTGTAACATTTGGGTTGGTGCTTCTTCACTCCATTCAAAGAGATTCTTCCTACGCTTGCATTTAAGAAGAGCCAGCTTAATCGGTAGAGACATTCCCATGAGATGTACTGGCTTATTGTACCAAAGAACTCTTGAAATAAATTGCAGTGGCACTTCCTGCTCTCTTGGGAAGTACACTTTCTCACTAGAGTATCATATACTTACATTATGTGTTTATTGATGCACATCTGATTCCTAAAATGTTGAGTAATTCAGCATAGCAAAATGCTGAATAGCCTTGTGCCACCTATGATTGCAGAGTTGGCTGCAGGATGGTACTTAAGAGGCTTTTTATTTCTTATTAGTTATAACTGTATGATGATTTTTTTTCCAATGAGCTAAAGGGGGCATGTATGCTTCCTCTCCCCTCTTTATCCTCATAACAATGCTGTCACCTAAGTCAGACTGAGAAGTTTATCACACGGGGGAAATCCCGTGCAGAAACAGGGTTTTAAATTGAAAAAAAACCGCAAAAGCGGGCAGATTTTCAGACGTCGCTGTTAAAATGGGGTTAACCCGAACAGAAAGTAGTCAGAAACTGCTTCTTTTTACTTTCGGAAAATCCCGAAAGTAAAAAGAAGCAGTTTCTGACTACTTTCCGCTCGGGTTAACCCCATTTTAACAGCAATGTGTGTGAAAATCTGCCCGCTTTTGCGGGTTTCCCCCACCTTTTAAATCCCGTTTCTGCACAGGATTTCCCCCGTGTGATAAACTCCTGAGAGTGGCCAATCCAAGCTCACACAGTGGATTTAATGGCTTCAGTGGAAGATTTACATCAGGATCTCCTGAGTATTAGGTCTAATCTGCACTGCAGAAATAATGCACTTTGAGCCTTTATAGACTGCCAGAAATAGTGCAGCTTGAGGACACTTTAACTGTCCTGGCTCAGTGCTAGGGAATCATGGGAATTGTATTTTTTTCCTGGGACATTGAGCCTTCTCTGCCAGAGAGCTCTGGTGCCACAATAAACGACAGTTCCTATGATTCCTTAGCACTGAGCCAGGACAGTTAAAGTGTCCTCAATTTGCACTATTTCTGGCAGTTTGTAAAGGCCCTTTGACACCACTTTAACTGCCATTCTATGGCCATCTGGGGTTTGTACAGTCGCCCCTCTGTTCTCACGGACTTGAAGTCCATGATTTTGCATATTCACAGAGGGGCGACCTCCATTGAAATCAATGGGGCATGCCCCATTCAAGCCTATGGGGCTTGAATATTTGCGAATTTCTGTTTTTGCCAGGGGGTCTGAAACGAATCCCCTGCGAAAACACCAGAGTGCTCTGACAGAGAAAGCTAAATAGCTCACAGAACTGACTCCCAAGTTTCTATAGCATTGAGCCATGGTAGTTAAAGCAGTGTCAAACTGCATTATTTCTGCAGTGCAGATTAGACCCTAGTCTGACACTTTAACGCAGGGATGGGAAGGGTTGCCTAGATAATTTCAGAGCCCACAAATTCCAGAAAAGTTCCAACCATCTTTCCAGGCTTTGTGGACTGACGAGTTTACCTCAAAATACTGCCAGCCTCCTCTAAGCTCTGTAATTTCTCCTGGAAATTTGTGATTTTCTGCCAAAAATGAGATGTTGCAGCCTCAGCTCGGTGTTGAAATGTGGCCCATACTCTTCTGCAGTTGTTCACCCTGCTCTACCCATTATGTAGGTCACGGCCTCCTTACATGCTGGGGTGAGGAACATTTGGTCCTCATACCGATAAGCCGATCTGACTGCTAGCTCTAAAGCAGGTGTGGGCAACCTTTGGGAAGTAGGAGACTATGGGCCTTTGCAGACTGCCAGAAATAGTGCAAATTGAGTCCACTTTAACTGCCCTGACTCAGTGCTAGGGAATCATGGGAACTGTAGTTTATTGTGGCACCAGAGCTCTCTGACAGAGAAGGCTCAATGTCTCAGAAAAAAATGCAGTTCCCATGATTCCCTAGCACTGAGCCAGGGCAGTTAAAGTGGACTCAATTTGCACTATTTCTAGCAGTCTGCAAAGGCCCTATATTGCCCCCCTGGAGACATTGGAGAGCTGCACTGTCCCTATAAATCATCATCATCAATAACAACAACAATTTTTTTTAAAATACAGAATGCCCTCTTGGTAGTGTGAGGAACATTTTTGCCACAGTGTTGTTCCCTCTTGGCCATTTTAAGTCCAGTTGAGGTCTTTTTTTAATAACAGGAAGAGATTGGGAAATAAACTTCTGGTTTATTTCCTATTAGAAAAAAGGCCTCCCCTGGCCCTAAATTGGTCTTGTGGGGGACAGGACACTATATACCTGGCAAAATTGTCCCCCTATATTCACTGTAGAGTATTTGGGGCATATTTTTTTCCAAAAAAATTGTACCTTGCTGCATGCTAGGAGGGTACCCATGGTATTTACCCCCTGCCTTGTTCTAAGAAATTGTGGGAGTGTGGCGGGTGAGAGGTTCTTTGCCCTTGGTGTAGCTATGTGAGGATGATGCTGAGCATCAATTTCTAGGTGGTGAGTGTTTCAGTATGGTTATTTACTGTAAAAAGAAATAATCCTGTGTATGTGCACTTGGGTGGAAGACTGCCAGGGAGTACAAGGTGCCGTAAGCTATATTTCAGAGGAAGGGACTGGCAAAAGCACCTCTGACTATTCTTTGCCTAAGAAAAGCCTATGAATTTCATGGGGCCACCATAAGTCCACAGGCAACTTGAAGGCATACCCCACCCCCCATGTGAACCAAGGGATTTTAAGTAGAGGCAAATAATTGAAGTGGTAAAGCAAATAGAGAGTGATTCAAAAAGAATGTGCAAAAAAATAAAATAAAGCTGTTCTTACTTGGTTTTGCACCATTCTTTTTGAATCACCCTGTATATCTTTGTGACAGTGGTATTTAGGCTGGAGGCAGAATGCCTTTTTGTCATCATACAAAAGTAGGGTTAGTTACTCCCCATCCTGTTTTGCCCCATATGCTTCTGTCTTCCATATCCTGGAGGCACCTTCACCTTTCCTCTCTTGCGCCCTCTCCCTTCCATGTGCAGGTTGTGTGCATATGTAATGAATAGATACCCTATCCAAAGCTTCAGACCTGTCAAGGGAAACAAGTCCAACTGGTTTCAAAAGAGGAGGAGATTAGAGGGAAGACTCTGAGAGCACATTCCCTTGAGGAGGTTCTGGGGAACCAGTAGAAGTTTTCAACTGTGCTGAGAGGATCCAGTCCTAGGTAAGAATAAGGGATATAATGGCGATGGGGATGAAGATTATTTTGATGGTGGAATCTTGGAGAATGCTAGCAGAATGAGTTGAAATTTCTCCAGAATTAATTGTATGCCCAATGGAATGAAGATGGATGTAAGGCATCCTTCTTCCCTGATCTGATGCCCTCTCTGATATTTTGGATTGCAGCACTCATTATGCTCAGCATAATCACTGGCACTAGACTGGGGAGGGATGATTTAGGGTTTAGAGCAGGGGTAGGCAACCTTTCCCCTTTAAGGGCTGAGGGACTTCAGCTCCCAGAATCCCAGGAGCTATTGGCCAACATGGGACTATTGGCCAACATCGCTGAGGCTTCTGGGAGCTGAAGTCCCTCGGCCCTTAAAGGGGAAAGGTTGCCTACCCCTGGTTTAGAGGATCAAAGCAAGTATGGCTGAAATTCTGGAAGTTTGGAGTTCTTTGGAACAGACTTGGAGGGTGGGATGCAGTGGGGATGCTTGTGTGTGTGTATCATTTAAATGGGTGGGAGCCAGACTAGGGACTTTATCACACTGGGGAAAAAGACGGGAGCACAGCAGGATGCTCCCGTCAGTATTGCATGATTTGGCAAACATGATGACCCGACGTTGTGATTATCCCATGAATAAAGAGAAATTCTAGCACTGCTTTTTATTTACAAGACTTTCTTGTGAATAAAAAGTAGCACTAGAATTCCTCTTTATTCATGAGATAATCATGGGATAATCGTGACATCGTGTGACATCATGTGATAATCTTTGCCAAATTGCATAATATTGACAGGAGCATCCTGCTATGCTCCCATCTTTTTTACTGATGGGATAATCTCCTAGGAGAAACAATTATGGAATGTATCTAAATCATGTAGGACAAAGGGAGGAATGGGGTTTCCTGAGTTCTGTGAAAAGTTTTAAGATTTTGCAACCAGAACTTGAAAAGGGGGAAACTATAGTTAATGAATGTCCTTGTTTGTATTTTGATTTGTTTGCTCTTGAAGGGATGAGTGGCTGCATTCCTGAGCAAAATGCTTTGATAATCTTTGTGGAGAGCTTGGAAGATTTTTTTTGTAGGAGGGATACATGTCTCAGAATCCTCCCGCCACCATGGCCTATTTTGAGACCCAAAGTTCAAAAAAAAGTAATGTTTCCAAACTCTGATTATAGGGCACCACGTTTTAGGTGGAAATAGGGTTAGCAGGAGTTTGGGGGAAATAGGAGTGGGGAAGTAGTGAGGCCTTGCTAAGACTCTCAGCTTGTTTCAACACAGCATGAAGTCTAGTAAGGTGTGGATTGTAGGGGTGGAGCTAAAGATAACAGTTTTTGCCATTTGTGGATGATATTCTGTTTTTGATTTGGAAATTAAACTTGCAATTGACTTTTTTGTAGAACTTATTTCTAATTTGTTCAGGTGCTCTTCCGTAGGATAAAAATGTGAAAAGTTTGTTCATCCGTGTTTTCAGCAATTGTGAATTGTTCCCTTCTTTTCATTTTTGCATAGTTAAAATCATATAGTCTCTACTTCACAGTATGTAGAGAAATTCAGTATGTAGAGATCTTGTAGCACCTTTGATGCTAACTGAAAGAAAGAAGTTGGCAGCATGAGCTTTCACAGATTTAAGTCTACTTCCTCAGATGAATGTGTTGTGTGTTGTTTGCCTAATGGAATTTTCATGTGGCAAATAGATGGATTCTTTTTTTTAAAAAATGCTAGTATTGCCAGGAATTCTATGTCCCTTATCTGAAAACCTGTACCCCCAATTCCTTTCTTCCCAGCCTTTGCCTTTATTTCCTTCCTGGTTTTGTCATTTTGTCTCTTGCAGTGGGTATGTGTTGTAGCTATTCATTTATTTGTTTCATCTGCAAGCCAAGAAAATAGAAATCATGAGAGGGAAGAAGAAGGGCAGATAGCTCAAAGGAAGCACACTTTCTGATTTTGAAATAATTGGGGAGGCTTTTAGTTCAGTTCTTATTATTTATTTATTTATTTTATTTTATTTCTATGCTGCCTTTCTCTCAGAGTGAGGCCCAAGGCAGCTCACATAAAATATCAGATGTTTAATGCATTTCAGTGTCCATTTGATTAGATGAAATCCCTCAAAATTGACACTTGATGCGAACATGTCTCCTCCAAAACAATGGAAATAGCTGTCTGGCTGGGGAGAGCAAGGGCCTTTACAGACTGCCAGAAACAGCGCAGCTTGAGGCCACTTTAACTGTCTTGGCTCAGTGCTAAGGAATCATGGGAACTGTAGTTTTTTGTGGCACCAGAGCTCTCTGACAGAGAAGGCTCAATGTCCCAGAAAAAAAATACAGTTCCCATGATTCCCTAGCACAGAGCCAGGACAGTTAAAGTGGCCTCAAGCTGCACTATTTCTGGCAGTCTGTAAAGGCCCCAAGTCAACTTGGGGAGTCTTTTGTTCCTAGTCCAAACATGTGCTCTAACCCTTAAGCATAATTATATTCTCATTTGAAAGGAGATTTGTAGTCATCTCTATTCTTTTCCATCACTGAAGATATGGTTGGAGTGGAGGACTGTATTACAAATGAGAATTACAAGGTGATTGAGACATACTAGTGTTAGAACTACATTACACAGAAACACTTTGTTTGAACTTTGTGTATTGCCTGCAATGGTTTCTATGCTTTTGTTTTGTATTTGCAAGAAAAAGAAGTGTTTTGCTTTTTTAAAAAAATCACAGCAGAACTTTTTTCATTATAGGCAATAATAATCTTTTATTTAAAAAAATCTTTTAGCCTTTATGGTTACTCCTTTCAACCACAGACAAGGTTTCTGGTGATTAAGGCAAGTGATTATTTCTCAGTTCCCTATCTTAAGTTTGCATCTTCTCTTACTCCCATTCTTGCACAAGATATTCACAAAAGTGGAGCAAATCTATAAGCACTTGGAGTGACAGAGGAATCCAGTAATCAAATTAGACGTGTTGTTTGATGAGAGTGACTATTAGTAGAATTTTCTATTGTTTGTGTTCATGCTAAGTGCAACATGTATAGTAATAAGACAGCTACTTCCTGGTTGCCTTTGGCATTCAAAGATGACAGTAAAGTGATGGGTTAAAGATGATGCATATTGTAGCTATGGGATTCAGCGGACTAACAGGTTGTATGATGTGGCTCTGGCAGACGGGATTCCCTGAGGGAGAGTCTTTGATGGAAAATAATAATGATTTACTTTGTAGGATTTGTTGTAAGGATTACAGTTATTAAAAATGCTCATGAAGCACTTTAGAAAACATGAAAATAATATACAAATGTTATTTATTTATTTATTTGATGTTATTAATTATTAACATTATTTATTAATGTTAAACAATATTGCGGGGGGAGGAAATCAAGGGCTTCTGTTGGTTGAATCCTTGAGATTTGAGGAGTTGATGTACTAAATCCTGACTCTTCCATATGCTTTGCTTGCAGGGAGAGGCAGAAGTAGAAAAGGATCTACTGGTAGATTTCTGAGTGATCTGTAATAGTTTGGAAAGTTTCTGCTGCTCCTTTGTTAGACAGTATCAACAACTAAAAAGTTCCCTTCTTTGCAAATTAGGGTGTTGAAAAAGAACAGTTGGGAGAAGAAACGGGATTGGATTTTTTAATGAGCTTAATTTTGGTATGGTTCAAATTTGTTGGCTGAACATGGACCTGAGAAAGATCCAGTTAGCTTAATTCTTCACATCTGTCTTCCTGCTTGTGCTCCTTTCTTTCCTCTGCTCTAGTTTTTAGATCTCACAGTTGCAGTCTTAACACAAAGTAGATCTTGCAAGCTTAAAGTTGGTGTTGAGTCCTGCTCTACCATGCCAAATATTCACTCAAGGCTTCAAACCAGTCTTTTTGCTATAATTGCACATAATGATATAATGGCTCCTGGGACATGGAGGCAAAAGCTGGTAATATCTTGTTACTGCGGTTTGACATTTCACCTAGATATCAGTGCTTCTCCCTGTCTTATCACTGTGGAGGACTTGGGAATTTTAAGAGGCTGGAATGTGTGTGTGTGTGTGTAAGTGATTCACCCCAGACTATGTATTTCTTCCTTCCATTCTTCAGACCTGGTCTGAGTAATTCTGCCTCTCTACTTGCAGCAATACTGTACTTGCTGTCTCTTTCTGTAGCAGCTTGACTCTTGAGGAAAGCCCTCTTGGAGTACAGCAAGAAGCAGAAGATCTCCCTGAAGGAAACAGGCCTAGTTCCTTGGTTGCTTCAAAATGCTGAACAAAATTGGAACTATTAAGTTTGGGACCAATTTTCATGTGATTTTTTCCCCTCCCCTCCCCTTCTCTCTCTCTCTTTCTCTCTTTTTGGCCAAATTGCACCCAAGACATTTTACACAATAATCCTGTGCATCAGAATAACAAAATTAATTTGAAGACTCTAGCTCAAATGAAATTCTTACCGTCACAATCCAGTTCTATAGGGGAATTGGATATCAAATTGCCTGGGCAGGTCAGCACCAGCTGTTGGTGGACAGCAGCCCCTGCAAAAGAGGGAACTGCTGCTTTCTGCAACTTCAAGTCTAGTTGTGTTCTTAAGGCAAAGTCCTGACTGAAAAAGCAAGAGGTCAGAGGGCCTAGAAATTAAGGGTAGGTATAAGTTAGGTGTTTAGAGATCTTGCTTTCAACCACCACAATGTATCTGAGAATCATAATGCACATGGCTCTGAATATCTGTGGTTCGAGCAAAGTGTGTTGGCATGATAATAAATTGCAACACTCAGAATTGTCATTTTTCATTCTAAAAATGCACCCAGCTTTTTCAAAATCTGTTAACTGAAAACAATCTTTCATTTTCACATAATGTCTTAATTATCCGTAGTTTTTTATATCTCTTTGGGCTTTGCTGGCTTCAGAAACAAATATCTGGCAGCTCTTAGGCGATAAGCTGTGAAGATGTCGTTCCCTTCAGTTTGCATATCACTTAACCACAAAGGTTGCATTGCTAGATGGCAGCAACTTAATGATGGAACCTGACTATTCATAAAAGGATCAGTTTGCATTGTGAAATTCACTTTAGGCTGTTGGATCACTATCAGGCAACTAGAAGGACTCCTGAGAATACAAAATGATGGCCTCCCATTCAAGGGAGGTCTAGGTAACACAGGGTTTTTGCATCTTGTTTTGTGGCTCCTACAGAAATGCTATAGAATACACATCACCACATTATGGTGGCCTTCTCCCTTCCCATCCTGTCACTTTGGGAAAGGACGTAGCTATTCTGTCCTGTGAATTTACAAGGTTCTATGGAACACCTTTTGGTATCATAGACTTGCAAAAATTTGGTAGCAGCAGTGTGCTCCCTACTGGGTTTCAGGCTTGGGAAGTTGTTTGCCTTTGTTTGAAGGATTAGAAGGACAGGGTTTTATTTGTTCTGGATTCTATGCTCAGTTTGTTTTGCTTTTGCACATTTAATGCCCCCCCTTTGCAAAGATGAGGGGATGGCTTTAAATATCCACTTCCCCATTTCATTACCTATTCACTGGGCAGCATCAATGACAGCTGGCTGAAAGAAGTTAGATATTACTTCAATTTATTGCAAACAAAGTGCAACTAATTAAGGCTGGAAGCCTAAACTCACTTACCTGGGATGCTGCCCCATTGAATTTAGTGTAACTTGTTTGCTAACTAAAGCTACCATCCCACCCTTTCAAAAAAAATACAAATCCCATGGATTTCTTGCATGGGCTGGGGGAAAGAGAACAGTCAAATTTACCAAATGGTGTCTGAATCTCTTCCTTCCTTAGCATTCTAGACTTTAGTCTTGGCTCAAGGTTTCCATCAGCTTTCATCCTACCATTGTGCAGCAGAGATGAACTATTTTTAAATTTGCTGGAGCTGCAGGCTAAGCCCAAGGCAAAAATATTTGCTTGTGCTGCAGGGGGGTGGAATCTCCTCCAGCTTCTTCCTTTTTCTTCCAGCCCAGCTGCATCCGGTCCTTGGCAGACAGTATGCAGCAGACGTTAACCAATTAACACCCCACTCTTAAGTGTTCAGAATTTTCACACCAAATATTGAGATGCAGCTGCTTCTGAAGTGGAGAGCATTGGCATATACATAATTACATGGTTGTGTTTAGGGATGAGGTCTAGGAAAGGGCAAGATTGTTTTCAGTCAATGATATTGCACTTGTTGATCATTATAATAACTGTGTGAAAGAGATTGTATTAACATTGGTGTATAGAAATGGGACACAGAGGCAGAGAATGAGAGAGACATTTGTCCACATACACTTCAGGAATCCTTAGTTCAACAGAAATTTGAACCAAGAACCAGCTTCAAAAGGTAGTCATATTACAGCAAGAGTGGGGAACTGTGGTGAGTCCAGGGTCCAGTTTTCTGTCTCTAGGATACTTGGCGGGGGGTTGGCACATGGGCTTCTGAAAATTTTAGGAACTTAAGACAAGTGGCTGATAGTCTACGGGCCTTTGCAGACTGCCAGAAATAGTGCAAATTGAGCCCACTTTAACTGCCCTGACTCAGTGCTAGGGAATCATGGGAACTGTAGTTTATTGTGGCACCAGAGCTCTCTGGCAGAGAAGGCTCACTTTCTCAGAAAAAAATACAATTCCCATGATTCCCTAGCACTGAGCCAGGGCAGTTAAAGTGGACTCAATTTGCACTATTTCTAGCAGTCTGCAAAGGCAGTACATTGTTTTTTTAAGTCAGCATTTGATCAAACAGTAGTAGGAAGGCCTGAAACCTAGTTAAATGTGGATTGCGTCTCCCCTAGGTTTCCAAGACAGGAAATTGGAACAGCCGAAAAGGAGGTCAACTGACTGAGCCTGGAGGAGTTGAAGGCTGCAAAAAGGGCCTTTAGTAACATATGGCCCTAAGCTGTACTTTGCTCACCCTTGCATTAGAGAGTCCCAGGGCTTACTTCTCCAAAAGAGATTACATGCCTGGAAATTGCCCATCCATTCTCCTAGATATATGATTCTATAACAATAAATCCTGCCTGCCATTCTCTCCTTGGGCCTGATACAGAAGGTCAGAAATGCTAGGGCCTTCTTCATTGGTACTGATGGCCAAAATGTGGTTTTTGCCCAACAGGAGGTGCAGTACAGCAATCTTGCATTTCCAACTTTTGCAGAACCAGAATACCTCCCCCTACCCAAATATTCAGATGGTCTGTGTTTCTTTAGCTCATTCATTGGCCATGCTAACTAGTTATGTGATTTCATTCAGAGGTCACCAGGTTGAGGAAAGCTGCTTTTTGGCCTTTTGCTGGATGGGAGATGATGGAAGTTGTAGTCAGTTGGATCTGTAACATGCCAGGTTGAAAAAGGCTGCTCTAACTCTTGCAGCTAAACACCTTGAGAATAACAAGGTTGTGCAAGGCCTTTGCTAGGAGGGAATCTAGGTTAGAGAGCATTACCTTTTGCCTAGTTGGGGGTCTAGCCAGAACACTTGGGTTCACACCCTGTTTTCTGGGAATGAGACAGTAAAAACAAGAATATTTTAATGACTATATTCATTCATATTTTCCATGATTTGTTGATTTATTTATTTATTTTATATCTCACCTTTCTCCCAAAATGAGACCAAAGATGACTTACAACATAGAGTAAAACAAAGTACAGTTGCGGGGGGGGGGGGACTACAATAAAATTAAAAATAATTAAAGCATCCTATTAAAAACAGCATTAACTTAAAATAGTCATTGCACAAAGTCAGCTTGATCAGTCATTTCTTAAATATTCTGTTCTTTAAAGCCATTTTTGGTCTTTACTGAGACCTATGACACCTCTTCCTCTCCACTCCAGTTGTCACTGTGTCATAGTAATCCACTGCGGTGTCCTCTGTTTCTCTTCTGCCCACACATTCAGCACTCCTTTTTTTAATTTATGGGGACCTGAAAGTTAATGCTGAAGGAAGGCTTATGTAGTTGGGACCTTGGGAGTCTTCTGGTGTGGAAATGTGGTTTCATAGACAGTAGCCAAAGCTGCTAGCGTTCAACTTGACATCCTAATTGCAGGAAAGTCCAGGAAAATCAGATTGGTTCTTGTCTCTTGAATCTGAATAGTGTCAGGGTGACAAGGGTTTGAGAATGTCTTTTGCTTTTTCCTCATACATTTGAAATACCCATGTAATTTTTAGATCCAGAGGCAGCCCAAGACCTAAATAAGGTGAGTGTCTCACTGTGAGAAGATGGAGGGGAGGCTTCCTCCCTACTAAGCTGAATGACTTTCTGGTGCTCAGATTGCTCTTAGTTCCCCTTGAGTGCCATCTCTGCTGTGTTACCATGGCAGTGAAAAACCCTCCAACATGTAGTGCAATTTAATTCTACTTTACCTCCTATGAGAATTTTTGCTTGTTTGCAGTCTTTTGGCTCCCATCACTTTTTTTTTTAAAGAAGGCATTTATTTTAAAAACTTTCTAGATAAATCAATACTTTGCATAAAGTTCGCAAAGATGTATGGAGGTCCCTGACAAATGTTATTGCTCTTTACTTGATGTCAGGAGGGAAGAGCCTTGTAGGATCATACCAGAGACCTGCCTAGTCTAATATTTTGTTCATACAGTGGTCAACTGTGATAAGCCCCCAAGCTGAGACCTGGCTTTATTGTGAATTATGGAAATTGTAAGTTATGACTGAATTGGTATCATTAAGGCACAGGAGAAGAACCTCCATAGACTGGAGGTTCTTTTCCTGTGCCTTAATATGATACCAATTCCTAACCCTAGTAGACAGATCAAAACAAACCTTTCATTGAACTGTTCCTGGCTTAGCTTCTCTCCCTTCTCCCTGATGGGATGGGATTACCTTCCTTCACCGACTTTATCTGCAGTATTGGGAGGATAATTACTGGACCAGTTGTAGTTTTACCTAGAATTTGAATAGCTCTTACAGGGGTGGTGTTGACATCTGAAGTAGGACAATTGATTTATTTGAAGTATTTTTATCCCCAAAGGCTCCTGAAGCAGCTTATGTGCAGTCAACACCTGCAAGACAGTCCCTCCCCACAGATTTACGGTAGATTGTGAAGAGACATGACACAAAAGAAAAAGGAAGGGAAATCTAAAGTTGGGATCCCTCCAGCTTACCCAGAAGCTCCCATAAAAAGAGCTCGAGGAGTCTCCTTTTTTTTTAATATCCTTGGTTGCCTGAGAGCAGCACAAAACAAACTGGTGGAAGGCAGTAGAGAAATGTGAGATGTAGGTGAGAAACCGAGGAATCATGCCTCTGTCTTCCTGCTCACAACTTACAAGTGTATGTGTATTACACAATTACAACAGTTGGATGAAACTTTAACTTCCATGCCTCCATCCTATGGAAGATAATTGGTATTCTCTACTGAAGAGCTCTAGTCCACTCCCTTGAACTATAGCACTAGAGCTCTCTAGCAGAGAATTCTAAATATCACCAAACTACAACTTCTAGCATTCCATAGGGTGCAGCTGTGGCTGCTAAAGTGGTATCAAACTACAAGAACTGTGTAGTATAGATACATTTGCAGTTTCAAGCAGGGATACAGAGGCAGGATTCCTAGCTATCTTGCCTGTTAAAAACAAAAGTTGCATTTTATCTAATATTTTTCAGATATTGTAATAGGATAAAAGTGAAGGGTCCCAATATTTTTGGGAAGACAACTGTATTTATAATTTTGAGAGACTTAATGTGTCATCACAAAATGGTTTTCCTATGGAAAAAAGGCTCATTTACAAAACAATTTCCATGCTACTTGAGGCTGTTCAAAATGCATGCATTTCACATAAGGGCAAAGTGATGAGGCCAGAAACTTGTCTTGACCCTGACTAAAAGACACAGGTGATTTCTGAGCTTCAAAACACAAAACCATTCAAATGTACCCACTTTTTTTTCTCCAACAATAACCCATCTATAGAAAGGCAAAGTGGTGAGACAAGCAACTTCCTGATTCCATGAATGCAAGGCATAGTTGGGGCTTGATCCTCAGCACATAAACATATTTGTACAGGAGGCACCTTAATTTTTATTCTGGCAACCCTAATCCTGTAATAGAAGATAACTAGTTTAATCTTCTATTCCAGGATTAAGGTTTCCAGACTGAAAACTGGAGATGCCTCCTGCACCTTTAATGAGAGGGAAATTCAGCAGGTGTTGTTTGTCACTAACCAGATAATACCTGTCTGCTGGTCCTTTTGTTGCTTAATTTGTATGCAAATAATATCTCTAGCACTTTTTCCAGTCCTGCCTATAGTCCAGTATTTGGGGCATGTGTGGAATCTGTCTGTTTTCTGCTTTATGCTGACAGTACAATTCTCATGTCTTCATCACAAATGGGTTTAAGAGGAATAAGAGATGTTTGCAGTTATTGCAAATCTGAATTATTAACCATGATAAACTACAATAAAATGCGTGTCATGGCTGGTTATTGGGAAAGATCAAAAACATTTTAAATGGGCTATGAATACTATCAGATTGCTCAGGTTAAGCAATTTAAATATCTAGGGATGATCTTTTCCAGATCATGATTATTCAAAACCCATGTTGAATCAGCTAGAGAAAATGCAGGGCATACAATAACAGGTGTGGTCAAATTTTACTATGATTAAGTAGGCCAATTAGTAGAGCCTGCTCTTCAGTCAGGCAAAAGTGGTGGAGCAGCTACTCTGTGGAGCACAACTCAGGAACAACATGAAATGTGCAAAGGGCTAAATTGACTCAAAACCAATAATTAAGGATAATATTCAGTTATCAAATAGTATATCATCCTTCTTGCTGTGAGCAGAAGCCAATATATCGAAACTACCTTAACTAATAAACTGTAAGATGCTAGTATTTTGGATCAGATTGGCCTTCAAATTGGGCCCAAGAGTCTAAGGTCCAAAACACACTGCAGAAATAATCCAGTTTGAGACCACTTTGTCTTGGCTCAGTGCTAGGGAATCCTGGGAACTGTAGTTTGTGGCATGAGAGCTCTCTGACAGAGAGGGCTAAATGTCTGACAAAACTACAGTTCCCAGAATTCCCTAGCATTGAGCTCAGGCTGTTAAAGCAATCTCAAACTGGATTATTTCTGCAGTGTGTTTTGGACCTAAAATGAGATTATTGAGCATTCCAGATAATGAATGGGGGAAATTGGTCTATAATAGAAAAGGCTGGATTTTCAGCTGGATGTTTATTATGGCAAGGCAGGAAAAAAGCCATTGAGATTGTGAAACAAGACATCATGAATATAGACTTCCCTGAATTGTTGGGTAAAATTAATAGTCAAAGAGCATGCCCCAGACTGGTTATTAAGAATGGTCTTCCATCATATATAACAAACTTTTGCATCTAAGCATAGGAGAGTTCTTACCTTGGCTTAGAATGAATACTTTTCCCTCTGCAGATACATTAGGTAGATTCAGAGGAATTCCCTTGGAGGAATGCTGGTATCAATGTAGACCAGGGGTAGGCATCCTAAGGCCCGGGGACCGAATGCGGCCCCCCGAGGCCTTTGGACCGGTCCCAGGCCAGTCCTGCCAGCGCCCCCCCCGCCGCCCCCCGCCATGATGATATTGATTACAGTTGTTATTACTTGTTCTTGGGGTTTTCTTGGCAAACTCTCCACAGGGTTTTTGCCATGGCTTTTCTGGGGCTGAGGGAGTATGCATGCATATTTTTAAAACATTTTAATTTTAATATTTATTTATTTATTTATTTATTTATGTTTGGTGCTTCCCCCCCCCCCCAATTGTCTGAGGGACACCAACCTGGCCCCTGGCTCTAAAAGGTTGCCTACCCCTGAAGTAGACAGTCAACTGTGGAAACCCTGGAACAGTGTTTTAGTGCTGTCTGTATAACAGCCCAAGACAGAAATATGTAGCTGGCAGGGGGGGCAGATGGGACAAAGGCAACTGAAGACAACATGACAAGCTAGACCCATAAGAGTCATATTTGATTTGGCCAGTTTTCTAATGGCAGTTCAGCTGATTAAAAAGGAATGGACTATGATAGATTGCCAAAATGACTCAGCTCAATAAAAGTGGGGAGGAAAGAGAGGTGATAATAAAGTCAGAGTCTCTTGTTTTTATCACTGGTATGTAAATTGACTTGATGTTGATTAAATATTTCGTATATACTGCAATTGGCATATATCTGTGTTTGGTATTTTCTGGCTGTAAGTTAAGTACTGTATTTTCTGGCTTATAAGACGACTTTTTAACCCAGGAAAATCTGCAAGAAACTTCCCAACAAAGAAAGCCAAGAGCGTCGCCTGCTGTTCCTCCTCCTCCTCTTCTTCTTCATCCCTCCACCTGGAGGACCCCCGCGATGCAGCTGGTGAGGGACTATAGCCCTTCTTCTTCTTCTTCTTCTTCTTCTTCTTCTTCTTCTTCTTCCTCTTCCTCTTCCTCCTCCTCCTCCTCCTCCTCCTCCAGGGGCATCAGCAAGCGAGGAGGAGGGATGGCATCGGCGGCGCAGAGCTTCTTTCTGTGCTGCAGAGGCCCTGCTTGCGGCACCCATTTGCCACTGGGCGCCAGCGCCTTGGCTTTCTTTGTTGGGAAGTTTCTTGCAAAAAGGTTTGGTTTGCCCTGGCTATCCTCTGAGGCTGAGAGAGTGGGACTTGCCCAAGGACACCCAGTGGGTCTCCATGGCTGGGTGCCCTCTCCTTGGCTGGTTACCCTCTCCCTGGCCAGCAGCCTTCTCCTTGGGTCATCTGCCTCTTTCTTTCTTTCTTTCTTTCTTTCTTTCTTTCTTTCTTTCTTTCTCTCTCCTGCCCTCTCATTAAAGGTGAAGGAAGGAAGGAAGGAAGGAAGGAAGAAAAGGAGAGCAGGAGGGGTGGCTCTCGCTGGGAAATGGGTGTGTGTGTGTGTATGTATCTGTGTGTGTATATACACATACACATATCTATATACACACGTGTGTGTATATACACACATATATACATCCATATACACACATATGTGTGCATACACACACACACACATACATATATATATATATATATATACACATACATTCACACACATATACATATGTATTAATCCACTTGCACTGTTTTATGTTTACATGCTTGATGACAAACAGCCTAATGTTTGTAAGTGACAGTTTTCCTGCTAAGTACCTGCATGTCATAAGCATTTGAATTAAAATTACCATATTGAAATCAAATCTGATGGTTTTTTAAAATTATTATTTGGTGTGCGTTGGAAGAGAGGTAGTCTTATATGGTGAATATATCCCAAGCCCTATATTTTAACTGGAAAAGTTGGGGGTCGTCTTATACACCCAGTCGTCTTATACACCAGAAAATATGGTATGTCTTTGTGTTTTGTAACCAATCTTATTTTGTCCAGTTAATGGTGTGGCTAATTAATACAATGTCTGTACTGTAATTCCCTCTTCTACAGAACCATTCAAGGTGTAGGAGCCATCTCTAGATTTTACTCTGTCAACACTACTCATAATTTGCCCTTCCCCACCAACACACAAGATCCTTTTCCTCCATTCATACATTTCTCTCTTTTAAGACCACCCTTGCAATTCTCCTTCTCTCTGTTTCTCTTCCCTTGGGTCTCCTCAACCTATCTTCTGGCCCTCCCCAGCCCAGCCATTTTCCTTTCCCACCTCCCTATTAGGCCTACTACTCCTGTTCTTCCCTCAGTTGCCCTACTGTCATCCCTAAGCCTTCTCCATCACCATATATCAGTCACAGGGTTCCTGCCTTCTTTAGTAACTAAAAAAAAGTATTGGTCCTTTACCACCCACCTTATTCACCTCCAAAATGCAAAACTTCTAGGGCCATTGCTTTATTGTGAGATAACACTGGTGTGTGTTGGGGACCATTAAAAAAATCTGAAGCATGTTTGGATGGCTCATTTTTGTTTAATGTTTAAATATTTAAAAAATGAAGCAGGTATGACAGAGTGGTTTGGAGGCACCAAGGGAGGTGTCCATGAATGTGCTGCCAAACTGCAGTACAACCCTATAAACAAAATACAGTTGGTCCTCTGTTTTCGTAGGGGATCCGTTCCGGACCCCCCTGTGAAAATGGAGACTTGCCAATATTCAAGCCCCATAGGTTTGAATGAGGCACGTGCTTGCGGGCGCACACCCTGTTGAAATTAAAGGAGGTCGTCCCTCTGTGAATATTTGAGTTCGTAGATCTCAGTCCACAAGAATGGAGGGGTGACTGTACAAGGCAAATTAAAGGAGGTTGCCCCTCCATGAATATTTGACTTCGCAGATCTCAAGTCTGTGAGGACAGAGGGGTGACTGTACGGTGCAGTTTCCCCTCTATACACAGATTATTTTATCCACAGATTCAAGAATCCATGGCTTGAAAATGTTTTAAAAATACATAAATTCTAAAAAGCAAACCATGGTTTTGGCAATTTATATGAGGGACGCCATGTTACTATGCCACTGTATTTAATGGGACTTGAGCACCCACACATTTTGGTATCCACAGGGACTCCTAGGACCAAACCCCAGCGTATAGCAAAGACCCATTCATTGTACATGGGGTGGGGTGGGAGCCTGTTATATGTGTGAGCTTTCTGTTATGACATATTGCCTCCTCTCAAATACAATAGCACTGTTGGTCTCCCTTATTTTACCTCATTTTTTACTCCCACAGTTATGAGTTGAAATAACTTGATATACCGTACTTAGTGTGACTGTTGGGGCTGAATGTGGCTCTCACATTTGGGTTGTGTCCTGTTGAAGAGAAAGGCTATCACTTTCTAAATGTGAGCCCCTAGAGTTAAACATGGCTGCATTGGGGCCAATATACATGTGAAGAGAAAGGACACATATCTCATTCTGCAGTAGACTGATGGGGTAGGATATGTGTCCTCCTTTTTAGTTTCCATGCATTGTGTCACCCTTACTTAATCCTCCCAGTCCTTTTCACCCAAACCTTCCAGACATCATATTGTGACCTCACATTGGCATTGCCAATGAAGTCAGCACAGTCTACCTTTTGTAATGTGTAAATATGGTAGAACTTTGCTCATGAGACTGGGGGACAGTCTACTTACAGCAAAAGAAGGGAGCCAGGTAACACTGTCTCAAAGAATCCCTTCCTCATTATAGCTGCAGAGTATTTCTGGGAATGGAAGAGATAGTAGAAAGAGTGTTGGTTGGGGAAGATGGAAGTTCTAGTTCAACACATCTGAAGGGTACCAATTCATGGAAAAATACTGTAGAGAATGATGAAGTTCAGTGGTTGGATTGTAGATGGCAGTTGGGCTTTGAATGTGTTTTTTAAAAAATATTAACTAAGGGGGGGTTGCAGACTGCCAGAAATAGTGCAAATTGAGTCCACTTTTAGGGTTAGGGAATCTTGGGAACTGTATTTTATTGTGGCACCAGAGCTCTCTGACAGAGAAGGCTCAATGTCTCAGAGAAAAAACAATTCCCATGATTCCCTAGCACTAACACTAACCCTAAAAGTGGACTCAGTTTGCACTATTTCTGGCAGTCTGCAACCCCCCTAAATGTCTAGATCAGTAATTCCCAACTTCGGTCCTCCAGGTGTTTTGGACTCTCAGAAGCTCCAACAGCTTGGCCAATAGTCAGGAATTCTGGAAGCTAAAGTTCAAAACAAAGTTTGGGTATCACTGCTCTAGATGATCAAACAGCCTAAACTTTGGGGGGTTGCAGACTGCCAGAAATAGTGCAAATTCAGTCCACTTTTAGGGTTAGGGTTAGTGCTAGGGAATCATGGGAATTGTTTTTTTTCCTGAGACATTGAGCCTTCTCCGTCACAGAGCTCTGGTGCCACAATAAAATACAGTTCCCATGATTCCCTAAGCCTAAGCCTAACCCTTAAAGTGGACTCAATTTGCACTATTTCTGGCAGTCTGCAACCCCCCTTTCTGGGGTTTCTGTTAATGCAATGATGTCCTTCATTGACAAGGGAAAAGATTCCAGGGGCTGCACCTGAGGAATGGATTTTTTTTAAAAAAAGCAAAACACTGCAAAGTTATTATACTCTTAAATTACCTAGCCAAGTATTTTCTTACCCCATCTGTGCCAGCTCTTCTACCACTCCCTTTCATTGCCTGGCAACAAGAGACTGTTGTCATAGCAGCCAAACTTGCATTTGGCAGGAAGTATGTAGTAAATTTTAAGCGGAAGGCTCAAACTCCTCCTTGGGAATTAATTCTTCCAGTTGATCTCATGTCAAAAAGCTAACATTTGCAGAGAGAGGGAAGTCTGGATGTTTAGGTGGGGAGAGCTTTCCTTTCAAACTGATTTCTGCATTTGTTCCTTCCTGGGAAACAACTGAGAGGAGGGGAAGAAGTCTTGAATTATCCCAGCCGAGAACCTTCACAAGTTCCACCTAGGCAATGAAGAAATAGAAATGACAATGAAGAAAAGAGTTGCCACACCTGGGATCAAACATTGATAGAAATGGGGACTACAAACAGGAAATCAGAAGAAGACTAAGAATGGGGAGGGTGGCTATGAAAGAACTAGAAAAGATTCTAAAATGCAAAGATATACAACTGAGCACAAAAGTTACAATCATACAAGCCATCGTATTCCCTGTTACCATGTATAGATGTGAGAGCTGGACAGTTAAGAAAGAGGATAGGAAGAAAATCAATTCATTTGAGATAATGTGGTGCTGGAGAAGAGTGCTGAGGATCCATGGACAGCCAAAAGGACAAAACAAATGGCTCCTAGAGCAGATTAAGCTGGAAACCTCCCTGGAAGCCAAGATGACCAAATTGAAGCTGTTGTACTTTTGACACATCATGAGAAGAGAGGACTCTTTAGGAAAAACAATAAGATGGAGGGAAATAGGAAGAGAGGAAGGCCACATGCTAGATGGATGGACTCTATTAAGAAGGTCATTGGTATGGGTTTACAGGATTTAAGTAGAGCAGTGGAGGACAGAGGGTTGTGGGGATGTCTCACCCATAGGGTCGCCATGAGTTGAGATCAACTCAAGGGCAGTTAACAACAACAACAAAATAACAAAATTTGTTCCTTCACAGTGACAACCATCACTTGTGGAAAGGAAGATTCTGGATGTTGGGGTTTTCCTTACCTGATGTGAGAATCAGTGGATCTGCTCTGATGCATATACTATGAACAGTGTGGATGATGAAGTTGTCTTTCAACAAATAATTTGACTTTTATTGGACCTACAGAGCTACTAAAACTAAGCAAAAAGATCTTATCTTCTATTAGATAGATATTGAATGAAGTTGTAGTCAGACACATTAAGTGGGCACCAGATTCAGGAAGGATGATATGTAGACCAGGGGTCAGCAAGGTTTTTTTACCTGGGGCCGGTCGCTGGTCCCCAGGTCTTCCGCCGGGCAGCAGGGGTCAGCGGGCCGGGTGCGGCCCGTGGGCCGTAGGTTGCCGACCCCTGTATGTAGACATTCATCAGGGCAAATGTTGGTAATAACTTCTGGTTGATCTTTGCTACCTCTATCAGTAGAGCCAATGTGATGTGGTGGTTTCATTGTTGAACTAGGACTTTGGAAGACCAAGGTTTGAATCCTTGTTTAGCCCTAGGAACTCACTGAGTGGCTTGGACAAGTCATACTCTCCCAGCCTCAGAGGAAGACAATGGCAACCTCCTTCTGAACAAATCCTGCCAAGAAAACCTTCAATAGGGTCGCCTTAGGGCTGCCATAAGTCAAAAATGGCTTGAAAGCACACAACAACAACAACAACCTTGACCCACAGAGCAGTCCTTGGTTCCTAGTTTTTTCTGAAGTAATAGTGTCAGCATATAATGATCCTAAACACACTGCAGAAATAATCCAGCTTGACATCACTTTAACTGCCCTGGCTCAATGCTAGGGAATTCTGGGACTTGTAATTTTGTGATACATTTAGCCTGCTCTGTCAGAGAGCTCTGGTGCCACAATAAACTACAATTCTCAGGATTCACTAGCACTGAGCCAGGGCAGTTAAAGCAGTCCAAACTGGATTATTTCTGCAGTGTGTTTTGGACAATTGTTACTTTTATGAAAAGTAAGAAAGCTCAGATATGATGGATGAATCAACTGCAAAACAGGAGTACACTTTCTTACCTCAGAGGCTGGTAGTATATGCTATATCTATTGCTCCAGAAAAACTAGGAAGCCAGGAGTGATTTGAGGGGGAAGTTCAACATGTGAAACTGAACATGAAATGCCCAATCAGACAATGATTACTTCATATCCTCATACTTGTTTTTTGAATTATTTTTATTCATCTTATTTTTCTCTCTCTGAATTTCACATCATCCTTTTTCTGCCTGGAATTGAAGGAGATGACAAAAGATGGGATATACTTGAAATAAATAAAGCTCTCCTCAAGGCAAACTAGAAAAGGAAATTTGGAGAGGGATTAGGTGCAGTTTTATTTAATGTTGCTCTCTTTTTCTCTCTTTCCCCTTAGCCAACAAGTTAGCATCCTCTTAAGATGGCTGAAGCTCACCAGGCTGTGGCATTCCAGTTCACTGTCTCTCCACAGGGGATCGACCTTCGGTTGAGCCATGTGGCTCTCAAGGAGATCTATCTCTCAGGTGTGAGATCCTGGAAGAAGAAGCTCAACCAGCTGCGAGTAAGTCAGGCACCCAAAAATTCAAAATCAAGTGTTACTTTGCAAAGATGTTTATTATTATTAACTTGATTTATGCATCACCCTTTTTCAAAGATGTTCAGAGCAGCCAACCATCTACATAAAAATAGACAATGAAAAGGCACAAATGGCAACTATCTAAAAATCACATATTGCAGATATCTAAAGTAATGAATTGCAAATGTCTGCTACTTACAAACAAGCAACTATAGGAGACAAAACAAGCACATGTACAAATGAATATGTTTTTAACTAGTACCTGAAACAAGAGTTTAGAGCACAACTGAAGCTCTAAAAGAAAGGAGTTTGCACACTGGAACACCACCATTTAAAAAGCCCTGCCATGTCTGTTAACCCTAAGTCTTCAGATCTTCTTTTGACTCAGTTTATTCCTGAAAATGGCAATCTTCCATTTTAAAGTCTTATAAAGAATTAAATTGTAATCCAGTAGAGATGAGTGGGTTCAAAGGAACAGATAGATTTAAGACTAAAGCATCTTGGCGTCTCAGTGAGGAAAGGAGGCCAGTAGGTTAAAGGTGTAAATAGAAAGGATGTTGAGACTTGTGAATACATGTTGAGGCTTAATTTAGTCTCAGGGATTTCTGCTTTCAGTTAGCAGAGACAAAATGTTTATCTAAGTTGGAGTAAGGAGTCCAGAGAAGTTGAGTCTGTGACACTTTAGTATTAACCTTCAGGGAACTCAACTATGGTTTACCAGACAGCAGAGACTGCCTCCAATACGAAGTATATCCCAGTCTTTGTTCTCCAGTAATTCAGTATGTTCCACAACTTTTTTATTCAATAATCCAAGAATTCTTTAGGTGTCCCTAATGTGCTTTCTCCATCTGTGATACAGAGATGACAGTGCTATATGGGAAAAATGGAACAGACACATTGCTTGGAATCTTACTGGGATACTATGCTAGTTTAAAATCAGTTGCAAAAGTGGTTGTACTGAGTGTGGTCCCAAGGGCAGGTAATAATTTCCCAAGTACACACAGAATCCTCTCTCTCATGTTTGACTTGCCACATTACCGCACTACACTCTTATAGTGCTGCTATTTCACTTTGACTGCTCTGGCTGCCTCTTGTTGCATTTTGGGGGTTGTAGTTCACTGAGGCCTAAGATCTCTCTGGCTGATAATTCTAAATGCCCCCTCCCTAAACTGCAAATCCCAGAATGCAACAGGAGGCAGCCAGAGCAGTTAAAGTGGAATAGCAGCACAATAAGAGTGTAGTGCGGTAATCTACTTGGTGGGAGCTTATTGGCACTTGGTTGCTGCATCAGTTGAGTAAATGAACTCTAGGTCATTGGATCAGTGGAATAAATAGGACATTCAGCAAAACTATGCTGGTGTGACTTTATGCTTCACTAAAGGAGTATAAGATTTTGGCCTAAGACAGGGGTAGGCAACCTGTCCTCTTTAAGGGCCGAGGGACTTCAGCTCCCAGAAGCCTCAGCCATGTTAGCCAATAGTCCCATGTTGGCCAATAGCTCCTGGGATTCTGGGAGCTGAAGTCCCTCGGCCCTTAAAGGGGACAGGTTGCCTACCCCTGGCCTAAGAAATTAAGCTGTTAGGATTTCCTGTGTTCAAGTCTCATCTCCGCCATAAGCTCACTGGGTGATCTTAGATAAGAATCTTCCTCAGCCTTTGCCTTTTCTCTTGATTGCCTAGTTGCTTTACAGGGATAATAACACTGATCTTATTGGGCTGTTGTAAGGATACTTGCAACTACAAAATGCACATGAAGCACTTAAAACACTCAAAGCCTCTATACCAGGGGTAGGCAACCTTTCCCCTTTAAGGGCCAAGGGACTTCAGCTTCCAGAAGCCTCAGCCATGTTGGCCAATAGTCGCATGTTGGCCAATAGCTCCTGGCAGCTGAAGTCCCTCGGCCCTTAAAGGGGAAAGGTTGCCTACCCCTGCTCTATACCAATCTTCCACAACAGGTGTATTGGGCAACATACCATACTTATCAGCCAGATGGGATCTGTAGCATGTTGGAAAAGTTGCTCTAGAAAAATGCCAGTTTTCAGCATTTTTGAACACTTAATAGTGTTATATAAATAATGATTGTTAACTCTCAGTTGTGAACTAACTGCACAACCCTGTGTATGTGTACACAAAGGTAAGTCTGTTTAAAATCATTGTGGCTTACTCCTAGATCAAGGGTTTAGGATGACTGTCTAAAATCTGCATTCATCCCAGAACTGAGTATTAAATTAGTAATAGGAAATGGGAGTGGTCAAAAAGTCTGAAGCAATAACTAAGTTCTGTTAAAATTTTCTAGAGTAAATGATGTTAGGTATAGTTTGAATGTCTGGGGGATGGTTGTTAACAGACAAAAAATAAAATGAAAAAAGATCAGGGTCACTCTGGCTATGAAATGCTAGAATTTTCAATTAAAAGAAACACAGGAAAAAAACATTAATTACTGTAAAGGACATTCAGCTTAGTATGACCTTACAATGCTACATTTTTCCTTTAATCTTTCAATTGAAAAATAGTTTTAGGGTGTTTTTTTTAAATAAAAAAACACAGCAAGTTGCAAATTAGTTTAAGAAAATTAAGGGGGGGTTGCAGACTGCCAGAAATAGTGCAAATTGAGTCCACTTTTAGGGTTAGGGTTAGGAAATCATGGGAACTGTATTTTATTGTGGCACCAGAGCTCTCTGACAGAGAAGGCTCAATGTCTCAGAAAAAACACAATTCCCATGATTCCCTAGCACTAACCCTAACCCTAAAAGTGGACTCAATTTGCACTATTTCTGGCAGTCTGCAACCCCCCTAAGTGAGGAGAAATGGAAATAATTTAGTCTCAGGGATTTCTGCTTCCAGTTAGCAGAGACAAAATATTTTCTTCTTCCCTAAAGATGGAATACAAGTATCACCTGTCTTTTAAGACTGAAATAGGTAGCTTATCAAGTGCAGTCTCCCAGCTTTGCAGACATCCATGTTCCTTCTTCAGGAAATAACACAGAAATGACTTCAGTTAAAGTTTGGTCCAAAACACAATGCAGAAATAATCCAGTTTGAGACTGCTTTAACTACCCTCGCTCAATGCTAGGGAATTCTGGGAACTGTACTTTTGTGAGATATTTAGCCTTCTCTGTCAGAGAACTCTGGTGCCACAATAAACTACAATTCCTAGGATTCCCTAGCACTGAGACAGGACAGTTAAATTGATCTCAAACTGGGTTATTTCTGCAGTGTGTTTTGGACCTTAGAAGGCAAGGAAGTCAGTTAATGACATTGAACTGGACAACAATTTCAACCCATCCATCATATTTTCTAGGGAAGGGGCTACATAATTTCAAAAACTACAACAATGCAATTCAGCAAAGTTTTGAAACTTTTTGATTTTTTTCTTAGTCCCCCTATTACTCACATTCATTTTTCTGTGATCTTTCCACCAACAGAATGGTTTTGTGACAAGTGTGTACCCTGCCAGGCCTTCCAGTTGGTTGTTCATGGTTACTGCCATCCTGGTGACCCAATACGCTCGCCTTGACCCGTCCATGGGCATGATTGAAAAGATCAAGGAACACCTACCAGTTAGGTATGTAAGGAGGAGGGAAAGCTGATGGATATTGCTGATCACTCAGTATGGGTTAAAGTTGTTGGGCTTGAAACATATGAAGGCTTGGTTCATGCAATGGGAAGCCATTGTTTCTTGCTATGAGAACAACCCACAGTGAGTCTCACATTCATGAGATTTTCCCCTTTTGTTTCTTTTGCAAAAGTAAGAAAACCATAGTTTATTGTGATATCTGAACTTGAAGAACTGTGGTTTGTTTGACCAATTTGTAGGGGCATTCCGCAGTTTGGAGGGAGACACACTGCTACTTCCCCACCTGGCAGGGGCTGCCCACATTCCTGTTGTTACTCTGTCACCAGTTTAAAAAAAGAGGTACTTCTTCTTTAAAACAAGATGTACAAGAAGTGCATATTTTATTTTAAACCCAGTTAGCAGTTCCGGGAGTATTAACTGGCTTCAAAACAGGACATACATCCCTTGCATATCTTGTTATAGAGCAGGAATGCTCATGTCTAAGAGATTTTTGCCACCATGCTGCTGAATTTTGACAGTACAGCAGGAAAATTAAAGGAAAAATACATTTTTCTCCTCCTGTTATACTGTAATTTGATGTAGCCACAAAATGGTAGAGAAGGCTGCATATGGCCCATAGGCTGTTATGCATCCCTGGCTTGTACTGTGGTTAAGGAGTTGTTTGAAAAGTCAAGACACCCACAAGGGAACAATGTGAGTACAAGATGGTGTGTGACAAGATAAAAATGAATAGTTTTAACTAGGAGAACATAAAGGGGGTAGCAGGAAGGTAGACTGCTTTCCATCTGCAGAATCTTTTTGATCTGCTATTCTGCAAATCTTTATAAATATAAGTACATTCAAGAAACCTTTAGCCTCTCCCTACAGTAAAAATAGGGTGACTAACATTGGAATCCTTAAGCGATTAAATAATACAGTTTAAAATGGAATTTATGCATGATGGAAAGAGTAAATAGAAATTATTTTCCCCATCAGAATTTTAGAACAATGGCTCATTTGATGACTAGATTGCTGGTAGGTTTTGAAAAGCATGCTACCACAGGATGCTAATACAATGGCATTTGCTTCAGTGGCTTTAGAGAAACTTCTATGTTTACACAGTTTACCTGATTCTAAAATACAGGTGACTAATGGAAGATGCCTTTATCCATCATACTCTGCTTATTAGCTTCCCAGGAGTATTTGTCCAGTTACTCTCTTGGAGATGGATTGATATGCTAGAGCAGGGGTAGGCAACCTAAGGCCCGGGGGCCAGATGTGGTGCCCCAAGGCTTTTGGACCGGCCATAGGCCGGTCCTGCCACCGCCCCCCCAACACTGCCGCCACCACCACCGCCCCCCCATGATGATATTGATTATTGTTGTTATTACTTGTTCTTGGGGTTTTCTTGGCAAAATCTCCACAGGGGTTTTGCCATGGCTTTTCTGGGGCTGAGAGAGTGTGCATGCATATTTTTTTTATTTTTTAAAAAATATTTTTATTTATTTATTTATTTATTTATTTATTTATTTATGGTGCTTCGGCCCCCCAATTGTCTGAAGGACAGCAACCCGGCCCCCACTCAAAAAGGTTGCCTACCCCTGTGCTAGAGACTAGTGTGACATACTTGACCAAGGGTGCTCAACTGCAACACGTCCAGGGCCAATTTTCTGCTGCTGTGATCCTTCAAAGGCAGCATGGACTGCCAAAAATAACCCCAGAATAAAATAAACAAAACTGAAAGTAGACTGAAGTCCACTTCTCATTTTGAAAAACAGGAATTTTTAGATGTTAAATAGAATGGAGGGTGCTTGCTACCTATTTAAAAGATGAATTCTCATTCCTGGAGGCTTCCACATAAGTCAATACTCTTTTGGGGGGATCAACAAAAGGGTTACTCTGGGGAATCTAGAGGAGGCAAGAGCTGCAAAAGCAGCCTTCGGGGGATACACTTTGCCCTTCTTTGTACAAGACAGACCAGCTTGGCCAAAGGATTCTGGGAGGTATAATCCAACCCATCTGAAGAACACTAGGCTGGAAAGGCTGAAATTCCTAGAGTTCTTTTATCTGTTGATAGTCTAGTAAAGTGAGAGTTGGACTTTCTTCTTTTCTAAGATGGTTTCTTTTGACTTTAAGTTGTATATGTTTATCATAGTATAGTAGGGTTTTGAAAGAACTAATAGGAAGAAAGTTGACCGAATTAAATGAAAATATATTACTGTCAAGAAAAGTCAAAAGAATAGTAAAAATGGGCAGTATTGGTAGAAAGGAAGGGAGACTGAATGATAAAGTAAGTTAATAAAGGTATCTATAAGTGTTATGAAGGTATGCGAAAGTCATATGAAGGTATGTGAAATTGTTATGAGGATATGAAGAAGTGATAGGTCAGAATGATTGGAATGTAGAAACAGGGGGAATAAATGGAAGAAGGATGATGAAGAAAGGAAAGGAAGGGTAAGGGAAGGAAATGTTGGGAATAAGTATGTGAAATGAAGAGAAAGAAATGTGAAAGACGAAAGATGAAATAAGAATAGAAGGATAGGAAGAACAAGGTGTTACCTAATGTACTTGGAAATAATGAGTTGGAATATTGATGATATGTATGTAAATATTTGTTGTATTTGACTCAATAAAAAGTAAACATTAAAAAAGTTTTATATGGATTTTCCCCCTGTCTCTTCCCTTTCTCTTTTTCCGCATCTCCCATGTTGTCTCCAGTGATTATCTGTCAGACCAGGGCCGGAATGTCATCAGTGCTACAGCCTTTTCCACAGGCCTTTGGCTGGCCCTCATTATCACCATGCGCAGCATACTCAAGATGCTGCTGTGCTATCATGGTTGGATGTATGAGGAGCATGGGAAGATGTCCAATACCACAAAGATTTGGCTGGTATGTACTGCAGGATAGGCTTGCTGTTGGAGGCAGACTGCTGAAAGGGACATGTTATGAGATGGAATCAGATAGCAGCTGCTGGACTTCCATGTTAAACCCACCTCGTGCAGCAGATACTGAGTGATAAAGAGAATCTGTGATGTATTAAGAGGCAAAGCAGTTTCTGCTACATGGCCTGCCTTGCACCTCCTAAGCTAACCTCCTGTTCTCAAATGTGGAAGACATCATCCTGTTGCCTGAGCTGAAGTAAGATTCAGTTGCGTCTGTGGTTGGCTTCTGTACATTGACTGGATGGGAGCTCCATTTTGTCTTTTGCTTCAGGTAACAAACTCTCTCAGGAGTCCCTGGCTGGGGTTCATTTGGCCTGTTGATTCAATAAGCTGTACAACCTTCAAATAGGTTTATGCCTCAAAAGAAGCTATGATAGGTTAGAGCTACAGAGGGGTTAGCTTGTGAGCCACATGTGATGGCAGTGGTTGAGTTTCCCACTGTGTATTCTAGCATATACTAGAATCTAGCAGCTACATAGTATGAGGTTTCTAATATGGGAAACTACAGCTGTAATGTGCCATCAGTGCTGCTAGAGTGGAATAAAACTGGCTCAGAAGATGTCATCTGGGAACTCTGTGCATAGCATGGCACAGATGCAGATTACAAAGAAGTCCCTTGAGGTTGGTCTGTAATTCCCATGGGACAAGACCTGGGATGGAGTTTCTGGAAGCCTGATGTATGCTAAAGATCCAAACTCCAACAAGGTTAGGTTATATTATTGAGAAGCCTAGAGCTGATCTCAAATATTTTGAAGACAGAGATGATGCCTGCTCTCTGCTCCATGTACAGAAGCCAACTGGATTGACAGTATCTGACAACTGGTGCTAGGAAAACATCCTCCTCTGTACCCAAGCACAGGCTGTTGTAGCATACACCAATCTACTCTCCAACGGGGGAATGTTGTTGTGGTGATGGGAGTGCTCCAGAGGAACATCCAGTGGAATTGCTTTGCTGCCTCTCAGCCTCTGCTGCCTGAGGTGATTGCCTCACTCTCTCTAATGATAAGGCTGGCCTTGAAGAAGCTACTTGTGGAAACAAGAAAGCAAAAATTATCCTTAGGGGCCTAGTTCTCTCATGACTGAATGTTCACAAATGCACACAAGCATATACACATTTGTGCATGTTGAAGACTAGCTGCTCATCAGAGTGAAGGCTGAGCTACAGCCTTGCCTTCTGATGTCTAGGTTTTTTTTTTAAAAAAAAAATATAGAAAACCAGAGCTCGGAAAAAATTACATTTTTGAACTATGACCCCCAGACCCCCTAGCCAGCATGGCTAGTGACTATGTTGACCAGAGTCTTCTCAGGGCTGTAATCCAATCTGCATTTCTCTAGACCATACAGAGATTTGCCACTTCAGTCTGCATTGCACTGATGCAGAGTGGGGTGGGTGGGGGAACTGCCTGTAAGCAAAGCAAAAAGCAAAGCAGCTTCATTTATATACCACTTCATACCGCGCTATGGGGTGTCTAAGTGGTTTACAACTGTAAGCTCATTGCCCCCCAACAGTTGGGTAAAAGCTAAGGAAGGTGATGGAGAGAAAAAGAACACACCATCCTGTTTTGATGCCTGTCTGATGTTTCCTTTCCTCACTGCTCACCCCCCTCAACAGGCGCTGGTGAAGATGTTTTCTGGACGGAATCCTATGCTGAATAGCTACCAAGCTTCACTGCCTCGCTTGCCTGTTCCTGCCCTTAAGGACACTATGCAGAGGGTGAGTCTGTTTGTTCTTTATTCTTTCTCCCTCTAGGTCTTGGGTGGACAAAAAGGAGATTGGTATCTTTGTAGCAGAATCAGCAAAATCTCTGGCTGCCAGTTGTCTAATAATAGCAATACAGTGGGCTCTTGCTATCCGCTGGGGTTTGGATCCAGGACCCCTTGTGGATAGAAAAATCCGTGTGTGTTCAAGTCTCTTTAAATGCAATGGATAGAAAAATGGTGTTCCATGTATAAAATGACAAAAGCAAGCTTTGTGTTTTGGTATTTAAATATATATTTTAATATTCTCAAGCCATGGATACTTGAATCCATGGATAAAAAATCCATGGATACAGAGGGCTGACTGCAGTTAAAAAGAAAGAGTATAACATGACTATATTGCTGTAAACCAGGGACCGGCAACCTATGGCCCCCGGGCCAGTTAAGGCCCAGGTCGCCGGACTTACTGGCCCAGGCTGATCCCTGCCGCCGCCACTGCCACCGCGTGCCACCGCCACGGCGCATTTTCTCTTCCATGTGGCCATGTGCGCCGTGGCCGCCATTTTGAAAAACAAAATGGCGGCCGCGACGCGTTTGCGCATGCGCAGGAGTACTGCACATGCGCAAACGAGTCACGACCGCTGTTTTGGAAAACAAAATGGCGGCTGCGACTCATTTGCGCATGCGCAGTACTCCTGCGCATGCGCAAAGGCGTCATGGCTGCCATTTTGATTTTCAAAATGGCAGCTGCGACATGTGCTGCGGTGGCTGCATCCGCGCGCGCGGCGGTGGAGGGTGCGCACGCACGCGTGAGTGCGCGCGCCGCTATTCCCCCCCCCCTCGGCCCAGTGGAGACCTGGGCTTCGGGGGACTGGCCCAGGTCTCAAAAAGGTTGCCTACCCCTGCTGTAAACTGTACCACAAGCAAGACACTGCTTGTTTGGAAATTTTACTTCATGGAACATCCCCCTTCATACACACACATACAACACAAAACTAGTTTGTCAACACTGTCCTGCATATTTCTTGGCTTGCTCTTTGGAGTGTGGGGCATCATTTGGGAGGATAAACCTTCAAAGCAAATACCAGTTCAGAAGACAGATATTCCTCATAATTGCAGTAGGAGAGAAAGGGATTACATTTGTTCCTCTGTGCCTTTTAAAATCTCAGTAATTGTCAGCATGCTTCTAGTTATTTTTAAAATTATTTGTAATTAATTTTTTTTAATTAAAAAATCCTACACATTAAATACAAAGATGAATTATTGTCAAATCTTTTCGCCCTGTGCATAACAATTGTCCAACCATGAAGAACCCAATATTCTTGGTCTGTGTGACTGCCACGAACTGCTGATTGCTGCCCCCGTGTGATGAATTACATAACTGCGATCTTCCAGACCTACCGTATATACTCATCTATAACTCTAAAAATGTATGCCCAAAAATTGACCCCAAAATCCCAGGTTGACTTATTTACAAGTCAGTATGGTAATGTGATAGCAACTTTTTCAGATTTCCCCATGTGGTGGGGAAAGAGTTTCTTTTTCTTTTGAGCCAAGCAGAAAGAGTCCTGGTTACTGATGGTTAAACAAACAGAGTCCTTCTCCTGCCGGCGCTGTCCACCGCTGTCTATGGAGTGAAGGCTCAAATCAAAGTTGAAACGCTGAAGCAAAAAGCCTCAATTAGAATCCTTCTTGCTGTGCACACACATACACACACTGAAGGAGCCTCCAGGTTTTACCCTCGACCTCTCCACAGGTCATGGCAAAATTCATAATTTTGGCACCCAAACCTACCCTTGACTTATACATGAAGTTCACTTATAGTCGAGTATATATGGTAGATTGACTACTTTTCAACTCAGGTCATGGGGTCTGATTGCAGTAGAGAATTGTCTACTTTATTTCAAATGTGTCTTATCTTTCTTTTTGACCTTGCTCTTTGAGCATGTTCAGTGGTCATAGAATGCCACAAATGACTGAAGATAAAAATAGGGGAAGGCAAATGGAATAGAGCATCCTGGGAGGGTGAGCACAAGTGTGGTGCAATGGTTTGAATGTTGCACTAGAGCTCTGGGAGATCAAGATTCAGATCCCTGCTAAGCCATGGAAAACCACTGGGTGTCTCCTGGGAAAATCACACACTCTCAGCCTCAAGAGGAGGCAAGGACAACCCCCTTCTGAACAAATCTTGTCAAGAAAACCCCTGTGATAGGTTTGCCTCAGGGTTGCTGTAAGTCAGAAATGACTTGGAGGTACACACCTCTATCACCAGCAACAATCCTGGGAAAGGGAATAGCTGGCTGGAATCTTGATTATGAGCACCCCTTCCTAAAATTTTTGTTGCAAAGTTCTGCTTGTCCATTTTACCTAGAGATGCCAGGGATTGAACTTGGAACCTTCTACATGCAAGGCTTGCATTCTACCATGAAGCTACATTCCCTCTTCAAATAATTTCTTTCTTTCTTATGGCACATAAACAAATAGAAGCTACACTAAAGTGTATGAAATGGGGGCACCATATATATTTTGGATGTTCCAAAACACTTTTTCCTTCCTTCCGGACTTATTACATATCTGCAGGGACCCTCACTTTTAGTTCTACAAGGTCTCATGTACAAAGTGCTTTTGCAGAGACTTATATGAGGATAGATGTGCTCTCTTGGCTTTGGGAGAGGTGAGCTGGAGCAGAGACCAAACTCTAACCTTCTGATTCTGTCTCTTTCTCCCCACTAGTATTTGGAGTCCATACGACCGCTTACAACAGATGATGAATTCCAGCGGATGGCAGGACTTGCCCGTGACTTTGAACAGACCCTTGGATCTCGCTTGCAGTGGTACCTGAAGGTCAAGTCTTGGTGGGCAGCCAACTATGTGAGTGAAGACGGATAGAGGGGTGTGATGTTATGGACTTGGGGGGGGGGGAGTTTTGTTTATTAGACAAAGATAAAATATGGTTATGTAGGTGAGGTTTAGTATATGTAATATGGTAACAATCTGTTTGGGGGAGGTAAGAAGAGCATGGAATGATGGAATGGGTGAATGTTTGGGGGATTTCAAAAAAGGTTTGTATGCAGGACAGTTTCAGTGGAAGATATGGAAGTAAGAATGAAAGATATGAGTTAGAGTTCAAGTTAGTCAGGTTTTGGTTGTTTTAAATGAGCAATTTTAACTGTATGTTGAACTTCTGTTTAATGCATTATTTTTTGTATTATACATTTGTGCATCTGAGACAGCTACACAAGGGTTATTGGAATGTTTGGTGGCAGCAGTTATTTAAGGGTAATGGTGTCCAGTGGTGGGATTAAACAAACAAAAGTCTTTCACTCATCTAGAAGGTCCCCACATTTGATGCCATAGTAGTGGGATAGGAAGATGATCATCACATTTGGTGGCAGATGTGGGGATAGATAGAAGCCTTCACAAGGGGTTCTGTGGGCATTTTGCCCTGAGTATGGTTTGTATATTTCTGTGTCTTTTCAAATTCTACCCCCCCCCCCAACAATCCTATCTCTTTCCCAGGTAACTGACTGGTGGGAGGAATATGTATATCTCCGTGGAAGAGGCCCCTTGATGGTAAATAGCAACTATTATGTCATGGTGAGTTTCAAAAACTGAGAATTTTATTTCAGGGGGGATAGACACTTCTTTTTAGGCTTATCTGACCCATACACACACTTTCTCCTTTTGTCCACACACATTTGTTTTAGGATTTCATCTATGTAACCCCTACTCCAGTCCAGGCTGCTCGAGCTGGAAATCTTGTCTATGCCATGATGCAGTACCGACGGAAACTCACCCAGGAGGAGATCAAGCCGGTGAGTGAGATCAAAATCCATGGTGGAGTTGGGTGGGGAGCATGGCTGCTCTAGATGATGAATGGAGAGGTAGAGTTAGACTGAGGAGAGGGTGGGATATGGCCTCAGAGGGAGAGAAGAGGCAGACACAGTTCTATCATGCTGAGTCCCAAGGGCATATGAAAAGCCTCCCTCCATTCCAACTGCCACCTCCTTGGCCTTGGAGGGAGAGAAGAATTGGCAGTATCTGCTGGACTTGATCCCCTTCCCCACTGACATTGGACGTTATCACACGGGGGCAAATCTGCTGGTTAATCCACACAAAACCCAAACAGAAACTGGATTAGTGCCCCGTGTTTTCACACGACGTTGCACAGAAACTGGACAGAAACTGGTGTTAACCGAGATCTTTGGAAATTCGGTTGTTTGGAGGAAATGCAAATGCGCAATTAAGGTAAATTCGCAATTAAGGTAAATTCGCCGTAATGTGAAAAGCAAATGTGCATTTGGAAGCATTTCCCCGCATTTTCCCATGGTTCTGCGGGGTCCTGGAGGCAGCGTAAGTGTCTCCTACCCCCTCAGCAGACGGCTAATTGAGCCATCTTGGGGGCAGGGAAGGGGAGGGGCAGCTGCACGATCGGCGCCCCAACCCCTTCCCCAGGTCGTCCTCGGAGCGCCGACCCTCCGCACGGCCGGCGCTCCAAGGAGGACCTCTTTGGAGTGCCGACCCTCCGCATGGCCAGTGCTCTGAGGATGACCTAGGGAAGGAGTGACAGCTGCGGCAAGTGACAGCCATGGCGAGCATAGTGTGCATGTGCTAGAAAATCATTTCTAGTACATATACGGGATTTTTTTCACTTGTGTGTGAACGTTAAATGCGGTTTCAGTGGGAGCTTCCCTTAATTGCGCAATTAAGGTAATTACGTGTGAAAAACATTTGCAGAATCAAGGTTTATTTTTGGTTTATTTTCGGAATTTGTCATTTCCAGTTTATTATCGCTTTGTGGCCCACGTGTGATAACGTCCATTCTCTTCTCTTTTTGTGTCATGTAATTTTAGACTATAAGCCTGAGAACAGGGAAGTGTTAAATTAACAATTTGTAAACTGCTCTGAGAGCCTTTATGGCTGAAGAGTGGGGTATAAATACTGCAAATAAATAATAAATAAATATGGGGAGTTTCTTTCAGCCTGCTGAATGAGGGAAGATTAGAATTGCTACATAAACTTCACTGGGAATAACATTTTAAAAACCTTGCCCTTTTGGCTCTTCAAACAGCCTTTGGGACCTGGTGCCTTTCGGACATATTGTGTCACATTTCCCATCATCCTGGATGAGGAAAGTAAGAATTGTAGTTCAACCCATCTGAAGGGCAGCAGGTTCAGGAAGATTTCTTTAAATCATTTCCCTCCTCTTTCTCTGTTTCTAACTAGATTTTTTAATTTTGTCTTTAAAAATTCTGGAATATTCCTGGTTTCTTTTTATTGCAGTGTTGGGTTTAATCCAGCCCATAAACAATAATGTCTCTGCCATCACTTGGGACATAGCAAATTGCTGAGAATGTTGTGTGACTGAGACTTCTGCTATGATGACCATAAGTGTGGCCCCTGTGGCACACTGGCAGTCTACAAAGTCACTATTTATTCAACATATTTGCATCCCAACCCTTTCCCCCAAATTGCTGAGGATGGGGACCCAACAGGATATGTTGTTGTTGCTGATGTGTGCCTTGAAGTTGTTTCCAACTTATGGTGACCCTAAGGCAAACCTATCATGGGCTTTTCTTGACAAGATTTGTTCAGAGGAGGTTTGCCATTGTCTTTCCCTGAAGCCGAGAGCATGTGACTTGCCCAGGGTTGCCCAGTGGGTTTCATGGCTGAGCTGGAAATCGAACCCTGGTCTCCAGAGTCATAGTCCAACTTTCAAACCACTATGCCACGCTGGCTATCATTGGGTATATTAGGCAGCCTGAAAGATGGTGATAGGCTCATGCAAGTGCCCAAATGGAGCTTGTGGCTTTCAGTAGGAGAGCCATAATTAGATCCAGTTTTTATTTTTAAAGGTTATAGTATCTGCATGGAAATCTATCTGTTCTAAGGGGATAGGCTTTTGATTAGGTGGATTTAGGGCTTTTTAAATACATTCTCCACTGATTTCTTAACCTGCATTGAGGCAACTGGAGAGTCTCCAGACATTTTTTGATTACAGTTCCTATTAGTCATATAGTTAGCACAAGCAATGACAATGAGTAATGGGACTTGCAGTTCAAGAACATCTGGATGGACATATGATTCTAATGTTTTATCTAATTTTGTTTCACCCTTGCCATTAAGTTAGTGCTAGCCCTGTCAAGAAAACAGTATAGGCACAGAAATAAGTATTTTCCTGCAGTGAGCCTAATAGCAGCTTTGGATGTAGGGCTGCCACATATTATAAGGGATGCTCTTTACTTGAAAGCTTACCCCTAATAGGATTGGCAAGTGTCACTTATTATAAAAGATGCCCCCTATTTGAGAGCTGGAAAGCTTTTCCTTTATAGACTGAACAAGATGGCAAAAAGCCTCTATTTTGGACTGTAGGTCCTTCATAAAGATAGAAATATGAGCATCTTGTAATTTATAATTGTGGACAACATGTTTTAATTTTACAGAGAAATATATGGTAAAATTAACTCAAATTAATACTTTCATTTGATATTTAGGCTCACAGAGCACAAACTTGTTAATGGCTATCATCTTATTGTCAGGCCTGTATGTCATGAATTTCATCTGTCCCATATTGCTATTTTGTGGACATGGCAGTACTGTTTGGAGGGGAAGCAAGTCAGCATTACACAGTGCTGATTGCAGAAACAGTGCTGGGATAGAAGAGGTACTAGGTCCTTAAATCTAACACTCCTGCCATGCCACATCACTGGCTCTTGATTAGCATGCCTCAAATAAATGATAGTAGGTCTGGAAGTGATTTGTTCCTATATAAAGCCCAAACTGCCATCATAGGCTATGCCCAAGATAATGTCCTAGACTGGAGAGCAAAATCGGTTTGCCCCACTTGCTGAGCTCAAGATCCTATTGCCAGTCATTCTATGTGCTGTCAGAACTCCTCATGTCTTTGGAGGCCTCCTTTTCATCAAAGTGATTTAGCTTAATGAGTATTTGATCCTCTACATGTTGCTGAACTACAACTCACATAATCCTTCACCGGTAGTTAAATTGGCTAGGGCCAGTGGGAACTCCAGTCCAACAACATCTGGAGGGTCACACATTTCCCACTCCTGACATAGAATTTCTGTATGGCTCCTTTGTTTATACAACAATTGCATTTTTGTCAGGAGCATCACAGATTCCTTCACTGTACTAGATTTATCAAGTGTCTTAAACATGACAACAATTCTGTTTGTTCCCCCATCTCTCTAATCCTGGGGTTCTCTCCCATCTGCAAAAGAGCATGGTTCCTAATTCTACCATCCCTCTCTGTGTGGCTCAGTGGCAACGTCTCTTCAATACCACCCGGTTGCCAGGTGTGGGTCTTGGTAAGTGAAACAGGGGCTGTAATAAAACAACTAATGCCACCCTACCCCTAACTATGGGTCCTTTTGATGTGTCTGCTTTATGGAGTCTCCTGATGGCCTTTCCAACTTGGTCCATAACCTTAGGATGCCTTTAAAAAAATATTACCGTATGTGCTCTCTGGTTCCCACACTTATGCATTCTGCAAATCCTTGAATCTAGCGTCTTAATCATGATGTCTGGGAACTGTAGTCTAAAAGGTAATGTTTTCAAGCTGTATGCATACAGACAGACCCTCTGGACTCTGCATTCTGAGCTTTGCTTGCCTCATTTGGGGATTCTCACACAATTTTGGGGAGACGTTGTGCTTGGGAGCATATTTAATGCTGCTGGAGCTGAGGTTTTTTTCTTTCTTCCTTCTTTCTTTTCCTCTGCAGCAGCTTTGCAGGCATATCTTCTTGACTGCTCTATCTCTGTTCCCCTCCCTTTCTTTTTCTACTCATTTCCTCCCTTCCAGATGTTGATCCAAGGTTGTGTGCCCATGTGTTCAGCTCAGTACGAACGCGTATTTAATACCACCCGTATACCAGGCATGGAGGAAGGTAGGATGTTCGCACACAACTTGCTCCCCTTCCTTAGCATCACCACACACAAAGTATCTGTAAACTGTCCCCTGTGTTTTCAAATTCCCCACCTAGCTAGACTTTGGATGGGGTTTGAGTAGTGGACAGAAGTAAGGGGAAGTTCTGCAGGCAAAGTAGGCAGATGGAAGATTTGAGCCAAAAATGGGCTGCTTCAAGGGAAGATCAGAGTTGATCAATAGGTTATGTTTAATGGATGAGAGTGGACTTGGTGGAGGAAAGTATGAAGGCATGATTGCCAGGAAGGATATGGCTGCTGAAATCCCAAACACCCTTCAATATAAAAATCTGAGGATCCACACAAAGAAGTGCCCATTGAAGCATCAGCCTCCCTTGATGAACAACCTTTGAGCGAGCGTTCCCCCAACTTAGTGCCTTCTGGCTGTTTGGGATTATAGCTGTCATCAGTCCCATCCAGGATGGACAAATGTTGGGGATGATAGGAATTGTAGTTCAGATAGCTAAAGTGCCAGATTGGGGAAGGCTGACTGACCACACACATACATACCTAGAGCTCCCATTAAAATCCTGTTTCCCAGAATGGTTGATTCTGGCTCCTTTTCAGCCAGTGAAAAGTAGTTATCTGTGTTCATTCTTCCCATTCCTTGTTTGTAGTTACGATTTAAATGAAAGTTGAGGGCAAATACTCTGGAGAGTGTGCTGCACTCCAGGTGGGTTTTTGGACCAGGCAGTGCTTACAAAAGTGTGTAGGGAACACTCCCTAATGGTGAGAATGTCTAGTGTGTGGATGGTTGTCCCATGTCTTTCAGTGTACACATGTAGTTTAAAACCCAGTTCCCCAGCCAGTTTTTGTCTATACCTTTAAACCAAGCAGGCAACTGAGAATTGCAAAATAAAAAAATGCATTCCAACTTCAGCCTTTACTTAGTTGTGCACAGAATCCTTGATTCACTCCCTGACCCTTGAAATAGGAAAGTCCCACTTCAACCCCAAGAAGAGTTTGACAGTGGAGGGCTCTATAATGGCAGTGTTGCTACCCCTTATGTAAGGAGCCAGCCTGTTACTCACTGTCATCTTTAGTCAGAAATACTGAGAGTATTTCTGGGTTCTTGTACAGAGCAATTGCTAGTCCATCAATCTATGACCCATTTCCTCTCCTTCCTTTTCTCCGGGTTGCTCACTGTGGGAGGAAACATGATATTGGACTAGGCAAGCATTTAGTCTAACCCCAACAGAGCTCTTATGTCCATATATTCCTTCTCTGTAGACAGCATACAGCATCTCCAGGACAGCAAGCACATTGCAGTATACCATGCTGGGCGCTTCTTTCGGGTCTTGCTGTACCACAATGGGAGGCTGCTCCGTCCAAGGGAGCTTCAGGCACAGTTCCAGTCCATCCTCGGTGACCCCACACCCCCTTCACCTGGGGAGGAGAAATTGCCTTCCCTGACTGCAGCTGACAGGTGAGAGACCACCTCAACTCTTTGTGTCAGTAGCAACTCCTGAACAATGCTTGAGTGTGTTTGCACAGTGCACATTTCCACCTGAAGTGCTTGAGGTGGGAGGGACTTGAGGCAAGCTGTCATATTCCCTTAAAAGTTAAGATAGGGATGGAAGGGCATAATCACTTGAGGGGCACATGGAGCCTTTGGACTAGTCTTTAATTTAAAAAAAAATACTGCTGCTCTTTAGATTGTTGGTGCAGGGAAACTGTTGTCTTGTTTTCCATGAATGAGTCCTATCAAACAACTCCAAGTGGCCCTCTATTCCCCTGCTTTTCTCTCCTTACTTCCATTGTTGTTGCCCCTGCCTCTGTTGCCTATCACTAAGTGCTACGGCAGGAATGAGGAATGGCCCCCCCTCCAGATATTACTGGATTGTAGGTCTCAACAGCCTTACTATTCGCCATGCTGGGTAGATAGGGCTGATAGGAACTGCAATACAACAACAGGTGGAGGATCTTATGGACCCTATGCCTGAGCTATAAGCTGCAAATGGTTAGTGGTAGGCTAACTCCTCCCTTAACTTGAGGAAATGCTATCCTGGAGTGGCCACTGCTATTTAACTAGTTACCTGCCTATGGATATCTGATTGTTTCTGCAGAGATCCCTGGGCCAGGGCCCGCAATACCTACTTCCAAACAGGAGAGAACAAGCAGTCATTGAGCATAGTGGAGAAAGCTGCTTTCTTTGTTACTCTGGACACCAGTGAGCAGGGGATGAGAGAGCCCAATCCAGGTCATTCTTTGGATGCCTATGCCAAGTCCCTCTTGCATGGACGCTGCTGTGACAGGTTGGTACTTTCTTGGGCTGCCTGAATGCATTCCATACTTTTCACATCTGATCTTGTGAGCTTGCAAGGTCCTCATCTGCTTTTCTCCAAAAGACACAATGAGGACTTGGAAAGTTCAAGCCTTAATATTCTCAAGAATACACCTCCCCTGAAAAAATACAGATGTTAAGATGAATATGCATAAGACATGTGCATAGGGACCAGAGCTTAGAAACTGTACTTTTTAGATTATAGCTTCTTGGAATTTTCCAGCCAGCTTGGCCACTGCTGATGCTACATAGAGTACTTTGGCAGATGTAGTCCCCAAAGTAGATTTTCTAAGTCCAGACAGGGACCCATACACACATTGTATGCTAGAGAAGTTCACTTCCTCCATGCTATCATGTGCTCTTGTTTTCTGGTTGATTTCCTTTTGGGCTGCATCTGCACTGCAGTATTAATGCAGTTTGACAACACTTTAACTGCCATGGCTCCATGCTATGGAATCCTGGGATTTGTAGTTTGTTGTAACACCAGAGCTCTCTGACAGAGGCTAAATAACTCACAAAACTACAATTCCCAAAATTCCATAGCATTGAACCATGGCAGTTAAAGTGGTGCCAAATTGCATTATTTCTGCAATGCAGATTTAGCCTTGGTAAGGTGATGCCTCTTGAAGGTATTTCTACAGAATTGTCTCCATCTTCTTTCTTGGCCAGAGTCCATCTCTATTGCATATTGTCAACAGCCATTGACATTTGGTAGATGGAGATACAAAATAATCAGTATTTGTGTGAGATAAGGTACAGTTGACATTGGCAATCCTTTATAAGTAAGTGATTTCCTTACAGTTACAGCAAATAGTGCAGCTGTATAGGTGATAACAGGGTTGTTTTTCAGTAGATGTACCCTTTGGAATATATCTAAAGGTAATCTGAGTAACACATAAAAGCATATAATAATTTTCTCTTTGAGATTTTGTATGAGGAACAGAGGTAGCACTGATCCTGGGCAGCTAAAGCGGTCTTAAACTGGATTATTTCTGCATTTGTGTTTTAGACCATATTCCTCAATCACTTGTGATAAGATGGAAAAATTGAAATTCACAAACAAGATCTTCTGGAATCTCAGTAGGAAGGGTATCAACTTAATAGGAATTTCAGAACTGCAGTTGACTTGGCAAATCTTTACTTTCCCTTCTTTTCTAACAGGTGGTTTGATAAATCTTTCACATTGATTGTTTACCGCAACGGAAAGTGTGGGATGAATGCAGAGCACTCATGGGCTGATGCACCCATTGTGGGGCATCTTTGGGAAGTAAGTTCCACTTGGATCTACTACAGTGAGATTTGATGGTAGGGGAAAGACTTGAAAGCAAGGACTCCTAAAGTTGCTGGGGGTGGCAGTGCAGTAGGAAGTGTTCACTTAGAGAAGAAGTTGGGAAAGAGCAGGAGTGGAAACGTTTATGTTTTCAACTGTTCTGGACTTCAGTTCTCAGAACCTCAAGCCAATATGACTAAAGGTAAAGAATAATGGGAGCTGCAGTTCCAAGCATTGTCCCTAAACCTGATCTAGAACAAGAGGTGAAGGAAGGGAGGCAAAATACAGTGATACATCTTGGTTGTATTTTTTCCATAGTACACCCTTGCCACAGATGCTTTCAAGCTGGGTTATGATGATAATGGGAACTGTAAGGGTGACATGGACTCCAGCATCGCCCCACCCCAAAAGCTGCAGTGGGAGCTCCCACCAGAGGTGAGTTCAGGGTCAGAGTGGTGACGAAAAGATATTGGAACAAGAAATTCTGGGATTTATGGTGTTCGTTTCAGAGGGCAGCATGTATGCAGACACAAAAACGGAAAGCAGAAACAGAGCCTTGCCCTTTGCAAAGACATAGCCCTGTGCATGATAGCCATCTTAGCTGGAATGATTCCATTTATAGGTTATTGAAACCACCTTAAGGCCTCAACAGTTTGGAATTTCTTGATTTCTTTAAACTATTTTAAAAGCCACTTTGTTAGGCTTGCAGCCTCCCTAAGCAATAGAACTGAGAGATAAAGTACCAGTTATGGATGATCACATTCAGGAATTGCTTGCAAAGCTGTTTTGTTTGTTTGTTTGTTTTCTGACACAGAAACAAAAGCAGAATGAAAAAGAAAGATCTTTAAGGCCAGCCTTAAAGCTAGAGCTGAAGAGGCAAGGCATAGGTAAATTAGCAGGGAGCTCCAAAGATTTAGGGTCACTACTGAGGCCCTTTTTCCGCTTCCTGTTTTTATTATGGATTTAGGCAGGAGCAGATAATGACCAAGAGAACATAAGCACATAAGATGACAAACCTGAGACATTGTTCATCCCATGGTTATAACCACTGACGGGGATAAAGAGAAACTCCTTTGATACAGCTCAGGAAAGTTTCTTTTTTGAACTACAACTTTTAGTATCCTCCACCCAGGAAGCATGCCTGCTTTTCCAAGGTCCATTCCAGGTTCACTGTTGGACACCTGGTATGGAGTCAGGCAAAATGTAGTCTTTGGGTAGAAATGGAGGCCAGAATCCTGTTGGTGAGTTAAGAATACATAACCTAGAGTTATACATTCCTAACTGTTTATTATTAATGATTCCTAAGTATTTACATTTAGAGACCCATAGGAGCCAGCGTGGTGTTGTGGTTTGAGCATTGGGCTGTGACTCTGGAGAACAGGATTCAAATCCCCCGCTTGGGAAAACCCACTGGGTGACCCTAGACAAGTCACACACTCTCAGCCTCAGAGGATGGCAATAGCAAACCCCTTCTCAAGAAACTTGCCAAGAAAACCCTGTGATAGGTTCGCCTAAGGGTCGATCATAAGTTGCAAAGAACATGAAGGCACACAACAACAAAGGAACCATGAAAGTCTCCCAATGGCTGTTGCACCCAATGGGGTCCATTCCATTGTCACTGGGAAAGCAGCTGACTGACATTCCCATTCCCACTTGTGCGAGTGCTTCTTCCTGTTGCACTGAGGAATGCTCTCAGGCAGGGTTGAGAACATCAGTCAAATGCTCCCAAAGGAATAGGGGAATGGACCTCTGTCGATTGCAGCAGCTGCTGCCCATTAATTGGGATGGTGGGGATCAGACTTGGAGTATCTGCATAGCTGTGTAACTATGGCGGGTATGCATTCATAACTCTCTATTTAAAATGTAGAGTTACATTTTCAGTAGAGGCATTTGTAACTCTTCATGATGGGAAATTTATCAGAGAAATGGGGAGAAATGATTTTTTTCATTTAAACTTGCCTTGTTCTTTGCTCATTCATCTCCTGTTCTCCTTTGTCCCCAGTGCCAGGAAGTGATCATGCAGTCCTTTAGGGTGGCTCATGCCCTTGCCAATGATGTAGACTTCCACACCTTCACTTTCAAGGACTTTGGCAAAGGTCTCATCAAGAAATGCCACACCAGTCCGGACAGCTTCATTCAGCTTGCCCTCCAGCTGGCACATTTTCGGGTAGGGCATTTGGCATGAGGAAGGCCCTGATAGGCAGGCAAGTGGATACAATCAGATGAAAGTTGGTTTGTGACCCTGGCTATAAATGACATGGCTTGCCCTAGATCTGTGATATATCTAGCAGTCAGGTGAGGTGAAAAAAGGCTTTTAGGTAGCATTTTCAGTTGAACGACCATTCTTTTATTGAGAACCAGATTTTGAAAAGGCCTCTAATTCTGGGAATAGGGTGATTTGGGTTCCATGTTTTTGTCTTGCGATTGGGCTTCCTCTCAGCCAGAACCTAGAAAAAACATTTTGGAATACAACTTCTAGACTCTTCTAGCCTACACTGGCCATGCTAGCTGAAGAATTTTGGGAGTTGTTGTCAAAAAAAAGTAGTTTCCAAGCTCTTCTGTCTCCTAGGAAGAATGATTGTTATACGCATTCCCACTAATAACAGTTGCAATTCATGTCAGATTGGGTATGGGGTGCTAACTCACACTTTGTTTCACCTTTAATGCAGAGACAATCTCATCCTTATCTTCATCTGAGGGTTCCTTTCTCCTTAACCAGAATTCCTCCTGCTGTTGTTCTAGGACAAGAAAAAGTTCTGCCTCACATATGAGGCATCCATGACCCGTCTCTTTCGGGAGGGCCGCACAGAAACAGTCCGCTCCTGCACGATTGAGTCTTGCAACTTTGTCAGAGCTATGATAGATCCTACCCAAGATGTGAGTCCTGAAATGCAAGTAGGAGTCAGTCTAAAATGTGATATTTTAAGAACCCTGAATTTACAAACAAATTAAATAAAATGGTTTAGATTATTGTTGCAATTAGTATTATTTACTACAATGAAAGTTATGGTTCCCAAGAGCTGCAAAAGGGCCCTGGGGGGTGCTGTATATCACCAATCTCTGGTCTAGAAGATTTGAGGGAGCAACAAGACCTCTTCTAGACATGGCTATATGTTTTTCATCCCAGGATAGCACAAGATTACATCTATTCCGTGTGGCAGCTGAGAAACACCAGAAACTTTACCGGCAAGCCATGACAGGTGCTGGCATTGACAGGCACCTCTTCTGCCTCTATGTTGTCTCCAAATATCTCGGCCTGGATTCCCCCTTCTTGCGTGAGGTAAGTGCTGTTGAGCCACGGTGGTTGGGTTTGTGCATGGTCATGTGGCTTGTTTATTTATCCAGAAAGAAAGGGTCTCTGAAGGTACAGACAGTCTAAGGAAGTTGTTGGGAAAGTTTCAGGGAGTCTTCTATTCCCATGGTATACTTTCAACCAAATGGAGTCAAAAGAGAGCCAGCATAGGAGTTTATCACACGGGGAAATCCCATGCGGAAACGGGGCTTTAAATTAAACAAAACCTGCAAAAGCGGGTGTTTTTTCAGACAATGTTGCTGTTAAAAGGAGGTTAATCCAAACAGAAATTAGACAAAAACTGCTTCTTTTTACTTTTGGAAGATCCCGAAAGTAAAAAGAAGCAGTGTTTGTCTAATTTCCGTTTGGATTAACCTCCTTTTAACAGCGCTTTCACCGGAGAAATCCCGTTCATTAAAAGCTTCCGCTTTTGTGTTGTTTTTTGTTTGTTTGTTTGTTTTCCTTTAAAGAGCGATTTTGCATGGGGCTCCCCGTGTGATAAACTCCATAGTGTAGTGGTTTGAGCATTGGACTAGGATTTAGAGTTCAATTCCTGCTCAGCCATGAAAACCCACTGGGCGACGTTTAGTGAGTAAGTCACACACTCTCAGCTCCAAAAAACCCATGATAGAGCCATCTTAGGGTTGCCCTAAATTGGAAACAATTTGAAGGCACACAGCAACAGCAGATTCAAAAGCAAGCTCAGAGATTCAAAAACATAGCCATGCTGGATGTGAGTTCTGGAAACTATAGCTGAAAAAACTTTTCAACAGTTGCTCAGAAGTTCCACCTCTTTCTCATGTCATTTGTTCTTGCATAGTCAAGGCAAAATAGGAAGCTGTGTTCACCATGCTTGCTGACTGGAACTGTTTTCTGTTGTTAAATGTTTTAATCCCTCCATCCACTTTTTAATTATCATTCTGCTTGCTTGTTCCATCTTTTGTAGGTTTTAAAATACGTTGTGCCTACTGTTTCTTCTACTACTCCTTCCTTTTTTACTTCCTTACCCAAACTAAACATGTCAGGCATCTATTTGCCTGGGGCAGTTCTGGTTAGTCATCAGTATGATTATTTTAGCATGCTGCTCTTCAGGCATTGTTGATTTTACTGTCAGTGAGTGTTGAATTCTGCACACTGAACTTGCTTTCTGGATAAATTTGTAGCATATTTGGATTGCTGATGACTCTGCTCATTTCTAATTTTTCTCTAACTTGAGCTCCCACTAGTTTGGAGACAATGTGGACTTAACTGTTCACAGTCTGTGAATTCACTCTGTAAACCTACCAGAGTCTCTAAGAACCCTTGTAGGAGCAGGATGTATTCAGAATGGCTGAAGCATTTCAAAAGCAACCTTTTCCAACCTTGGGTCTCCAGATGGTGTGGGACTGCAGCTTCCATAATTTCTGACCATGCTGAGATGTTGGGATTTGTTGTCCAACATAATCTGATGACTCAGCAGTAGGAAAGGCTGGTCTAAGGGATCTAGAGAATTTGTGTACCTCCCTGATGTGCGGAAATCGCAATCTTTCATACTGAACTCCTGATTCTTGTTGAGTCAAAATCTGGGCCAAACTATCTGGTCCCAACCCTGCATTTGTTTTGAAGTATGAGAGAATACAGAGGCTATGTTTATAGGTGAGGATTGGCAAGTGTTCGGTAGAATCTTTAGACTGAATCTTTTCCAGTCTGTTGTCCTCCTATACAGGTTTTTCCACTACAAGCTAGGGATTTTTAAAAGATTCTTTGAAAATTAAGGGCAGGGGAACAGCTTACTGTTTGTTTTGTCTTGCCAATCTTCCCTTCTCAACTCCTGTTCTAGTAATAGAAAGCTAAACCTAATGGTGCAAGTGGGAACTAACTAGATCATGCCTATTCTCATGTGTTTTTGAGCAAATACACTGTTTTTGAGCAGATACACACATAGTTCAGAAAGCTGGGGCCTTTGCTACATAGGTTGTTTAATAGGTAGGAAAATGGGATGTCCTCCAGAAAAAGGGTAGAGGAAATTCTCCTATATGGTCATTAGGGCCAAAGTCATAAAAACTGCTTTCCCAGAAATGCTGACGATTAAGACTTGTAAAAAAGAATAATATCTGAGATTCATGGGAGTTGGTGTAAGTTCTACAGTTTGCACTGCAAGTGATATAAACTTGTTTGTCTCCCTGCGCATATGTACCTATATGATGCTGTTACAGAGAAAACACCTTGTAACATTCCCTTCCCCTTCTTGTACCATACTACATGCTTCCCATCAGGACCTATACATTTGGACATCAGATTGTATCCCTTATTCTGCATTACCTTAAGGCAGCTTAGACCATGCTGGATGTAGAAGATGGGAGTTGTTGTCTAGCACATGAGGGTGGGGAAAGGTTGGAGAAAGCTGAAAATAGTTACCCTTAGTTCAGAAGTCACAAAAAGATGAATATGAACCAGAAGTTGTAGACATAGGAAAGATTGGTTTGTGTTACAAGCCAGAGCTCCATTGAATGACCCTGGAAGTACCAGGAGAGGGCAGAGTTTCTATGGAAGAGCACCATGGCTGTTGTAGGAATGAAAGTTAGTACTGGCACCACCAAAACCACTCCTCAATGTCCGAGTCTCAATTTCGTTTTTCACTTGATCAGGTGCTGTCTGAGCCGTGGCGTCTATCCACTAGCCAGACTCCCATCCAGCAGCTGGAACTATTTGACTTTGAGAACCATCCCGACTACATTTCTTGTGGCGGTGGATTTGGGCCGGTGAGTGGAGTCTGGTACTGCTGGGTTTTCTGGGGAAAGAAAGGTAGAAAACTATTGATTTAGAGCTGGAGTTAAGCCTGAGAGCCAGGACTCTTGGATTCTTTGGGGAAAGGAATGTGGAGGCTTGGTGAACTTAAAGAGCTGAAGGATGGGATCTGTGAACCAGGCTGAGTTCTGTAGAAATGCTTGTCTGATATGGGAGATGGTGGACACCAGGAAGAAATCTATCTCATGTTGCTTTATACTCCATCCTCTACCATAGGTTGATGATAACGGGTATGGTGTTTCATACATCATTGTTGGTGAAGATCTCATCAACTTCCATGTGTCTTGTAAAGTCTCCAGCCAAGAGACGGTGAGTTGATAGCAGGATGTCTAGGTTTGCATGGATAGGGGAAGAAAATGTGCTAATGAGATTAGGGCACCTGGATGATTGCACGGGTGCCAGAGGCGCATCAACACTGAGCTTTCTACTAGCCATTGTTATAGACGGGATGGTCATGAGTTCGGAAAAGCTCTCTCCTTTAGATCAGATTGCTTATTCATTTTGTGGTTTTACTTTCTCCTTTTTCACACAGCCATCTGAAAGGGTTTGTGGTGCTCCTTACTGCTCCCACTTCCAGCACCTTTGGGGCTTTGAATTGTATGGGTGGGCTACCTTATGGGAGCAAAATACAGAATGGGGTGGCTGCGTGCATGCTTGTGTATACACATACATACATATATACACACACTCTGTAGGTATTAGTGTTTACAGAGAGAACAGTATGGAAAAGCTACAGAGCTGTCTTCCAACCTCTTTACTGTTTTCCAGCAGTAAAACAGTATAGAACATGACTCCTTGAAAGTCTCCTCACCATAATATATGTGTTGTTAGCAAATCAGAATTTTTCCTGAAACTGAAAGCCAGAACCTGAAACTTTTATGTTGGCTTAAGCTTTAACATATTCCACCGTGCAAGATAGGCTTGCACATGTGCCAAGTTTCTAGATCACTTTATGTTCTCTTTCTTTCTTTTACAGGATGCACACCGGTTTGGATTAAATATCCGGAATGCAATGACAGACATTGCGGTCCTGTTCAAAGTGAACATAAAAAGTGCTGCTAGAGATTACCAGTGACTGAATAAATGTCAGCAGAATTGTACAGCCAGCCACCAAGAAACACACTGAGTGTGTTTTTCTGTTCTCTGATATGCGGGGACTTCCAGAAAGGGGTTGGGGTAGGAATGGACACAGTACAGGCCTGAGGATTCCTTCAAGTACAGTGGATAGGCAAGATACTCTCTTGCTCTTGGATTCAGCAGGTTTGGACCCTGTACTGGAAATCACAGCTCTTTAAGGAAATGAGACCCCTCCAAATATCTCTGTGTAGTTTTTTTGGTAGTAGACGACAAACAGTTGGAAATGATAGCCAAATATCCTGTGCTGCTTTGGGGGCACATGGATGGATGGAGGGCTGTGATTGAGTTACAACAGAAACATGGGTTGTTCTAGGCTCCTGTCCAGAATACTTGAAAGTGATGTTTCTTCAACTTTGTGTCTCCCAAGCTCAGAATCTCTTTTACTTGCACTTCTGCATCTCCTTCCTGAATCCACAGCAGCTGGCTGCATCTCTTTTGCGCTTCACTTTCAACAGATAATATTTATGTGGCTGATATTGTCACTTTGTCCCCATGAGATATTTCAAATGGAACTGATCATAGAATAAAGGTGTGGAAGGAATCTAATTTTTCTTCCTCTTCCCCTTCCCAAGAAGTGTAAGATGTACCCACAGAAATATAATACAGGGAAAGTAGTCATAATGTATTGCAGGAATTTGTATAGCGTGATACACTTTTGGGAAGGATGAAGTGGGTCTGCAAGGTGACATAGAATAGTTTGGTCTTTTTCTTTTTTGGTTTGTTAGAATCTGACTTCAATAAAACCACAGGGTGGGAGAACTTAACAAAGGAAGTCTGTGTGGCTTTGATCAGCTGTGATGGGGGAGGCATTGGGTGGTTCACTTTGGAGCAAAACGTTGACTGGGCTTGTAGGCCAGGAGGAGAATAATGTCTGGTTCAGTTCTGAAAACATAAACCTTTGGCTTATTTAAATCTTCTTTTTATGGAAAGGGTGTAACCAAATCTGCCAGCTAACCTGCTCCCATACCTAGCAGGAGAACAATGTTGATAAGCATCCTTGTCCACCACTTCTACAATCTAGAATCTGAGATTGAGAAAAGGCCTATTTTTGATACAAGGACTGGATCCTAGAACATGGGAAATGGGCTATTAATAGACCTCACATAAAATTTTGGTGAAGGAGTCCCATTGACTTTTTATTATGGTAAGTAAGAACCAACCCTCAATTAATGCTAGAGAAGAAGAAAACATTAGTGTTTTGGCTCATGCTGCCATGCCTTTTGTCCCCCCCCCTCCACAAAACACATATAAGCCACATTTTTGTGCATTTGTCTCTTTTTGGACAGGATCCAGGGAGCTATTCTCTAGCTTGTTGCACCCAATCCAAAATCTTCCCACTGGCAGCTGCTTCTGTTTACTAGCAGGGAGGCATTTCAGACAATGAAGATGCTACTACTCTGGGTTCCAAGGGGAAGGAAAGGAAGATGCCCTTCACCTATGAGTACACCCTCATTTCTTCTACACTCTGAGCTAAGACCAGCTGCTGCTTCAGTCTGAATTGCTCCCTCCTCACCATTAGAGAGCCAGCATGGTATAGAGGTTTGAGTGTTGGACTACAACTCTGAAGACCAGGGTTTGAATCCCTGTTTGGCCATGTACACCCACCCATTGGGTGACCTTTGGGAAGTCACACCCTTTCCGCCTCAGAGAATGGCAATTGGCAAACCCTCTAAAGAAACTTGCCAAGAAAACCACATGATAGGTTCACCTTAGGGTTGCCATAATTCAGAAATGACTTGAAGGCACACAACACAATTAATTAGCAGCAGAGTCCCCTCCTGGAATTTGACAGCTACCAAGTTGTGTGTGTATGGGGGGAGTTTAAAGCAGAATTGGAGCTTGGGCATAGGTAAATCACTTAGAAGCAGGGCCCAAGACATTTTGCTGAAGGTGAAGGACAGCAAAATGCCCCCCATCTTTTCCATGTATGCAAGCCAACTGGACCAGTAGTTGAATTTTTATTCAGCAGTGGCAACAGAATAAGGTCCTTGATATGCAGCATGGTTATATAAGGAGTGCAGGACAAGCTGTTTGATATACTCAGCTCTGTTTTCCACAAGGAGAAGAGAATGGCTAGGGAGCTTAGATAGAACAGCTGGAGGTTGCCACAATTGTGCTGCAAGAGGCTGTTGCCTCACATGGCCCAAAGTAGGTCTGACATTGCTTAGAATTGTGACATGCAAATTAAAAAAAGTCCAGATCACAATTCCTCTCCCAAACATGACAGAGCATCATTCATGGCAGACCAAATTGCATGTCACATGAAATGTATAACAGTAGCTCAGTGCTTTTTAGACTGGTAAAGCAAGTTTGAGGTGGGGGAAAAAGAATGGATTTACCCTCAAATGGAATCAGTCCCACTGGCAATTTTAATGTTTACATTCTCTATATCTGAATGTTTCTAACAGAAAAACTGGTGAGGCATGTGCAAGATTGATTTTGCTAGAAAAAGATCACGATCTAGAGAAAAATCAAGCACCAAGCTGTGGTTTTTATAAATAAACACTTAAAAATGGTCCCCAATGACCCAAAGAAATTGCTTTCAAAACAACAAATAATGTTAACTCTTTATGCCTGCAAAGTAATGTGTAATTTCCAGGCTTAACAAATCTTTAACTGGTAGGTTTCTTCCTGGAGTCACCCTCTGGTTTCCAAATGAAAGTGCAGCAGCAGATTGTGGGCATCTCTCTCTCTTATTGTGGCTGTTGATTGAGTTCAGCAGGGCAAGAACTTCGCTTGGTGAGAGCGACATTAGCAACAAGGGAAGTTGCTGGGGACTGAGGCACCCCTTCCTGAGAGACCAGTGACAGCTGTGAGTGGAGGGAGCTCAGCTTGTTCTGTAGGTTATCCAGGTTGCTGGTTTTATCCCTGCTGAAAAGGAGGGGGGAAAGCACATGAGAAGGCTTCTCAGTCGATGTCACATTTCCCCAATCTGGTACCAATAGCCATACTGGCTGACAATAGTGCGACTTGTAGTTCACCACGTCCAGAAGGCACTGGGTTCCAGGGTGGCTTGTCACTGCCATCCAAGCCACTCAGCTGACAGCCTCATTATTCAATTTTCCAGATAGTTATTCTTCCCCAATCCTCTCTTTATCCATCACTTCTTTCTGTTCCATCCCTTGCCTACTACCATACTGCTACTTTAGTGCCATGCTTGATGTGATTTTAAATGTATAATTTAAATTTTCTTAAATTAATAGTTGCTGTGTGGTGGGTGGATGAGTAGGGATGATTTTCATCAGGATCATGATTTTTGGGGAGAAAGAATAATTACTGTCCCTCTGGCCACAGTTTATGAAATCTGGCCTTCCTACCAAGATATGTGCTGTATTAACAGTGCAGTATGTCTCCCCCCCCCCTACACTGACAAAATCATCTCTAGTGCTAACCAACATATTTCAATAGATATGGAAAACAAAATAATGGCCAACAGATTGGAAACGATCAATATACATCCCCATCCAGAAAAAAGGAGCCGCAAAAGACTGTAGTGACTATAGGACCATAGCACTAATCTCCCACGCAAGCAAAATTATGCTCAAAATTCTGCAATATAGACTCCAATCATATATGGAGACAGAAATCCCAGAGGTCCAAGTGGGGTTGAGGAAAGGCACTAGGGACCATATTGCAAACATACGATGTCTAATGGAGCTCACCAAGGAATTCCAAAATAAAATCAGCATGTGCTTTGGACTATAGCAAATCCTTTGATTGCATAGATCATAAAAGGCTATGGAACGCCCTTAAGGGCATGAGTGTGCCACCAGATAGTCCTGTTGAGGAATCTGTACTCTGGACAAGAGGCTTTTGTCAGAACAGAAAAATGGAGAAACAAAATGGTTCCCAATTGGCAAAGGGGTTAGGCAAGGCTGCATCCTTTCACCCTATCTATTCAACTTATATGCAGAACATACTATATGTAAAGCAGGCTTGGACACAGAAGAAGGAGAAGTGAAAACAGGAGAAAGGAATATCAACAATCTAAGATATGCAGATGACATCATACTACTAGCAGAAAACATCACAGACATGGAATAATTAAGGAAGTTCAAGGAAGAAAGTGCAAAGGCAAGCTTACTGTTGAACATAAAGAAAACAAAAATAATGACTATGGAGAATCTACATGAATTCAACCTAGACAATGAGGAAACAGAAATAGTAAAAGACTTCTCATACCTAGGATCAAACATTGATCAAAGCAGGGACTGCAGTCAAGAATCAGAAGAAGACTAAGAATGGGGAGGGCAGCTATGAAGAATTAGAAAAAATCCTAAAGAACAAAGATATACCAGTAAGCACAAAAGTTAGAACTGTACAAGCCATTGTACTGCCTATTACCATATATAGATCCAAAAGTTAAGAAAGTGGATAGGAAGAAAATCAATTCATTTGAGATGTGGTGCTGGGGAAGAGTGCAAAGGATTCTGTGGATGGCCAAAAAGACAAAACAAGAGTCCTAGAATAGATCGAGCAGGAAATCTTGCAGGCCAGGGTGATTAAACCGAGGCTGTTTTACTTTGACCACACCATGGGCCTTATCAAACGCTGGCCAGGAAGCGAAAAATAAGCAAAGGCTAACCGAAGCGGGTAACCTCCACGGTCTTTCCATGGCCTTTCCGTGGCCTTTCCGTGGCCATTCTGGAGGAGGCAGAGGCGGCGGCGGCGGCGGTTCCCTCCCGCACCTCGCCCTCCCTCCGACACTTGCCAGGCCTCCAGCCAGCCAAGACACCGGCTGAGAGGCGGCTCTGGCCGTGGAGGAGGCGGCGGCGGAGGCTCCCTTCCGCACCTCGCCCTCCTCCGACACTTGCTAGGCCTCCAGCCAGCCCAAAGCACCGGCTGAGAGGCGGCTCTGGCCGTGGAGGAGGCAGAGGCGGCGGCTCCCTTCCGCACCTCGCCCTCCTCCCAGCTGTACTTCCCCAAAAAACCGAATGTCAAAAGATCCCCTTTGACTTCGGTTCAGGGGGAGAAAAAACGTTTTAGCTTTGGATTGCCTTCAGATACTGTGTGGACACAAGGAAAGGAAAAACGTTTTAGCTTTGGATTGCCTTTGGATATGTGTGGACACAAGGTAAGGAAAAATGTTTTAGCTTTGGATTGCCTTTGGATATCTTCTGCTTGGGACCCCGTGTGATAAGGTCCCATGAGAAGGCAGGACTCACTGGAAAAAAACAATAATACTAGGAAAGGTGGAGGGAAGTAGAAAGAGAAGAAAGCTGCATACTAGATGGATGGACTGTATTAAGGAGGTCATGGGTATGAATTTTCAGGACCTAAGCAGAACAGTGGAGATTAGAGAGTCTTGGAGATGTTGGGAGTCTTGGAGATGTCTCATCCACAGGGTTGCCATGAGTCCGATCTTCACTGGAGGGCAGTTAACAAAACAACAATCCCCCCCCCCAACCTCACAGTGAGTATTATATTCACATGCAGATTTGGAATCATAAAAGAGTTTCATCAAACCTTGGAGTTCACCTCATCCAACTCCTTGTTCAAAGCAGGATGATGTCAGACATCTGTCCGAATCCAACCTCTGCTTGAAAAGTCAAGCAAAGGAAAAAACCTCCCCCCTTGCAAACAAGGAAGTTTGTTCCACTCCTGCTGGGAGGTAATTTTTCCTATTGTTTAGCCAAAATCTGTTTTGGCTTGTTAACTGATTAAAACTCACACTGAGTTCCTGTTGAGTGTTGACTAACATATCTTTACTCTGGTACTGGCTATAGGTAACACAGTCACCCTTTGAATTGGCTTTATTGTGACAGAGGCAAGATTTTATTTTATTTTAAAAGCTTGGCTCTAGTAGGTCAGAGCTCCTCCTCATGGGCTATGAAATGGCATCAGGGGATGCTTTCATGTTTACTCACTCTGTGTTGATTCTTGCTTGCTCCAGATAGTTCTTGGCTCTCAAGGCCTCATCTTGGGCCAGACGTACATTTGAGCTCATGGCCTCTGCTCGAGCGTGAATATCCAAGGCTGACTGTTCCAGATCCTGCCTCTCAGCGATTGGAGGAATTTGGAGTACAAAGAGAGAGAGAAAAAAGGAAGGACTACAGAGCCAATCACCCAACTGGGACAACGTACAATCTTAGCACAAATAATACGAACCATTTCAGCTATCAGTTTGGGAAGCAAGATCAACTTGCTGCTCTTAGGCAGGTGTGGGAAACCTTTGGCTCTCCAGATGCTTTGACTTTTCAACTGCTAGGAGCCCTAGATAGCATTGCCAATGGCATAGGATCATGGGATTTATAGTCCAAAACATCTGAGGGTCAGAAATCCCCCTCCTTCACTGGGTGATGCTGATACCGCAGACATTAACTTCAGAACAGCAAAAGAATATTGGCTACAAAAATACAACCCACTGAGTTTCTGCCCCTTAACAGTCTCTAGTCCCTGCATGTCTCTCTGGCGGCCATTTATGTAGAATATTGTAAGCAAAAGGGGCTAGACCTTGGTAAGTAGAAGGGGCACAGGACATAGGATGGTGCAGGGAAGCTAGTGGCAGAACAGCCTGCCAGCTAAAAATATTTTAATGCCAGCACTGCAATTCCCAGGATGCAGCTGCTAAAGACCACCAGTCTGGCAGCTTCTATGAGGGACTGCCACCAGAACAGATGGCAGTAGAGGGACAGAAATAATTGGAAACCTCCTTAGTTTGATATCAGCTGGACATTTTTCGGCTAAGTACCCAAACCCTGTGCTGTCTCTTTGTCCAGCTACCTGCTTGTGTGAAGCAGTGCCCACATGGTTCTGCTTATTTAAAAAAAGAGTGTGGGTGTTCCATCATACAACTGGCTAATGGCAGTGAGGTGCCCATGGCAACCACCTGTCAGGATAATGGGGAAAACAGACCTCCATCTCAGTATACAGCAGGAGGATATGTGCTTGCCAGAAAAGATCCAAGTGAAACACCTTGGCCTTACAGGCAGCAAAGGGGAAATCAGCTGTGCCCCTACCAAGAGACAGACGGAAAGAAAATCCTCTCATAAAGATTGAAAATGTGGTGGACAAAGCGAAACTGTTGTTTAAAGCCTATTTAATGCAGCTGCCAGTCTGCAAAGACTAGGAGTGGGGAACCTATATTAGCATTGAGGCTGAACTGGTCCCAGAAAAGCATTTTAAGAGCTCCCTGCACTGCTGGCATGTGTGTCAATGCACTTAATACTGGAAAAATCACAGGGAAGGAAAGCCAACTTAAGTTGTGGTCTTGAGGAGCATGCCTGGAGCTCATTCTTGGTCTTCTCTAAGAAGGTAGGGCTTCAAAAGGGATCCCCTATCTCTCATGTAGAACTTGGAAAAATGATCTTTTCAGACTACAACTCCCACAATCCCTCAATCAGCTTGGCCTCTGGGACTTGTAGTCCATAAAAGCAACTTTTCCAAGCTCTTTGTCATGTAGACAATGCAGGGCAAGGTGTAGCAAGGGCCTGCCTCTGTTTCAGGCAGTTTCCTTTGTTCTTAGGGTATGCTTATCTCTTTAGTGTAAGGCACAGAAAAAACAATTAGCTAGGCTGCTTAGCTTTTACTAAGCACATACAGATGCAATTGTACATTGTCTTTTAATAATGGGCTGTCAAGGAGAGGTGTTACCACCACTATTAAGGGATGAATATGTAATTAATTGATGCTTATAACCCACTCATCCCTGCTGCAAGAATGCTGGACTGGAGGAGCTGCTAAATACCACCTGTTGAGCCATAAGATTGGGCAAGGATTTAAATGAATCTGCCATGTCCAAGGCTCAGGCAGTTTCTCCCTCCACTTGGTCATTTTATTTGCATGTCATCCACTGCTGGAATAGAGACAAATGTTCAAATGCACAACTGCAGAAAACAAAAGCAGAGTCCCATTAGATCAGACCAACATTTTCTGTATCCAGCATTCTGTTCCCACAGTTACCAACTGAAAGCTTGCAAGCAGAGCTAAATTTCTCTTGTGCAGTTGTGCTTTCACACATTCCTCACCCCATCTTTATTATTCTACTGCCACAATAGCTCTGTAAGCCTTGAGCAAGGAGCCTTGTTTCAGTTGAGGGGGACATTTTCCTGAGGGATAATCTGTAGATGGGAAGGGCTTCCCCTTCTTTTCTCCCACAGACTGCTTTTACGAGAGGCTTAAAGTATTTTCTTGAAAAGGGATTTTGAAATTAAACTAAGGGCCACAGGACAAGTTACTCTCCCATACTCTAGTTACAACCATCTTGAAGTAAACACATATGAGGTATTACAAGTTAAGATGTTTCTAAAGCTAAAACCCTACATACTGCCTAAGCAATGCAATGATGAATAAGGCACAACAAAACAACTTACAGTGCAATTCTACATGTGTCTATTTTGAAGCAAGTTCCACTGCACTAAGTAGTGTTTATTTCCATGTAAATGTATATAGGATTGCAGTCTGAACTATTCAGAAAGTGAGCCTTTTGAGGACTCATGGGAGGAGAAAAGTGGAGGAAGACTCATGTCAATAATTTACATAAAAGCAAACAACCTGCTATAGAGAATTTAAAAGCCAGAAACCTGAAAGTGTGCATGTGGAATATTACATCACAAGACCAAGCAGGGGAATATATTATGGAAGCATCTTTTTTCCTCCAAACACGTACACATTTGTCATCCCAGAAAGTTACATTTAAAGGACCTTTTATTCTCCTCCCTCTGATCCCAATATCCTTCCTATAAGACAGACCTATTACTATTCAGGGGGTGGGTGGGGTGGGGGTGAGTGAGCAAATGAGAAAGGCAATAGGACATGGATGGGGAGACAACCCATTGAGTGGTTACTGGAAAAGCTGTGCTTTATGAGCAGCCATAGGTCAATGAGAGGGCATGTGCTTTGCATGCAGTCCCTGAAACTTCTAGGTAAAGATGATTTCCACAAACCTCTGTCAGAGATTTGGGAGAGCTTTCAGGCTGGCCAGTCAAGGAAACAATACTGGGCCAGGTGAGCTAATGGTCTGATTCAGTATAACACAGCTTTCATATGAGTATAGCCATAACTGAGGTGAGAATTGATTTCAGATCTCTGAAGTATTGCCCTATCTATCTGGGCCGATGTCAGCTTGGGCCAGAAGAAAGTTCTAGCAAGGCTGCACTCTGATATCTCTTTTATTGGGGGCAGAGGAGAGTGGGGTTGGCATATTCTGTTTCTCACGGTACCATTATCTTCTTCTGCAAACGCTGGCAGCTGGGGCATGTGCCTGGAGGTGGGGCCCTTTGCTTCAGCTCCTCCAAGATGGGTGCCACAGCCTGTTCAACCATCTGTCGCAGTGACTCTGTGTTCACAAAGCTATAGCTGTGGCCAGGAACAAGGCAGGGGGAAAAGAGAGGATGCATTTTACATAGGGACAGATACAGACACTCACGACTTGTTTACCCCTTCCCATGCCCAGCTAGAAGACACACACCCCACTCCAAACCAGTCCAAGTTAAGGCATCAAGGAAATCCCCAATTAAGTGCAACAAAGACATAGATTTCTGCAATGATAAACAAGTTGTACACATCCGCTACTTCTACAAAATGGTGCTTATTTTGCACAAAATTCAGTGTTGTATTTCTTTGGTATAAATCCAATATCTGAGATTGTAAAACCAGGGAAAGAAATATTAATGTGAGCAGGAGGTAAGCAGAATAAAGGGAAAATGAAGCTTGCATGCATGGAATATGACCAGGAGGCTATAAGAGAAAACCAATTAGCCACCGAAGATGGAGCAGCTCTTGCTCCACTTAGTATTCTAAAAATACATGCTGATATGAGGATTCAGAATTTATTTTTTTAAATTAAAAAAATTAAAGTGAAGCTTTTCAGGAATCCAGAAACTGTATAGCATGTATCAGATTTTGTATGATAGAATAAATTAACAAGAATTACCGTACTGCTTATGGAAACAATCCACATTATATAGTATAGCTTAACTCCTGGGAAATGGAAAATCCAATTATTTGGAAGAGAAAAACTGTCTGCTCTGATGTTACACTAATACATGGCTAGGCATCATGCAGCCCTCCGGGTGTTTGGACTGCAACTCCCATCAACTTTATCCAGCATAGTCAATAGTAATTAATGCTTGGAGTGGCAGTCCAACAACATGTGTCAAACTGCATGTTTCCTACCCCTATATATAGATTGCTTGGGCTTTTGCTAGAAACCTGTCACCAACATACAGGGACTCTTGGTATCCTCTGGGGTTTGGTCCCCCAGGAATACCAAAATGTGTTATTTCCCTTATATAAAATGACAAAATCAAGGTTTATTTTTTGGGGAATTGATATATATTTTTTAATATTTTCAAGCCATGGACAGTTGAATCTGTGGATAAAGAATCCATGGATACTGAAGGCTGATTGTATTACCAGAACAGCCTTGCAACATGTGTGAAATTGGAGAATCCAAGTCTTTCTTATAGTGCCCCACATTCAGTTTTCTTCTCTCTGCCCTCACTTAACCCATCCTTGCTTGGCCTCATTTGCAGGTTGACCTATCTTCCTCAAACTTCATAACCTACATGAGCCCTCATATGTCTGAAACAGGCACCTGGAACATCTGGCACAGCTGGCAGGTTGCCTCTCAGGTGTCTCCAAGGGCTTGAGCACTGACAGATGCCGGGACACATCTTCCAGCAGTGGCTTCACTTGCCGCAGCCCATCTAGGTCAGCACGGAGCTGGGTGAGGGATGTCGAGGTCCGCTTTGCCCTGGCATGGAAAGAAAAGTCAAAGGCACCTGTCTTAAGCACAGCTATGTACTTCCACAATTTCCAAAGTAATTGCCATGCTTTTTAAAAAAGCATGTGTGCCAGTAGTGTAAATTTGGGAGGGTTTCTAATCCTAGGACCAGGGAAGAGGGGATTAATGTTCATTTTGCAAAGTCCATCACCCAGAGAGTTGGTTTGCATACTACCCATCCCCTTTTGATCAGCTTATTCTGGGGCAAAAGAATTCAAACCATCAATCACTAACTGCACCCCTGCTATATTTGAAATCTTTCATCTATCCACCCTGTCTATGAGGAAATGGATTGGGTCCCGTTGCTACTTAATCCTGTTGGATTCTGCAGGTGCAGAACCAAGAGACTGCAAAATAGCCCTGATCACTTGAGGAGGGCAGAAGCCATCAAGAGGAAAGGGGAGCCTATTTCCTTGAGAGATGCACGTACGTGGCAGAGACCTCATCCAGTTCCTCTCGCAGCATCCTGAGTGTCTGGCTATGTTCCACATGATTCCTCTCCCACTGTGGAAGCAGGCCTTCTAGACGTACGCCCAGTTGGGCCAATAATCGGAGCACCTCCTTCTGGGTTAGCCCATCCCTCTGAGACTGACCTGATAGCTCCAGCACACATTTCCTATAGGGCAGTGGAAAGACACCATGCATTGGGGAAAGGAGCTGGTGCCTCCAACCCAGGGGAGGGGAACTTCTGACCCTCCATTGGACTTCAGCTCCCAGATGCCTCAGACCGAATACCCAATATTAAAGGATTGTGGAGGCAGTAGCCCAAAACCAACTGGTGGGCCAAAGGTACCCCAAGAAGACATAGCTTTCCCCATATCTTCCCCCACACTACCTGATCTCTTCCAGCAGAGGAACACAAGCCAAGGCAGAGGCCATATTTGGCTTTCCATCAACGCCCCCCTCATCCCCTGGCCCTCCTCGTAAGTGCCCACTCTCCAGTGCGAGTCGCAGGCTGTTGATGGCTGTGAGGATAGTAGCAGTGGACTGTTGTAGTTCACCCTCCTCAGAATTGGAAGGTCTCAGAGCTGTTCCTGTTGCACTACCAACTAGTTCTAGGAGTTGTTTGGAGACTCCAGATGCCATCCTCTGTTCCAGTTCTTGCCATTCACGCTCCTGCCGACTGAGGTCCTCTGCTTGAATCTGCCTTTGTAAGAAACGCAGTTTCTCCTAAAGGGAGTGGAAGAGGAAGAGTGTCATGGGTTTGTTTTCTTATGTTTTTATTTGTTATCTCTATATGCTGCTCCTTCCTCAAATTCCTATAACAATGGTTTGAAACAGTTGCAGTTTGCATCAGTGGAGTAACTACTTGCAACAATGAAATTTCAGGCTTTCAAGATGTTCAAGATAGGGATGGAAAGAATATTTGCAACTATTCATTCTCAGGTTGAAGGTCAGGAAATCTCACTAGAAAAAATAATAGACCAGTAAGAGTTTTGCATAATTTTATCCCAGGTTTTTTTTTAACATCCCAACATACTATGGAGAAATTATTTGTAAAAAATATATATCTTTTTTTGTGTGTGTGTGCACAAAATGCTACTTCCTGTGCAGAAAACATATTTTTTGCTGTGCAAAAACACAACTGGGTTTTCTCCAAAGATGAATTGCTCCACAACACTTCAGGACATTCAAATACAGGAAGAATACTGCAACGGAATATTCATTTTCTCCTGCAGCAGGAGAGAAAATTACTATAATTATTCATTGTATGCAAGGACAAAATAATGATGGATTTACATCCCTAATGGCAAATACATCCTGTTCTTTAAAAACTGCTAGAACAGGTTGCACCGTTTTAAAAATGCAACACAAACAAGTGTGGCAGACAAAATAAAATGCATGTAGTAAAAAATAAAAGAAAGCAACCAGAGTGTGCAACGGTTGCAAAAGAACAATCAAAGCCACTGCAAAGAAGCACTTGGAAAGAAAGAAAAACATTCTGCCAAAGCATGGACAGAGGGAATGGACAGAGGGAGAAGAGTGATAACTCAAATCATCATTGGGTTGGCTGTTTTATATATCTGTCATTTCCACTGACAAGTACAGAGGCTCACTTTGTGAGTCAAGTAGTTGTTTCAGAGCTGGAGGTGGGATATTCCTTAAACTACAACTCCAATAATCTCACAGCAGCAGAATCAGGGGAGGTCTCTGAGGAGAAGGCCAGTTCCCAAACACTAGACATTTGGAGGAATGTGACACATAGAAGAAGAAGGGTCAGGGATCATGCTGTAAGTTTGGAGCTACAGAATCAGTTTGAAAATCTCTCCCTTATCAGTGATGAGGAGGAGCAGCAACAAGAGCAACAGTGTCAGTCCTCAGAGAACATGCAGGTGACCATGGAAGATACAACACATGGAATAGCCCCTGCCAGTCCTCAGAGGAGACATGTGGTGGTGGTAGGGGACTCCCTGCTGAGGGGAACAGAGTGGTTTGCAAGCTATCAGGATGACTAGAGAAGTGTGCTGTTGCCCTGGGGCAAAAATCCGTGATGTAAGAGAAAGACTGACTGGAATCATCAAGTCCACTGACCATTACCTCTTCCTTTGATCCACATGGGAACCAATGACACTGCAAGAAGCCATAGCCTTCAGGATATCACAAGGCTCTGGGTAGGATATTACAAGGCTCAGGAAGGACCCTCATGCACAGTTGTCATTTTATCTCTCCTCCCAGTTGAAGGACACAACCCAGGAAGGGAGAGAAGAAGAGTGGAGGTGAACAACTGGCTCTGCAGATGGTGCTGCCATGAATGACTGGGGATTTTGGCAGGAACATGTTTGTTAAGAGTAGCACAAACCTAATTAGGAGGACTTTCAATTGAGTTATGTGGGGGAGGGAGACAGTATTCTTGAATGGGGGGCGGGGTATGGCAGTAGAACAAGTAAATGGTAGGACCACTGTGTGGAGAAATGCTGACAAGGGACAGATAAAAGGCAGAACTACTTAACACATTATTTGCCTCTGTCTTCTCCCAAAAGGAAAACAGTGTTCATCCAGGAAAATTGGAGTAGATGATGCAGTAGGGGAAATACAGCACAGAATATGTAAAGAGGTAGTACAAGAATAACTGGCTACTCTAAATGAATTCAAGTCTCCAGGGTCAGATGAATTACATCCAAACGTAGGGATCTAGGAGTCTTAGACCATAAGTTGAACATGATCCAACAGTATGATGTGGCAGCTAAAAAAGCCAATGCAATTCTAGGCAGCATCAATAGGAGTATGGTGTCTAGATTGTGGAAAGTACTGCAATAGTACCACTCTATTTTCCTTTGGTCAGACCTCACCTGGAATATTGTATCCAGTTCTGGGCACCACAGTTCAAGAAGCATATTGACAAGCTGGAATGTATAAAGAGGGTGGTGACCAAAATGGTAAAAAGTTTGGAAATCATGCCATATGAGTAGCAGCTTAGGGAGCTGAGTATGGACGTTATCACACGTGGAGTTGCGGAGAGAAAGTGGAAATAAACGGGACGAGCGGAAGACTTTAATTTACGGGATTTGTCCCGTTCCGCCTCATCTGATAACTAAATTCGAATTTAAAGGGGTTAATTCGAACAAAAACCTGATCTTTTCAAATCCTCAAAAATCCTGAAAATGAAAAGATCAGGTTTTCATTCGAATTAACCCCCTTTTAAATTCGAATTTAGTTATCAGACGAGGCGGAACGGGACAAATCCCGTAAATTAAGGACTTCCGCTCGTGCCCACTTATTTCCACTTTCTCCCCGCGACTCCCCATGTGATAACGTCCTATGTTTAGCCTGGAGAAGATTAAGAGGTGACATAATAGCTATGTTTAAATATTTGAAAGGATGTGATATTATGGACAGAGCAAGCTTGTTTTATGCTGCTCCAGAGAACAGGACGTAGAGCAATGTATTCAAGCTACAGGGGAAAAGATTCCACCTAAACATTAGAATGAACTTCCTGACAATAAGAGCTATTCAACAGCAGACTGTGCTGCTTTGGAGTATGATGGAGTCCCCTTCTTTGGATGTTTTTAAACAGAGACTGGATGGCCATCTGTTGAAAGTGTTTTGACTGCAGGAGGTTGGACTGGATGGCTCTTGTGGACTCTTCCAATTCTATGATTCTGGATGCTACAGTCCCAAAAAGTACTTTACCATACTTTTTTTTTCATATTATGATCTCTTCAATGTTGTTTCTAGAATATATTGTACCAAGCATACAATATCCATAAACTTGTTTAATAGACACACTTCATGCTATTCACATAGTGATTTTTTTATTTTAGATTGTAGCACTGGAATTTTGTAGAAATATGTATTTTGCTTGTTTGTTCAGCAACTCTACCCAACTGTAAAACTGAGAGCAGGGTCTAAAAGGCAAGAAGTTAGAATTAGATGGCAAGAGGCCAATAGTTTCTATCCCAGTTATAGGAATCCTAGACCAGATCCTCTAATTTTTTTTTTTGTAAAAAAAACCTTTTGCCACTGAGAGGTCTAGAAATGTAATTTAAAAAAAAAGATTATCTGGCTTCTACCCATGCTATAGAACTTGATAACAAGGCTGTGGTCCTCAGCTATAATCCTGCATAATTATCATACTAATTTCTGATAATTATCAAGCTCTTGAAGTGTTGTCCTTACATTTCCACATGGAGTTAAATTACTCATGCAAGCAACAGGAACCACACCAGTCATCACCACCACCCTCGTGTTCTTTCAGTCCCACTCACCTCCAGGAGCACTGAGTTTTTCTTGAGCACATTGGTCTTAACCTCAGCATCTTCTACCGATTTTGTCACCTTTCGGCAGCTTTCCTATAGGAGAAAATGGTGTATATGTGTGTGGTGGGGAGCACTTCAGAGACAAAGCAGGCAGGCAAAGAAAGGCAAAGGAATGGAATGATGCTTAATCAACCCATGCTCCCTCCCTCCCACATTTTCCATGAAAAATAATCTCAAGGAATTTAGTCATCTATAATCTCCTTTTGGTGGGGCATGGCAGTGGGATTCTTGCAGATTTATTTATTTTTTCTAAATAAAAGAATGGGATCGCCATTCGTTTTAGGCCTCTGTTGGCTCTTTTGTAACTATGGAAACAAATACAAATTGTCTTGTAGTGTTCCTGCCTGCTTCAGCCTGCTCCTAACCCACTCAGATGGATGTCACTCTGACACTGAACAATCCATGCCAGTTTCTGCAAACAACAAATCCAGTTTTACCACCACCACTATTCTCCCTCCCACCACATTCAGGTCCCTACTCCATTATCTCTTCTGCCTGGAATAAAAACAAGGAATTTACTTTAATGGTTGCCCTCATCCAGATTATTTTATGAAATGCACGATAAAAGTTTTAAAAAATGTTAGGTGGGAATTTGAATGAAGGTCTCCGCAGTCCTATTCCAATATTCAAAGTACTGCCCTGAGGGTCACTCTTGTTGGAAACAAAGGACATTTTCATACTGTCCTCCTAAAGCCGGGTGGAGCCATTCCGGAACGGGTCGTGCCGCCGATTCTGGAATGGCTCCGCCGCCGAAAGGCTAATTCCTGTTAGACAGCCGGAATTACCTTTCCGCCGCTTCAGCCGGAGTTATCGTTGGTTCGGCCGGAGTGATGCCGGACTTAGGGCTCCGTGCGTTTGAACACATGGAGCGAAAAGCCAGACGGACGCAGGGATGGCGCCGGAAGGGGCAGGGTTTGCCGTCGCGCGCGTATAAACTACGCGGAAATGGAGCCGGAGTGGGGCCGGACGGAGGTATGATTGCCTCCTCAAAAAGGCCAGTGTGAAAACGTCCAAAGATGCATCAAGGCTTGCATAGAGTAATCAGTGAGAGAGGGGACTCTCTCAGGAGAGCAGCCTGAGAATTTTCTCCTGTTTCTACTACAAGCTCATATTGCACTGGCTTCACTGCACTCTTCTTGATTTATAGACATCAAATATTCCTACCATTATTAGGCAGAGTGAGGTAGCCATGACAGGCAGTAGTACATTTAGTGTGTCAAGAGAACAGGAAAATGTTAATTATCTACTTCATTATTTTATATATATTTTTCCTACCAGGGATGGAGAGAGATGTTTTTCTGCCTCATGTATTAAAATAACTTGGCTGGTTTGGGGTATGACACACCTTGACTAGAATGGGAGAGGACAAAAGTTGCTGCTCTTCCTGAGGACATCTCCTGGTATCAATATTAGAATCTCCTGGTATCACAGTTGCCCTCTCCCTATCCACACTGCACAGGGGCTGGATCACCAGAACCATCCCTGAGTCTTCACTTGCACACAAAGATCAGTAGCTAACATGTCTGAGGACGTTATCACACGGGGGAAATCTATAGGTTATCCCACGCAAATCCCCCCCCAAAAAGTGCACTTACGCCTAACGATTTCACACGACGTCACACAGAAACTGACATTAAAGTGGTCACAAAGTGGTGTTATCCGAGATCTTTTTATTTTCGGGAGTTTAGAGGAAATGCATTTGCGCTTTTAAAGTAATTGCGCATTTACTGTAGTGTGAAATTCAAATTCGCACAAACAAATCTCCTTTAAAGCTTTTCCCTGGTTTTCCCATGGTTCTGTGGGGCTGCTTTTTCTTCCTGGTTTGCTTGGGTGACAACATGCCAGGCAGGCATGAGCCTCTCCGCTTTTCTCTTTCTAAAATTTCCTGTCTGGTAGTTGAGCAAACAGATGCATTTCCCTCAAGCTAAAGAGTGACTGCAGAGTTGAAAAGATGAGGGGGAGGCTGAGGAAGGGAAAAGGTTTCCTATGCCAACAACCCCCCATGGATAGGATTGGGTGGGGGTTGTTTTAATTTGTAAGCTGTTCTTTGTCCCTATTTTTTGGGGGAAGTGGGACAGAATCCCTGCTCAGCCATGAAACCCACTGGGTGACCTCGGGCAGGTCACACACTCTCAGCCTCAGGGGATGGGAATGGCAAACCCCTTCTGAAGCAATTTGCCAAGAAAACCCCAGGATAGGTTCACTGCTTTAGGGTTGCCCTAAGTCGGAAGCAACTTGAAGGCACACCACAAAGTGGGAGAAAGGGGGACCCCTCCAGTGAGTCAGACCCCAATTTGGGGTGCCTTGCTTCTCAGCCCATCCCAGAGCAAGAGGACCTAGGCTAGCAAGTGGTTGCTCTCCAAGGCAAAAAGGACAACCCCACAGACATCCTCACAGCTGAAGAGGTGGCAGGCTTACTCCCTCGGCAAAAGGTTTACCCACAGGAGGAGGAAAGGTGGAGGGATGCTGCCCTCTTCTCCATCCGCATCAGGGGAACCAGAGGTCCTAATCCCAAAGGAAGACTTTCCAGGAGGACAGGACTCAAGAAAAGCTTTTTAAAAAAAACACACACACATAGAAATAGAAAATCATGCTTCTTATTCCTGCTCCAAATGGAGGACAGTTTGACATTTCCTCCTGGAGAGGAGAGAAGGTTGAATGAAATGCAGGACCCGCCCTGGAAAAGGAGGAGTCTGGTCACCCGAAAGCAAAACAAAACACACCCATTTCTAGTACATTTACGGGTTTTTTCACTTGAGTATGAAAGTTAAAAACGTCTTTTTTTCACTTTTCACTTAGTTCCGTTTTTATTCTAATTACGTGAGAAATGCTTTTACGCAACTTAGCGCTATTTTTGCTTTATTTTCGGGATGCTTTATTTCCACTTTATTATCTCTTTAAACACGAAACTGGCCCCCATGTGATAACGTCCTATGATGAGAATGCCATTGGCAAACACTCTGTCGATTTTCATACAAAAGAATATTAACTACCAGAGAGAAATAAAGAGCCTTCTGCTAGATGTGAACTGGTTTCATAGAAAGTTCTTTCATGACTCAGAATGCTGAAGCTGCCTTAGGTGGCTTTGTGCATCTTGATAATTATGAAATTGGTTTGCTTACTTATTAATATTGTAATAGAATTTATTTTCTTTTAAAATAATCTATTTTTATTTTATTTTAATATTTTAATGTAATTATATAATGATTCCTTTTCTGCCTCCTCCTTTTACAGAGAGGTACTTGGGCGATTTGACTCAGGTCTCAAAATACCTGGCTGCCCTTGGCTCTTATGTACCTTGACCTGATGGAATGGGGAGCTTGGGATGCCATTTGCTGTTCTCCTTACGCATCAACAACATATCCTGGACTGTCTCTAAGTGACTGTGGTGTCTGGTAATTGGAGCATTCTGCCAAAGACCCTCTTACTGTTTTGAGTTGGAAACAGCAGGTAGATAGCCATTGGCCTAACTCTCTTCTTCCTTGGGAGCCTATGTGCCAAGTCAAGGCAGCTACTTCTTCATCTATTGGCTAAATCAAAGCATTGATTATAATTATAATTTGCAAATTGTTTTTCCCGTTTTATATCATAATCTTTTTTCAAGGAGCTCAGGGCAACATACCAAACCTGTTTTCACAACAACTATGGAATGGGCCAAACTGAGGCAGAGTGGTAAGTCCAAGAACTAGGTTATAAACTGGCTTACCTGAGCCGTCTTAAAATTAGAACACATTTAGCCGCCAAAATCACTGCCCAGGTCCATTGCTGCTCAGAGGGGCACTCCAGTGGCCATTTTTTCAAACTGGAAAACTCCCGGCTTCGAAAAGAGGGGCGAGAGGCACTCCTTGGAGCAGCGATGGAGTCGGGCAGCCGCTGGGCAGCGATTTTGGCAGCTAAATGTGTCTGATACTATCAGAATGCTGCCCGCTTCTAATTTTAAGCCAGCTCAAGTAAGCTGGTTTCTAACCTAGTGCAATGGTTTCCTAAGTCACCCAGTATGCTTTTCCTAGGTAAGAAGGAATTTGAGCCCAAGCCTCCTTGTCCACATGCAACCCTCTAACCACTATACAGCCTGGCTCTAACTCCCTCCTCTAACCTAGTGCAATAGTTTCCTAAGTCACCCAGTATGCTTTTCCTAGGTAAGAAGGAATTTGAGCCCAAGCCTCCTTGTCCACATGCAACGCTCTAACCACTATACAGCCTGGCTCTAACTCCCTCCTCTAACCTAGTGCAATAGTTTCCTAAGTCACCCAGTATGCTTTTCCTAGGTAAGAAGGAATTTGAGCCCAAGCCTCCTTGTCCACATGCAACCCTCTAACCACTATACAGCCTGGCTCTAACTCCCTCCTCCCTGCCCAGAGAGCAAAAGAAGACCTCTTTTCTTATCTGGCATCTCAGCTGCTCCTTCTATGGACGTTATCACACAGGGGCAAATCTGCTGGTTAATCCACACAAAACCCAAACAGAAACTGGATTAGTGCCCCGTGTTTCACACGACGTCGCACAGAAACTGGACAGAAAGTGGACAGAAACTGGTGTTAACCGAGATCTTTTGAAATTCGGTTGTTTGGAGGAAATGCAAATGCGCAATTAAGGTAAATTCGCCGTAATGTGAAAAGCAAATGCGCATTTGGAAGCATTTCCCCGCATTTTCCCATGGTTCCGCGGGGTCCTGGAGGCAGCGTAAGTGTCTCCTTCCCCCTCAGCAGATGGCTAATTGAGCCGTCTTGGGGGCAGGGAAGGGGCAGCTGCATGATCGGCGCTCCAACCCCTTCCCCAGGTCGTCCTCGGAGTGCCGACCCTCCGCACCAATGGCACTCCAAGGAGGACCTCCTTGGAGCACCGACCCTCCCACGGCCGGCGCTCCAAGGAGGACCTCCTCGGAGCGCCGACCCTCCGCACCAACGGCGCTCCAAGGAGGACCGCCTTGGAGCGCTGACCCTCCGCACCAACGGTGCTCCAAGGAGGACCTGGGAAAGAGGTGACAGCCGCGGCGAGTGACAGCCGTGGCAAGTGACAGCCGCGGCGAGCATAGTGCGCATGTGCTAGAAGATCATTTCTAGTACATGTACGGGATTTTTTCACTTGTGTGTGAACGTTAAATGCGGTTTCAGTGGGAGCTTCTCTTAATTGCGCAATTAAGGTAATTACGTGTGAAAAACATTTGCGGAATCAAGGTTTATTTTCGGAATTTGTCATTTCCAGTTTATTATGGCTTTGTGGCCCACGTGTGATAACGTCCTATGACTGTCTTTTCAGTCATCTACCATTCAGTTTGAAAAGCAGCTTAGAGCTTATTAGATTTCCTAACCAGAAATCTGTGTATTTCACATGGCTAGATATAGGACGTTATCACACAGGGGCAAATCTGCTGGTTAATCCACACAAAATCCAGACAGAAACTGGATTAGTGCCCCGTGTTTTCACACGACGTCGCACAGAAACTGGACAGAAAGTGGACAGGAACTGGTGTTAACCGAGATCTTTTGAAATTCGGTTCTTTGGAGGAAATGCAAATGCGCAATTAAGGTAATTTCGCAATTAAGGTAAAATCGCTGTAATGTGGAAAGCAAATGCGCATTTGGAAGGGGGATTTGGAAGAGGGTCGCATTTGGAAGAGGGTCGGCTCTCCGAGGAGGTCCCCCTTGGAAAGCCAGCTCTCCGGGGAGGTCCTCCTTGGAGCCCCGGCCCTGCTTCGGATCGGCGCTCCGAGGAGGTCCCCTTGCAAAGCCGGCTCTCTGAGGAGGTCCCCTTTAGAAAGCCGGCTCTCTGAGGAGGTCCTCCTTGGAGTGCCGGCCCTGCATCGGGTCGACGCTCCGAGGAGGTCCCCCTCAGAGCGCTGGCTCTCCGAGGGGGACCTCCTCGGAGCGCCAACCCTACGCAGGGCTGGCTTTCCAAGGAGGACCTCCTCGGAGAGCCGGCTTTCCAAGGGGGACCTCTTCGGAGCGCCGACCCTACGCAGGGCTGGCTTTCCAAGGAGGACCTCCTCAGAGAGCCGGCTTTCCAAGGGGACCTCCTCGGAGCGCCGATCTGACGCAGGGCCGGTGCTCCAAGGAGGACCTCCTCAGAGAACGCTGCAGCGGGAGGTCCTCCTCGGAGCGCCGGCTGTGCGGAGGGCCAGCTGCTCCGAGGACGACCTGGGGAAGGGGTGACAGCCGTGGTGAGTGACAGCCGCGGCTGTAGTGCGCATGTGCTAGAAGATCATTTCTAGTACATGTATGGGATTTTCTCACTTGTGTGTGAACGTTAAATGCAGTTTCAGGGGGAGCTTTCCTTAATTGCGCAATTAAGGTAATTACGTGTGAAAACCATTTGCGGAATCAAGGTTTATTTTCGGTTTATTTTCGGAATTTGTCATTTCCAGTTTATTATCGCTTTGTGGGCCACGTGTGATAACGTCCATAGATTTGGGTAATAGCTGGCCTGGGTGTGGGTTATTCATTGCTCCTTTGTCCCAGAATCCTAGGTGTAACCTGATGCTTGCAGTACCTACCAGAGACTGATGTTTTCAGTCTTCAACCTACATGTGGAGACTGGATCTAAATGCAAATTTTATGGCTGGACTTCTAGCCTGATTTCTGTACTTTTTTGATCTTATTCCACTGCCTACTTTTCTACCATCCAGCCTGACAAAGATTTCTGGAGAATTTTCTGGAGAAACTTTGCATACTATTTTGATTAGTCCTAAAGAAAAGTATTTCCTAGCTGTGGATTTTGTAGTTTCTAGTCCTATGGGTTAACATTTCTGTTATTTGTATTACTTACTTTATTTATCTCCTCTGCTGTCTATACTGGGACCCATGGTGGCTCACAAATGTGATTAAAAATAGTTATGACTAAAAACAATAAATGAAAATATTCTAGTTAAACAGATCACCATGTTAAAATGACAAGTGAATTAAAAACAGTTTAAAAGCACATAATGGGGGGGCGGGGGGCGGGGGAATACTCTTTCCTCAGCAGCCACTCTATTGTCAAGAGGTTGCTTGAATAAAAAAATAATTTGGTTAGCTTTGCTTTTTAATATTTTCTGAGTGTTATTTTTTGGCAACATTGCTTAGGTAATTGAACCTAAGAATTGCACCAGTGTAACGAAAGGCCTAAGCAGACTGCCAGAAATAGTGCACATTAAATTGAGGCACTGCCCTGGCTCAGTGCTAGGGAATCATGGGAACTGTATTTTTTTTCTGGGACATTGAGCCTTTTCTGTCAGAGAGCTCTGGTGCCACAATAAATTACAGTTCCCATGATTCCCTAGCACTGAGCCAGGGCAGTGCCTCAATTTAATGTGCACTATTTCTGACAGTCTGCTTAGGCCCAAAGACACTAATACAGACACACAACATAACCAGACAGAAGAAATGTGAAGTTAGCAGATCAGAATAAATAGTAGAATAGGAAGGAAGGAAGATCAGCCTCTCCTGCCCTAAAGATGCAGTACTCTGAAACACTATTGAGATGTAGCACTGTAAACCAGGGCAAATTTCATACTAGTGATTATGAGGCAAAAAGCAGCAATAAGAACTAACTAATAAGTATCACTTCAAAGACATAGCTGTGTTAGTCTGGAATATCAGTATGCAAAGGGCTCTTGTAGCACCTTTGAGATTAAACTGAGCCAAAGAAGTTGTAGCATAAGCTTTTGTAGACTGAAAAAGTAGATGGTCTACAAAAGTTTATGCTACAACATCTTTGGCTCAGTTCATCTCAAAAGTATCCATTAAGTGAGATTTTTCTAAAACAAAAAGCCACATAGTTAAATATATTTTTAACAATTGATTAATCTCAGTGGAAATTCCTGGGAAGGTGACTGAAAATAAAATTGTCACTTTCATAAAACCATTGTAAAAATCTAACATCTGAGGTCTCTTTCACACTACACAGTTATAGTACTTTAATACCACTTTATCTGTAATGGCTGCATTCTGTGGAATCCTGGGATTTGTATTTTTATGAGTCACTGGAGGTCACTGATAGAGACTTCTAAATACCTCACAGAATTACAAATCCCATTATTCCACAGGCTGGAGCAATTAAGGAGGTGTCAAAGTGCTATAAAGTGCAAGATGTGGTGCTGGACAACCTGTTTCAAGATCTTAAAACAGGGATTAGAAAAATCCAAGGAGGGAACATCTATTAATGGCAGAGCTTGTAAAAGCTACCTTTTGGGGGCCCAGAATCTCCAGCAAGTATGGTCACTTGTACATCAAAAAATGTTTTTTTTTAAAGTTCTCATCAGTGGCCACTCTTCATAATAGCTATTATTTTCAATATCAGAGACAGTGTGTCCGTGAATACCAGCTGCAGAGGACCTGAACAGGATGGTGGTCCTCTTTTAATAGCTTCCCAATGGGACATCTGGATGGCCATTGCAGGAAACAGAATGCTGGACTAGGTGGATCTTTAAGTGTCATCAGCAGGACTCTTATCAGGTTCCTATACTTACGCTATAGGACACAATCCTGAGCAGTGCACCTGAATCAATGCACCATTGCTGATGTCCTGGGCATAGTTATAATGTCTATTTTTAAAAAATCTTACAGGCTATGATGTCTAGTAATCATCATGACACTACATGACGCTTCTATGCTATTGGCAGTGTGCCACTGAATATCATTTGTGGGGCTGGGGAGAAACCACTGAGAAAAGGTATTGCCTTTTATGTGTCGATTGTGAGTTTCCCAGGGTCATCTGTTTTGCCACTGCAAAAAGCAAGATGCCAGACTTGATGGATCTGTGGTCAGATGTGGCAAGCCTGTTTGAATATCATATTCATCCTTTTGTTGTAATGAGATCTCTCTCTACTTTTGATAACTCAGGAAATAAGATAATACACCGGCTCAAGCAGCAAAGCTTCTTCAGTTTGTAAGGCTTTTCTTAAACCAGTATGGACTTTGTCAGATCTAATTCAATACAGAGCGGATGCCAGAAATGTGTTACTTAATCTTTACTGAATGACACAGCCTATTCGCTAATTCCACCATTGCTGTGATTCATCTTTCCTACAGACCAGCTTTCCCCAATCTGTTTCCCTCCAGATGTCTTAGAGTTAGACCATAAATCTTTTCATCCCCCACCAATGCTGCCCATTCTAACTGGGATGATAAGAACTGTAATGGAGGCAACCATATTTGGGAAGCCTGCATATGTGGTATAGTAGTTAAAGCATCAGACTGAGACTTGGGAATCTAGGTTTAAGTCCATGACATTTTGCTGCCCAAAGTGGAGCAGCAAATGGAGTCTCCCTCACCCAAGTCAAGGTATCTGGCAAAAGCTAGCTAGGTTATTTTGTCATGAGGCAGAAAGTCCAACAAGGGCCTCTCTCCACCCCTTGCACTAAGAACAACAACAGTAATAATAAAGTAAATAAATAACCATTTTCTGCCATTCCATGCCTGTCAAAAATCTGCTGCCAGAGGCAGCCACCTTATTCTACCTGATGGTAGGGCCAGCACTCGTCAAGTCCACACTAAACCATGAAAATCACTGGGAGAGTCACTCCTTCTCAGCCTGATGTATCTCAGGACGTTATCACATGTGGGCCAGTTTCGTTGTTAAAGAGATAATAAAGTGGAAATGAAGCATCCCGAAAAGAAAGCGAAAATAGAGCTTAATTACGTAAATGCTTTTCACACGTAATTACAGTAATAATGGAATTAAGTTAAAAGCAAAAAAAAGACGTTTTTAACTTTCATACACAAGTGAAAAGAACCCGTACATGTACTGGAAATGGGTGAGTTTCCTGACCAGACCCCTCCAGGGCGGGTCCTGCATTTCCCAGGAGGAAATGTCAGACTGTCCTCCATTTGGGGTTATGTCCTCCTGCACAGGTCCTAACCCCCTTCCGTTGGGGTTAGGACCTCTCAAGAGAGCAGAGGAGGAGGAGGAGGAGGAGGCTGGAAAGGCAAGGCAAGGCAAGCCAAGGCTAGGGAGGGATTGAGAGGGGGAAACTGGAGGTAGCTCCCATGCCCCCCCCTGTAAGCCTTTCCCCTTTGTAGGACCTGCAGGGCAGAGCTTCATGGTGAGATGGATTTCCAAGTTGCTCCACAAGCACACCCCACACTTGCACCCACATCCACCCACAGCTGCTGCGAGGGAAGCCTTCTTTCCCCTCCTTTTCCCTCTTGCCTTGCCTTGCCTTGCCTTGCCTTGCCTTGCCTTGCCTTGCCTTCCCTGCATGGCAGGAGCCCGGGACTCTCCCTCCCTGGAGGCCCCTCCTCCTCCTCCTCCTCTTAGCCCTCCTCCAGGTTTTCTTTTCACATTACAGTAAATGCAAAATTACTGTAATTTTGCAAATGCATTTCCTCTAAACTCCCGAAATTAAAAAGATCTCGGATAATACCAGTTTCTGCCAGTATCTGTGCGACATCATGTGAAATCGTGAGGCACAAATTCAGTTTTTGTTTCGGATTTGTGTGGATTAACCAACAGATTTCCCTCGTGTGATAACGTCCTCAGAGTTGTTGTGAGGATAAAGTGAGGAAGAAGGCAGCCAGGTACATTGCTGCGATCTCCCTGGAGGAAAGGCTGGATAGAAACATAATTAATAAAAGAAACACAGGCCACCTCTCCTGTGGTAGGTGGGCACCTCTCATGGAAGAAAGGCCTCCCTGAGAAGGATGATGTTTCCATACAGAGTGGTGCACTAAGGGGAAAATATTAATAGTGATAATGTATTCGCATCTGATTCTCCTGGTGTTCCCAGAACAAGGTTTGGACCAGCTTCCCCATTCCTTACCTTAAGCTGAGTACAGTATTCCTCCAGGTCCTCAGCCTCCTGTCTACGCCGCTCTAGATTTTCACACAACACCGTGCACTCACTCTGCACACAGGTAGAACACAAGAGAAATAAGTAAATGCATTTCAAAGGCAATTAAATATGATGAAGTAGCCACATTGCCCTGTTCTGATCAAACACTCTTCCAGATAAACAGCCTTCCTTCTATTTCTAGCAGTTCAGCAGTTCCAACCTCCCTCCACATAGAAGTTCTATTAGTGGCACATTAGGGCCAGAAGGGTCTGTTATTTATTGCTCCTTCAAACCAAACAAGGTTAAAATCACCACTGAAAAAAATGGAAAACCCAAGGGACTTTACACAAAACAATTTAAAAATTAATAAAGCATTTGGAATTCAATCCTATTCTCATCCATATGATAAGAATCCACCCAAATGCTTCCAGAATTTTTTTGTTTTAATCAGTTGTTTCCTAGGGCAGAATTCTTAATTGTACAGGAGATTCTTGTTGGGATGAAGGTTAAGGAAGGGACTTTTAATTTTACAGGATATCCTGAAGCAAGGTATATTTATGATACTGGAAGGATATTAGTCCCCACTCATAATCCATACCTTATGCACTCTTACAAGAGGGATGAGCATGGTTACAACATGTTGGTCCTAGAAATGCCTACAAGATGAAAAGGGACAGAGGTTCTGGGCTGTCTGCTTAGCTTTATGGTTCTTAAACTGTAGTCTCAGCTCTGTTTGAGATGGTCCATAAACCCACCACAAAAAGCAAAACAAAACAAAAAAGAGCAAGATAAATTACTGATCAGCCAAAGGCATCAGGAGTTTGGTTTCGGTTGAGCTTCCCCTACAGCAGGGGTAGGCAACCTTTTTGAGCCGGGGGCCAGGTTGCTGTCCCTCAGACAATTGGGGGGCCGAAGCACTAAAAATATAAATAAATAAATGAAAATAGAAAAATGAAAAATGAAAAATAAAATAAAAAAATATGCATGCACACTCTCTCAGCCCCAGAAAAGCCATGGCAAAACCCCTGTGGAGTTTTTGCCAAGAAAACCCCAAGCACAAGTAATAACAATAATAATATCATCATGGCGGGCGGCGGCGGTGACAGGACCGGCCTGGGGCCGGTCCAAAGGCCTCGGGGGGCCGCATCCGGCCCCCGGGCCTTAGGTTGCCTACCCCCGCCCTACAGGCAAAAGATTTTTAAAAATTACATCACTTTGCAAAATCAAACTACAAATGGCTTGCCTCTCAGCAGCTCAAGAAGCTACTGTGCAAAGGACTCGTAGCCCTAAATATGCATATATAGCTTTGCTGGTCTGTGGCTACAGCTGAGTTTGGATTCAGTAGCCTCTTGAATATTCTCGGGAGTTAAGGAAATATGGTGGTCAACAAAAGAATCCAACAAACCAGCGGAGTAGTTCTCAAAAGAACCAAAGTTAAAGAACCAGTGGTCTAGTTCATGACTGCAAGAGGTGAAGAGGAAAAACTCAAGCTGGAGTCTAGGCCCTTGGCAGGGTGGCCGCTACTGGAACAGGAGGGGTACAGTCTCCAGACCTGCAGGTTCTGAACATGGCGGTTGACCTTGGACGTCCTCTCCTTGAGGCTGGTGATGGAGTCCTTGGCTCGCAACAGGCCGCTATTGCTCACTTCCTGCTGGGGGAGAGCGTAAGAAGGGGGCAGGTCAGGTGAACAGTCCAGTCAATTCTGACCTCTTCACACTTTCTGGGCATTACTTTCAACTCCAAAAGCTTTAAAATGGCAAGCCACAGTTGAAGGCAGCCCTTTAAATGAGGGAGAGTCTGGGACCATAGACCTTAGGTTATCATGAATGAATTAGGAATACAGAGACTAGCTCCCTCAAGGTAGAAGGAGAGAGCACTTGTGTGCGACAAATCTCCAACAACAAATCTCCTCTAATGGGAGAAAGAGAGCAGGTTACTCTGGAAGTGTATGAGGGCAGGCCTAAGGGAATAGGAAACTGGGGTGAAGGATGATTTAAGCAGAGCAACCAAAGGTGAAGCTGGGAAGGCAGTGGGCAAAAACCATGCCAGGGAAGGTTTTTCTTAAGGAAAGAAAGCAAAGGATTGAGGGGAACTACCAACCGCCAGAAGGAATATCCTTCCAGATGTTGCTAAGTACTGTAATGCACGTTAAATATACTTTAAAGGTGAGAGTTTCCAAGCACAGACTAGCTATTGGACAATTATGGAAGGGGGTATCCTTGCTCAGTAACTTTTCTGAATTTTGTGAGGTAATTCTGCAACTCCCTAATTTAATGTTGATACAACATTTGGGGAAAATTACTTTTTGAGTCTACAGCTCTCAGAATCCCACAACCAACATAATAAATGGCCATGCTGGCTGGGGAACTGTGGGAGCTATAACCCCCCCTTCCCCCCCCCCAATTATGTGCAAGACCAGACCAGCCTAAAGTTCTGTGGGTATGAACAACTCAGATTAAGCTCCAAAACATTCTCCTGCCAACATATTCTGTGCTTCTAAAATGTGCCATGACAAAATTCAGAAAGTTATCCCCTCCGTCCCCCACTTGGCATGAAAAATGGTGAGAGAAACTTAAATCTATTTAATTTTTAATCTGCTGGGCTGTTGTCAAAGGCACCAGAGTAAGGCTAGTAAAAACAAACTGGCAATCTTATTTCAAAATGTTCTCTCTTTGATCAGGGATGGGAACGAACTATGTGGTCCAGCAGATGATGGTGGATGAAAACTCCCAGGCTAGCTTTCTCCACTACAGGCTGGGAATTGCAGTCCAAGAACATCTGGAGGGCTACATGATCTCCACTCTAGATTTAGAGATATGACACCCCAGATAATTCTATACCTATTAATTAGTAATAACTGAATTTGTTAATTATTTAATATTTTTTCGTAGCTGATAGAGACGTTAAAGAGAGAAAGGATGACCGTCTCAACCATTTTACAAAAAACTGTCCAAACTTTGGGGTGCCCACCTATGGCACAGAGATTAGAGTGCAACTAGGCACTATCATTTAGTTATTAAAATACTGGACTAGGACTAGGACTAAGGAGACCAGAGTTCAAACCCCCAAGGCCACAAAGTTTAGCTTGCTAAATTGCCTGTGGCTAATCTTTTAAGTCCAATGAACCTAACTGATTTATTGCATCAAAGTAATAGCATGGAATCACTGATGCCACACACAGCTTCTCAGAGGAAGTATGGGATTAAAATGTATGAATATAGTAATTTGTCCTAACTATAAAACCTATATTTTACACTGCTCATTAGAATCTCCCAGAAAATAGGAAGCTAAAAGGAATAATGTATAAAAGAAGGAGGGTTCTTGTGGTTTAAATCAGTGCTACTCAAAGTGGTGGGCCATAAACTACGGTAGTGCTGGTCCCTAAGAGTTCCCAGGAAAGAAGCAAACAGTTATAGCTAATGGGCACAAATATGGTACTGGTCCCTGGTGAAAAAAATGCCAGTTCCCCACATCATATAGTTTAAGAAGCACTGGTTTGGGTAAGGAATTGTAATCCTAATGCAACGATTGATATTTCCTATTTTTTTATTTGACGGTGGCTGTTGAGATTGTGGCCAAAATTAGGCTGATAAGGATTGCCCCATAGAATGAGAAGTTGGATAGATTGCCTTCCATCTTGCAGTGTGAGCTAGTTACTAAGAGGGTTGACATGAGAATGGACAGCTCCTCTTAGGCTTTCTTTAACCCTGTGGGTATACATCATGGATGGACAACTGTCAGGGTAGGGGGCTGTGTTGGCTCCCTCATAAGACCTTAGAGCAATGGTCCCCAAACTTTGGTCTTCCAGATGTTCCAGCTTGACTAAGGGGGGATGCAGACCAGGGCGTCGGGGACACCCTGGTCCGGAGCGCTGCGGGACCTCGGCAGCCGGACCGCGGCGCTCCTGCGGCGTCCCTGGAAGGAGTGCAAAATCAGCGCTCCTTCCGCAAGACAGGGAAAGTGCACCCTAAACGCGTAGGGCGCACTTTCCCTGCCTTTTCCGCCGCAGCGCATCCGGTCGCTGCGGCGGGAGGTTGCCCCGGAAGCGCCGGCCGTGCGGAGGGCCGGCAGCTCCCAGGGCGACCTCAGGAAGAGGAAGGAGCGCCGCTCGTGCGGTGGCTCCTCCTCTTCCGGGCCTCCAAGACGGCTCAATAAGCCGTCTGCCGAGGCCCTAATTCAGGAATTCTGGGACCTGAAGTCCAAAACATCTGGAGGACCAAAGTTTGGAAATCACTGTCTTAGAGAGTGATACCCTCCACTGTACCCACCCCCCACAAAAATGAAGACATTTTTTGTTGTTGTTGCCCTCAGCTGCCTCTAAACACCCACTGGGGAGCATTTTTTGCCACATTTTGGTATCCTCCTTAGTCCAAGAGAGGGTTTTTTTTTTTTGTTTTTTTGTTTTTGTTACAAGAAGTTACCCAGAACCCATTCCCAATTTTTTAAATGAGGCCTCTACTGGGCTTAAAATGCCTCAGTGGGCTGAAAACGTGGCAAAATTGTTCCTCCTCCATACCTCTTCAAGGGTTTGGGGGTATTTTGGGTCAAATAAACATTTTGAACCCTAAGGGGCTCCAGAGACTGTAAAAATGGCCTTAGGGGCCCTATGCAGCCTCCATTTTGCCCACCTCGGCATGCACTCTGCACAAACAAAGGAGTTTATCACACTGGATGAATCCCGTGCAGAAACTAGATTTAAAGTGAAAACAACCCGCTTTTATGGGTTGTTTTTCACATGACATTCAGGGTTAACCCAAACAGAAACTAGACAAAACTTGCAATTGCAGGTTGTTTTTCAGACGTTTGTGTGGAAGAGAAATAATGCAAAAATAACCCGAACGGAAAGTTGACAAAACCCACCCCTTTTTACTTTCAGGAACTTCCGAAAAAAACACAAACACACCAAGGTCTGGTAGCAGGGGTGTGGATGTGACTGAGAGCACTGGATTTTGGGGGTTTGGGGAAACACCAAAAGGAATGCACCAGCATGGGAGCCAAAACTCTCTCCTGTTCTGTTCCATTTCATGAAGCACTTTTCTTACTGATCATTTCTATACAGGAAATTAGCCAGACATGAAGAAAGAAAGATGCTTCATGAAATATAGTGCAGTGAGATAAAAGGATAGGATGTGTGTATGGTGGACGGATTCAACTCCTCTTTCCCACATATTGTTTCTTGTGTAAAAAAAATAATTCCATCCCTGTTATGCAGGTAAATAGGCTAAATTGATGCATATGAGTGTGGGGGCAGGGTCTCTAATTTGGTAGAATGGGGCAGCCACTTCTAGGAGCAGATACAGAGGGGCAGAAAGTAGACAAAACTCTATGTGCCATCCACGCACTCTTTCCTGCTGCAAATCCTGTTAGCCTATTCCCTCCAGTACAGTGGAGGATGTTATTCCTTCACTGGTGCTGCCTGGATACTTTTCGTACATGAAATAGTGGTGGGAGGCAGGCTCTAGTCCTCAGGAAGCAATATGTCTGAACATTTTGTTGAGCCATAGCTACCAAGTAACACCAGGTTTTTAAGTCTGACAGAAATTATGAGAAAGTGTGCCACACTGAAGTGGGTGTCTTTTTAACCTCTTGCTGGCATTATGTTTGCAGTACATCTTGGATGTCTGGTCTGAGAGTACAGTTGATGCAGAACTAGGAAGCTATCCTCCACCTATCAGTGCACGATGGTGGAATCACATTACACAAAAGCTGCACATTTCAGCTCCAGAATCAACATGGACATCCTGTGGCCTCCTAAGAACCATTCCAATGGCCTTCTCTAAAGTGCTGGAATTTGGCTGCTTATAGGTTTTAGCAATTTACTTAAGTCTGCAATTTTTGTCAGTCTTCTGGCTTTGCTTGGAGGCTATATAATTCAAGTTAATGTTCAAACAGAGTCTGTTTCTGGGGTTCTATGGTGTGTGGGCTAGACACAACATATTCAGGCTAGGATATGGATTTAAAATGTATGGCTATGCGTGCAAGGCAGGAACTACGGTACTATTAGGCAGAATGTGGTGGCTATTCAGGTGGCAAATGGTGGAAGCAATGGCAAGCTATGCGGGTACAGAACTGATGTCCCACAGAGTCTACCCTGAACCTCCTAAACTAGCCTGCTGTTTTCAGGTACAGTGGGACTTGTTCCATGCCAGCGTGGAAGTTACGTTCAGCTGCCACTTCAGTCACCTTCTCTACATGGAATGAGAGGAACCATGTTGTCCTTTGCCTCTAGCAACAAAATGTCCCAAGGGTAAGAATCCTCCAGATGCTGTTGAACTGCAACTCCCATCAGGCCTGATCAGCACAGCCAATGGTGAGGGATGCTGGAAGGAAGTTCAACAACATCTAGAGGGACACATGATTGAGGTCTTGCAAGGACAGAGGTGCATTTTGGAAGGGAATTAGAGTTTTTGGCTGTTCTGTCAATGGAACAACTAACGCCAATTCAAGCTGACATGTTCATCTGACAGATCAACAACACAATTATACTTAATTCCTTTCTCCACTGATTCCTTTCCTCACCTGCTGGCTGGAGGTATCATCGTCATCCTCAGACCAAGCTGGCTTGATGGGGAGCAGAGGATCATTTCTTTCTCCAGCTGCTCCCCCAGGAGAACTCCCATCATCTGTGGATTCATTCTCTGTAGTGGAGTCATCACGCTCTCCATCAGTTAGGTTCAGGAGAGAAACATTGGTGCAGGCAGAAGAACGCTTCAGGTTGAGGTTGTTCCTTTCACTGGTCAAGTGGGGCTCAACACTGGGGTTGAAAAAACAGCATGTATATCAGCCACGACTACAGGATTAGACACCCTTTAGCAGAGCATGAAAAAGTTACTTTCTGGGACTACAACACCAAGACAGCATTGGCCCTTGTTTCCCTTCCATAACCCTCCCAAAATTAGACAGATGAAAATTAGGATATGTGTGGCCAGGCAACAGTCAAGATGGCAAAAGTTATTAATGAGGAAGAAGAGACAAGCTAGCCGAAGTTGCAGCAGTTTCCTTTTGCCTGAGTTTACAGGGAAAGGCAACACTCTGCATCCTCCAGTACTCTCTTCACTGCAAATTATTAATTGGGACTGTCCCTGCCAAATCAAGACACTTGGAGAGTATCCCATACTGGCTGGAGGATTCTGGAAGCTGTGCGCCCAGAAGGTAACTTTGTCAAGATCTCACCTTTGTTAGACAACAAATGTCAAAGGAGCATTAGTGTTAGTCTGTTGCACTGAAAGACAATTATTATGGCATTTAAGGACTAAAGATGTATTATGGTATAAGCTTGGCTTAAGTGTTGGATTATAACTCTGGAGAGCAGGATTCGAATCCCACTGGAGGGGGTTGCAGACTGCCAGAAATAGTGCAAATTGAGTCCACTTTTAGGGTTAGGGAATCATGGGAACTGTATTTTATTGTGGCACCAGAGCTCTCTGACAGAGAAGGCTCAATGTTTCAGAAAAAAAACAATTCCCATGATTCCCTAGCACTAACCCTAACCCTAAAAGTGGACTCAATTTGCACTATTTCTGGCAGTCTGCAACCCCCCTGGGTGATCTTGGGCAACTCACAGTCTCTCAGCCTCAGAGGACGGCAATGGCAAACCCCCTCTGAAGAAACTTGCCAAGAAACCCCTGTGATGGATTTGCCTTAAGGTTGCCATGAAATTGGAAATGACTTGAAGGCATACAACAAGCTTTTAGGACCCAGGCAGTCTGTTTTACCAAATAAGCTCTTGCTTCCTGGTTAAATTGCAATTGCATTTCCTCGTTATTGTTTTAATTCACAGGCTCCTTTCTAAACCAAACAGGAATTATTACTCAAAGACAGGGAAAGGACAGGAGTCCAAAATTCTAAGGACATTATCACATGGGGAGTCGCGGGGAGAAAGTGGAAATAAACGGGCACGAGCGGAAGTCTTTAATTTACGGGATTTATCCTGTTCTACCTCATCTGATAACTAAATTCGAATTTAAAAGGGGGTTAATTCGAATGAAAACCTGATCTTTTCATTTTCGTGATTTTTGAGGATTTGAAAAGATTAGGTTTTCGTTCGAATTAACCCCCTTTTAAATTCGAATTTAGTTATCAGACGAGGCAGAACGGGACAAATCCCGTAAATTAAAGTCTTCCGCTCATCCTGTTTATTTCCACTTTCTCCCCGCGACTCCCCGTGTGATAACGTCCTAAGTTTGGTGGAGAGACCCTGCTGCTCTCAAAATGATGTTGGACTTCAGCTCCCATTCTCCCCAGCCTTGCTTACTGGGGCTAATAGAGTCCAACAAAATTTGGAGGGCCACCAATTCCACCCCTCCCCCTCATTTTAGAAAGAAGGAATCTGAAATGTTAAAGGGGCAAAGAGACAGCTATGAATCCAGGATTTCTAGTTTCCTAGGGACTGTCATCTTAAGGTTGTAGACCTATCTGCACTTCCCTGGAAATAAGCTCCAGTGAATACACTGGGATTTAGCAAACATTCATACATAAAACCAGATTATCATTATGTTGCATCCTGTTTCCTACGTAGTGGTTGGAATGAAAAATGGGAGATGAAAAGACAGCAAATAGAAGAAATCCCTTGATTTTTCTGGGAAAGAGCAGGAAACTAGTTAACTGTAGCGGAGGAGGGAAAGATTCCTAACTTTTGCAAGAAAGAAATGTGGTTGCTAGAACAAAGGATGCTGGAAATGGATGTAGGATCTTCAAGGTTTGATGGGATAGGTGAGGGGTACATTGAATTCAAGCAGATGACTGGGTTCATTAACTATCTAAGTGCCTCTGAATGTTGAAGGAACTGAGGGACAGGTCACATTCCTGGCAAACGGTGTGACATGGCTCACCCTTAGAATAGGATGTTCCACAATGTCTTTTTAGAACTGTAAACAATAACTGCTCTCCTAGAAATGTCGCAAAATGCTTTATCCAGACTTAAGTATTTGTCAATCAATTCTATTTTGGTCTATTCTGATCCTTTCCTGACCAGGCAGCCTCCAGATGTGAGAGGCTGCAACTACCACCATTCCATGGTTGGAAATGGTGGGATTTGTAATCTCAACACCTGGAGGAAACCAGATTGGGGAAACCTAAGGGTTATTCAGATGGTGAAAATAATCCAGGTAGAATCTGAGTTCAATCTTTGTTGTTCACATGCATTTCGAATGCATCTGATTAAGTTTGGGAGGACTGCCAAACCCCGCTCCTTAATCCAGGATAATCAATCTCAGGTATTTTTCCAAGTTTTTCTGAAAGATTTGCATCATCAGCTGTATGAATAACTGATGTGAATAGACCAGAATAAAACTCTGCATGCTTTGAATGTGTTTCAAATACATTTGTGTCATTGACTCCATAATTATTTGAATTCTTGCACGTATGAGGAACAGAACTCACAAAGATGTACATAGATGTGGTTCCATAGTGTGACCAACAAAACTGAAATGTGTAAAATTAGTTGCATCATTATGCTAAAAAAAAAAAGTCAGAATAACCCTCTGGTCTACCGCAACAGGCAGTATCTCTCCAGGGTTTCAAGCAGGTCACTTGCTGACACCCCTTTAGCCTGAGATACTTGGGACTTGAACCTAGTCCCCTCTACACAAAGAGAGATCTCTTGTAGTCAAGATGACAAATTGTCTCTAAACAATGTTCCCTCAGGAAACTATTACACGGGGGAAATCAGGGGATTAAAAAGGCATTTTCTCAGGAAAGTTGCGCAATTGTGGCGAAGATTTTCAGACACCGCCGCAATCGAAGATGACTTATCCCGGCAAGAACAAGGAATGCTCCAGCAACAAACCATTAATGGGAGGTGGTGGGGTTCAAGACAATTGTATCTATGCAATGTTCCCTCAGAGCCAGCGTGGTGTAGTGGTTTAGGACTCTGGAAACCAGAGTTCAAATCCCTTCTTAGCAATGAAAACCTACTGGATGACCTTGGGCAAGTCTCTCAGCCTCAGAGGATGGCAATGGCAAACCCTCTTCTGAAGAAGAAACTCGCCAAGAAAACCCTATGGACTTTATCACACCTGGGGGAAATCTCGTGCAGAAACGGGATTTGAAAGCTGGGGGGAACCCACAAAAGTGGGTAGATTTTCACACGCATCGCTTTTAAACTGTGCTTAACCCAAAGGGCCACCGCTTCTTTTTACTTTTTACTTAAATATAAAACTTTATGACTACTGTAGATATATGGGTATATATCATAAAAGAACAAAAGAACAATAAATTCAAATAGATATGATTGGGAAGAAAGGATGACCCAGCAAGAGACACTGAGGAAGCAGAGTTTTAGGGGTAGTGTTTTATGTAGTTAAGCAAATTCTAATGTACATTACTGGAAAGATATGTATATGTTTGAAGAAAAAGTAAAGTATATTTTTAAAAAAGCGACATCATCTGAAAATCTAACCGTTTTTGTGGGTTTTCCTTCCTATTTAAAACCCCGTTTCTGCGCAGGATTTCCCCTGTGTGATAAAGTCCTATCATAGGTTTGCTTTATGGTTGCCATAAGTCAAAAATGACTTGGAGGCACACAACAACAACAACAACATTCCCCCATCCCTCCCCATGCCCCAAGTAGTGCATTGTGATTTGTAAATTTTAAGTATGTTTTTATATTTTGTCTGTTTAATTATAGTTTAGGGGGGCTGGGCTATTGGGGGATGGGATTGTTTGCTTTATCTTGTAAGCCGCCTCGGTTGTATTTTACAGAGAGGCGGGATATAAATTATTATTATATTATTATTATTATTGAACTCCACCTCCACCCCCTCCCTTCCCAGGGCTCCCACCCATGGAAAGAGACGGCTTTCTTCTTTTTGGGGAAGCCCTTGGTGCTGCTAGACTTTCCCAGTTGCTCCTTGCTTCCTTGAGGCCGACCCTCCGCCCCCGTTGGTGTGTCTCCAGCCTCGTTGATTTCCTTGGACTGCCAGATAGTCTTCACCACAAAGTTGGCCATTGATAATCCAGTTCAAATGTGAATTTTCTTTCCTACGCTACACCAGGGAATATCGACCACCTCCAAGCCAACCGGCTCTCCATGGAGGGCAGAGATCTCCCAGCTGTACCCCATGATCTCACAACGGTTGCCACGGCGCCTTAGGATCACATGACCCACACTCCACCATCTTGTTTTTCTGCCACCAGCATTCTATGATGTCAGAAGGGAGGAAATTGGTTGGAAAAATGGTTGGAAGTAAAAGAAATGGACAAATGGACAAGGAAAAAACAAAAACAAAATGAACATTCTGAAAAATATAAACAACTTTATATGTTTTTTTAATTTTACTGAACATAAAAATTTAAAATCACATTTAACAAACAACAAAACAATCCACATATATCATTACATCAAACTTACCCCACAGTCAAACCAGACCAACACAATTTAAGTACGGTAATTCCTAATCGCTTTATATCATCTGTCATGAATTATACATTTATTTATTCATTGGAATTTAATAATTCCCCCCCCCCCCTTAAACAGACTCCATGTTTAACTACGTCTTTTGATTATACAATCATCAATAACTATTCTATTTCACTTCAGTTCAAACCTATTGTAAATGCTGGACCCCATTCTTTATTCAAATATGTTATAAGTGGATCCCAGTCCTGTCTGAATTTATCAACAGAATTTTTTTCTCAAAAGTTGTATCATTTTGTCTGTTTGCATATAATTGTAAATTTTCCATAACCATTTTTGAATCTCTGGGTTTTCTTTACTTTTCCATTTTGCAGCACAGACTGCTCTCGCTACAGTTGTCAGACAGAATAATAACTTTCCATATTTTTGTTTTGTTTCAACGCAAAAACGCAATGAAATTTTAATTAGGAAAAAAAACCAAGATTGGAAAAAAGTGATTGACTATCTGAGAATTACCAATAATAAGATATACTTGAGATATACACGTGCAGAATACACACAAGGAAATTCAATATGTTAACAGAAGTACCGTATGCAGAAATACTAATATTTTGCTGTACAAATCAACAGAAAATTGTAAGGGAAATCCATTTATTTTTCATTGCAAGATAAACAACGATGTATAGTTTTCATGGAACAAAACCAAAAAGTTCTGGATAGGAAGTAACGAATGGGTTATGAATGAGTTGTCATTTGCCAAATGTTATTTGTTAAACGTGTTAAATGTTTAATGCTGAATGTTTAAAGTTAATATCAAAGTGGAACGTGAGGAAATAATGTAACTTTTTTAATGCAATTTTTTTTTGTTTTTTAAAAAAATGACAGCGGTAATGGGTAAAGTCCAAGGCCATAGTGCTGAATACGAAAGGAGCGGCATCGACAGAGTTTAGCAATCTCTTCCCCTCTTTTAACATTGTCCTTGTTCTCCCAGTTCTTTTGCAATTCTTCTGGACAATTGGTATATATCTGAAGATAGGATCATTGAATCACAGACTTGGAATGAATTGGAGCAACTGTTTCTTTTGTGTTATGCAAACAAACCTCTGGCTTTCTATACATGATTTTTGGTCTCCCTTCTCTCCTCTGGGAAAGCACATCTCTCTCCCCCTTAAAGTGGAATTTGAATCTGTATTTATTTTCTTATTTTATCCAATTTACTTCAGGAATCTTTCTGTTTTAACTCTTGTTCAGTTTAATTTTCTTTTACAATTGGGGAGAGGGTTGGGTTAGGGGATTTCCCTTTTAATCTTGACTGTAATTTTAATTGGTTTATGTTTTATACTTGTTGTAGTCTGCCTTGATTCCCATTTGGAAAAGGCGGAATAGAAATACATTATTATTATTATTATTATTATTATTATTATTAAATATTTCTATATTTTCCTCTCAAGGTTCAAGATCAGAAATACCCACGGTGACCAGATGTCCTCACTGCAAAGGAAGACAAAAGTATAAGAGGGGCACTGTTTATGTTGGATATTGCAGATTAATGTAGGACATGACAAAAGAAAAGCTAACATAACTCATATAATTTTATTTATTTATATATTTATTTAATTTTAATGTCACCTTTCTCTCAAAAAAGGGACACAAGGCAGCTCACAAAATAAAAACACTTTAAAAAAATTTACAGTATTTTTTTTAAACAGTTAAAATCATCTAATTAAAATAATATCAAATTAACATTGAAAACATAGAAACAATTAAAGCATATAAAACCACCATGTCACAATTATTATATAAACTCATGCTTCTTCGTTATACCCCAAATGGAAGATGTTTTGGAATTCCTCCTGGACAGAAGACTGAAATGTAGGACATGTCTGGTCACCCTGGAAGTACCACTGCCAATGAAAATTAAACTTTTATCTGCTGAAGATTTTAAGCTGCAGGTTGTTCAGCCCATCAGCTACAGACATGCAAATTTGTGACATGTACCATATTTTTAAAATTTTAATTATTTTTAAATTTTTGTAATACAGTTTTTAAAGTGTTTTTATCTTGTGATCCACCTTGGGTCCCTTTCCGGGAGAAAAGATGCATAAAAATAAAATAAATAAATAAATAAAATAAACTTACTGTCTTGGAGCAGCCACCAAGAAGGCATTGGAAAGCTTCAATTTCCATGTTTAAAAACTACGGTAACTACAACCCCAAGACTATGTGGTTAAGCTTAACTGGAACACACTGCTTCAAACCATTATTTATAACTTGTTCTTGGGGTTTTCTTGGCAAAATCTCCACAGGGGTTTTGCCATGGCTTTTCTGGGGCTGAGAGAGTGTGCATGCATATTTTTAAATTTTTAATTAAAAAAAATTATATTTATTTATTTATTTTGGGTGCTTCAGCCCCCCCAATTGTCTGAGGGACAGCAACCCGGCCCCCGGCTCAAATAGGTTGCCTACCCCTGGTATAACACCTCTTTTGTGCCACAAAAAGATACTGGGGGAAAATATGTTTTCACAGCAAGTCTCCAGGAGGGACAGTTTGGGGTTTTAAGGGAGTGTAGAGAGCCAGTGGTGTAGTGGTTTGAGTGTTGGACTACAGCTTTGGAGACCAGGATTCGATTCCTGCTTGGCCATGAAACCCACAGGGGTGGGTGGGTTGCAGACTGCCAGAAATAGTGCAAATTGAATCCACTTTTAGTGTTAGGGTTAGGGAATCATGGGAACTGTGTTTTATTGTGGCACCAGAGCTCTCTGACAGAGAAGGCTTAATGTCTCAAAAAAACAAACAAACAAACAAAAAAAAACAACAATTCCCATGGTTCCCTAGCACTAACCCTAACCCTAAAAGTGGACTCAATTTGCACTATTTCTGGCAGTCTGCAACGACTTTGAGTAAGTCACACTCTCTCAGGGGAAGGCAATGGCAAGCCTCCTTTGAACAAATCTTGCCAAGGAAACCCTATGATAGATTCACCTATGGTCGCCACACGTGGGAAATGATTTGAAGGCACACAACACACACAGCCCACTAAACCCAATTGTTTTAAAAGAACGAAACCAGAAGCATATTGCTGGTCACTTCACTCTCCTTTTTAAAAAAGTTCTTATCCTAGGACAACTCACAGAGGGTCTTTAGGGTCAAAATTGGATAAGTCATGGCTGTGTCACTGAAATCTGAATTTTGGCTGCAATGTTATATCTACACACCTGTTAGGAACGCTGATTAAATTCAGCAAGATTTGTTTTGCACAACACCATTGTAGATTTGCGCACTATTAATTTACTTAAAGAGCGACAGATTCCCCGTGTAAACATAACAGCTTTGAAGGGAAACACTATTTCTCCCCTCCATGCTTGACAAAGCAAGTGCACGGAGATCAAAAGCTTGCTTGCTAAGCAAACTAAAAGCCAACATATATACATGACAGCACCCGTAGATAAACTGCTTTCCCATTTAAATACTTCCCACACAACCTGTCACATAAAAACCTCCTTACTGTGCAGTCAACTCCTTTGTGCCTAGTCAAGGGGTCTGCTGCTGTGTATCTTTATAGCAGGGGTAGGCAACCTTTTTGAGCCGGGGGCCGGGTTGCTATCCCTCAGACAATTGGGGGGCCAAAGCACCAATAAATAAATAAATAAATAAATAAAATATATTTTTTTAAAATTTAAAAATTAAAAAAATATGCATGCACACTCTCTCAGCCCCAGAAAAGCCATGGCAAAACCCCTGTGGAGATTTTGCCAAGAAAACCCCAAGAACAATAACAACAATAATCAATATCATCATGGCGGACGGTGGGGGACGGCAGCGGCAGGACGGGCTTGGGGCCGGTCCAAAGGCCTCAGGGGGCCGCATCTGGCCCCCGGGCCTTAGGTTGCCTACCCCTGCTTTATAGGGAAAGGGATTGACCCACCTGGAAAGCAAGTCTGTATGTAAGAAGGCATACATGGATGGCTTATGGGTCAAGCACATCAGCCCTGGGAACCAGAACTGGCCCTGTCCTTAGGCAGAGCAAGGCAGCCATCCATGGTGGTAGATGCTGGTAGGAGGTGGCGTATACAGTCAACTGGCAATCTGGCCAGGTTTAATATACAGAATGGTTTGAGTGTTTGAGTATTTGTCTGTATTCGTTTAAATTATTCTATTTTTTTTTTTGAGATTTTATGTTAATTTTTTAATATGTGTAGTTTAATACCTTTTTAATGGGGGAGGGTGGGGTCATGGGGATTAGTTTGGATTTTTGGTGTAATTTTAATTGTTGTAAGCCGCCCCGATTGTTTTAACAGAGGAGCAGGCTATAAATAAATTTTATTATTATTATTATTATTATTATTATTATTATTATTATTATTAGTTGTTAACTGCCTCGAGTCAATCTCGACCCATGGCGACCCTATGGATGAGACATCTCCAAGACTCCCTGTCCTCCACTGTTCTGCTTAAATCCTGCAACCCCTTCATACCCATGACCTCCTTAATAGGGTCCATCCATCTGGCATGTGGCCTTCCTGCATAGATCATGAAAGGCTATGGAATGCCCTTAAAGACATGGGAGTGCCATCTGATAGTCCTGATGAGGAATCTGTACTCAGGACAAGAGGCTACTGTCAGAACAGAATACGGAGAAACAGAATGGTCCCAATTGGTAAAGAGGTCAGACAAGGCTATATCCTTTCACCCTGTCTGTTCAACTTGTATGCAGAACATATTACAAGAAAAGCTGGCTTGGACACAGAAGAAGAAGTGAAAATAGGAGGAAGGAATATCAACAACCCAAGATATGCAGATGACACCATGGTACTAGCAGAAAACCTCACAGACCTGGAACACCTACTAAGGAAAATCAAAGAAGAAAGTGCAAAGGATGCTTAATACTGAACATAAAACAAAAATAGTGACCACTGAGGACCTTCCCAAGTTCAACCTAGACAATGAAGAAATAGAGATACAGTTGCCCTACCATTCTCATGGACTTGAGAGTCGTGGACTTATATATTCACAGAGGAATGACCTCCTTTAAGTTTAATGGCGTGTGCGCCAGCAGGCACACATCTCATTCAAACTTGAATATCGGTGAATCTCCATTTTCGGGTGTGTGTGTCTGGAATGGATTCCCCGCGAAAACAGAGGGCCAGCTACAGTAAAAGAATTCCCATACCTGGGATCAAACATTGATAGAAATGGGGACTGCAGTCAGGAAATCAGAAGAAGACTAAGAATGGGGAGGCTGGCTATGAAAGAACTAGAAAAGATCCTAAAATGCAAAGATATACAACTCAGCACAATAGTCAGAATCATACAAGCCATCGTATTCCCTATTACCGTGTATGGATGTGAGAGCTGGACAGTTAAGAAAGAGGATAGGAAGAAAATCAATTCATTTGAGATAATGTGGTGCTGGAGAAGAGTGCTGAGGATCTTATGGACAGCCAAAAGGACAAACAAATGGCTCCTAGAGAAGATCAAGCCGGAAACCTCCCTGGAAGCCAAGATGACCAAACTGAGGCTGTCTTTTTTTGTGGGTTTTTTGGGCTCTGTGGCCATGTTCTAGAAGAGTTTCTTTCTGATGTTTCTCCAGCATCTGTGGCTGGCCTTTTGGGCACATCACGAGAAGGGAGGACTCTGGAAAAAACAATAATGTTGGGAAAGGTGGAGGGAAGTAGGAAGAGAGGAAGGCCACATGCCAGATGGATGGACTCTATTAAGGAGGTCACGGGTATTAAGGGGTTGCAGGAACTAAGCAGAGCAGTGGAGGACCGGGGGTCTTGGAGATGTCTCATCCATAGGGTCGCCATGGGTCGAGATTGACTCGAGGGCAGTTAACAACAAAAAGAGCTCTCTGGCTGAGAATTCTAAATGCTCTCTTAAACTACAAATCCCAAGATTCCATAGGAGGCAGCCATCGCAGTTAAAAGTGGAATAATAGCACTATAACAGTGTAGGGTGATATTGTCCTTAGGATTGTTGTGCAACTATCTCCAGGATGCATCTGCACTGCAGAAATAATCCGGTTTGACAGCCCTTTAACTGCCACGGCTCAATGCTATGGAATTCTGGGAACTGTAGTTTGTTGTAGCGCCAGAGGTCTCTGGTAGAGAAGGTTGACAAATGTCTCACAAAGCTACAATTCTCAATAGTCCATAGCATCGAGCCATGACAGTTAAAGCAGTGTCAAACCGATTATTTTTAATAATAATAATAATAATAATATAATAAAATTTATTTGTATCCCGCCCTTTGGGAAACCCAATCCGGGAGGTTCACAACAGTAAAATCATACATAAAGTCAAAAACATTTCCCTCCCCCCTTAAAACAGTATTAAATCAATAAAATTTAAAATCACAATCAGAAAATTTAAAACATAATACAAAAACATAACATTGGCCCATAGCAATATTCTTTTGCAGTGCTGATGCGGCCTAAAATACCTGCTTGATCACTACTAATTTTTGTCTTAATAAAAAACCCTATTTTCAAGAAACATTGGGAATGAGAAACCCAGAATTCGAACCCACAACGTGGTGGATTCGAACCCACGACTTCCCATCCCTGTTCCATCTTTTCGTTCTCTCGGCGCTCATTGGCCCAAGCTTGGTGACGCCATTGGCCCCGCCCCTCCGGAAACGCAGCCTAGTCTCCAAGTCTCCTCTCCCCAATGTTTCTTTTGCCGCCGTTCCACTGTCACCTCATCCGACCAATAAAAAGACAAAAGCGGCTTGACTGACAGGGAACTCGTTGTCCAATAAGGAGCTAGAAGGAGTGTTGACTGTCGGTCGGTGGGGCGGGAACTAAGCTTGCTGATTTCGCAAGAAGCCGGAGGCAAGAAGGGCGGGCTATTCTTTGAATGGCATCTGAGAGACAGAGAGAGAGAGCGCTTCGCCAAAAAGGCGGGAGGAAAAGCAGTAGAGGCGGGAGACGTTTTAACCCTGGTCCAATAGAAAACGCAAGGCGGCCGGGGACTTATTTGACATAAGGGGCCCATCGGGTCCAATCGGGAGGAGGAGGCGGGACTATAACCCGTTCAACCAATCACTTGAGAAGCTGCCCCGACTCCGGTCAATAGGAAGCGGGATGGAGTTGACAGGTGGCCTCTCCAGCCAATGAGACACGAGGCGGCCTATGAGGGACGCAAAAGAAGGCCAATCGGGTTGCTCCGGGTCGGGTTCGGTGCTTGCTGGGCCAGGGTTCGGGCGCGGAGCGGAACGGAGCATCGCCGTTAGGGGGTTCCCGATCCGCCACCGTCACCATGCCGGCCGTTTCCAAGGGAGACGGGATGCGGGGCCTGGCCGTATTCATCTCCGACATCCGAAACTGTGAGCAACGGAGCGGCCCTGAGGGAGGGAGAGAGGGAGAGGCCGTTGGAAAGGAGGAAGGGAGGACCGGACCGCGGGGAAGACTCGGGAAAGGGGGTCCCGTGTGGGGTGTGGCTGTGAGGGAAGCCCTGTGGGCCTGGGAGGCAGAGAGTTGGGCCCTGGGGAGGAAGGGCTCTTCCCAGACCGCTTGGGTCCAGCTTGGCTTCATGGGGCTTTCTTGGCAAGTTTCTTCTTCAGAGGGATTTCCCCCCCCCCCCGCCTTTTGCCATGGCCGTCCTCTGAGGCTGAGAGTGTGTGACTTGGCCCAAGGTCACCCAGACTAGAAACTGGGCGAGCTGGTTGCCTGAGTGGCTAGTCTGGTGGTGGTGGGGGGCGACCTGCTGAAGAGAAAGGCGAGAGGTTTGGCTCAGGAATGGACTCCAGAAAGCTATTCTCCCTGTTCTTCTTGTTGTTCTTGTGTGCCTTCCAAGTCCTTTCCGTTCTTGGCAGGTTTCTTCAGCGGGGGGTTTGCCATGGCCCTCCTCTGAGGCTGAGAGAGTGTGACTTGGCCCAAGGTCACTCAGAGGGTTTCATGGCAATAGGAATTAACCCCTTCCCCCTGTTTTTCTTTTTGTTATTATGTGCCTTCCAAGTCCTTTCCGTTCTTGACAGTTTTTTTTCAGAGGGGGTTTGTCATGGCCTTCCCTTGAGGCTGAGAGAGTGTGACTTGGCCAGGGGGCTTCATGACAATGGGAATCAACCCCTTCACCTATTCTTCTTCTTTTTGCTGTGTGCCTTCAAGTCCTCTCCATTCTTGGCCATTTTCTTCATGGCCCTCCTCTGAGGCTGAGACAGTGTGACTTGGCTCAGGGTTGCCCAGGGGGTTTCATGGCAATGGGAATCAACCCCTTCCCCTTCTTCTTCTTCTTCTTCTTCTTCTTCTTCTCCTTTCCGTTCTTGGCAAGTTTCTTCAGAGGGGGTTTGCCATGGCCGTCCTCTGAGGCTGAGAGACTGTGAGTTGCCCAAGGGGTTTCATGGCAATGGGAAGCAACCCATTCACCCTGTTCTCATTGTTGTGAGCCTTCAAGTTGTATCCTACAGTGATTGGTATTCCCTAACCGTACCCTTTCAAACACTAACATTGATCTTATTAAGCATGTAATACTCAGAAGTGGTATTGCCAGTTCTTTCCTCTGAAATATATAGCCTACAGAACTGGCCATTGATAAGTAACACACAGACACACTGGTGATTGGATTATTGTTATTATTATTATTATTATTATTATTGAGTGTGGGTGTATGCCTTCAAGTCGTTTCTGACTTATGGCGACCTTGAGGCATGTGGTTTTCTTGGCAAGATTTGTTCAAAGGAGGTTTGCCATAGCCATCCTCTGAGGCTGAGAGAGTGCAACTTGGCCTAAGGTCAATGAGTGTTTGTGGCTGAGCCAGGATTCGAACCCTGGCTTCCCAGAATCCAGCGGCCAAACCATTACACCACACTGGTCCTGCCACTGGAGCCACCCTGAAAAGAGAGGGAGACCTGGTTGGGTGCCAGGTTTGGGAAATGAAATGGCTACTTCTCTTTGAACAAATCTTGCCAGGAAAACCCCATGATAGGTTCACTTTAGGCTGGCCATAAGTTGGAAAGGACTTGAAGGCACACAACACACACACCCGACTACTAGAGATGGCCAGGAGCAGCTGTGTGTGGATCATACATGGATCAGAATGGAGACTGCAATCAAGAAATGAGGAGAAGTCTAGGAATGGGAAGGGCAGCCCTGAAGGAACTAGACAAGATCCTAAAGTGTAAAGATGTCCAGCTGATCACTAAATTGTCCAAACCATTGTTTTCCCCATCACTATGTATGGATGTGAAAGACACAGTGAAGAAAGCTGATAAGAAGAAAACTCATTTGAGATGTGATGTAGGAGAAGAGTGCTGAGGATACCTAAAGAGATCCTGAAGAATAAAGAAATACAATTGAGCACAAAAGTTTCAGGCCGTTGTATTCCCTGTTGCCATGTACAGATGTGAGAGCTGGATGATGATGAAAGTGGATAAGAAGAAAATCAGTTCATTTGAGATGTAGTGCTGGAGAAGAGTGTGGAGGATACCTTGGATGGCCAAAAAGACAAAGAAATGAGTTCTTGAAAAAATTAAGCCTCAAATCTCTCTGGAACCTAAGATGATCAAACTGAGGCTGTCGTATTTTGGCCACATCATGAGAAGGCATGGATCATTAGCAAAGACTAAAGCTAAGGAAAGGTAAAACATAGAAGGAAAAGAAGACTGCAGACCAGATGGCTTGACTCAACCAGGGAGGTCACACACCTGGATATACAGGACCTGAGCAGAGCAGTGGAAGACAGGGGGTCTTGGAGATGTCTCATCCACAGGGTCACCATGAGTCGGGGTCGACTCGAGGGCATTTAACAACAGCAACAACATGTGTGGAGTTCAGCTAGGGAGTGGTGCTGAAGGATGTTGGGGGTACCAGGGGGAGATGCCGGCTGAGCTGTTAAGTCTGTAAAGCTTCAAGGTCTTTTGTGTAACCCTTGGGAGTTCTGATTTTTGGAGGAAGAAAAAGTTTGAGCACAATAAAAAGTGAAAAAGTTGTAAAAGGAGGGTGTGAGAAGGGGCACATGAGGGAACCAGAAGGGGAAAAGGTGGTGTTGGAGGACAGCAGAGGGTCCCTTGCATCCTGGTTTGCTCAGGTGTGGGATTCAGTGTCCTCCTTCTTTCCCATGTCCCAAGAACAAGGGCATTGTGGGTGAATTGCGCACAAAAATCCTGGCCTGAACAAGACTAAATGGATGGATGGACACACTTGATAGGGCATGTTTAGGCCCTATATGAATTACTCCTCTTGGGCTATATCTGCACTGCAGGAATAATCCAGTTTGATACCACTTTAACTGCCATGGCTCAAGGCTATAGAGTTCTGGAAATTGTGGTTTTTGGGAGACATTTAACCTTCTCTGTCAGAGAGCTCTGGTGTCACAATAAACTACAAATCCCAGAATTCCATAGCATTGAGCCATGGCAGTCAAAGTAGTGTCAAACTGAATTATTCCTGCAGTGCAGATGAAGTATTGGAAAGCATTTCTGTTGGTGTTAGAGGGGTGTAGAGGGTTAAAAATGATATTCAGAAATTGGCAGGGCCTGAAGGGATGCTGTTGACAGCAAAGTGAGAAACAGCTATTTACATCCTGTGTATAAAAAGGGAGGGGGAACTGAGTTCTGCTTTGAGAAGACAAAATTAATAGGAGAAAGGCACCTGCCTTGTGTGAATGAAATCATTTTTCCCCATGGGAATTGTTCCTGCAAGTGCTGGCCAGAAATGGATGATCCTGATAAGAAGTACATATTCATAACCTTCAGCATTATGTGGTACTGAAGAAAGGTTGGCAGTTACTGGGCTTAATAGGTCCAAAACACACTGCAGAAATAATCCAGTTTGAGATCGCTTTAACTGCCCTGGCTCAATGCTGGGGAAATTTCTGTGAGACATTTCTCTTTCTCTGTCAGAGAACTCTGGTGCCACAAGAAACTACAGTTCCCAGGATTCCCTAGCCACTGAGCCAGGGCAGTTAAAGCCGTCTCGAACTGGATTATGTCAGCAGTTTGTTTTGGACCGTAGCAAATGTAAATAGGAACGTTGTCATTTTTCAGCCTGCTTCTGCATTAATAGAAAAGATGCTAGCAGTGGTTGAGGGGATGAGGATGTTGTTACATTTTAAATCCAGGAGATTTGCATTCGGAACCAAGTCTTTCTAGACTTTTGTGGGGCCATTCCAGTGTGGCCAGAAGTGTCTGTTTCCGTTCACTTTCCCTACTTCCTTCTCAAGAATCCTGGTCTCTCTCTGCCCCCCACCCTTCCTCTCTTTGGTGCACACACACATAGTATTGTGCAACATCCGTTTTGCAAGGATTATACATGAAGGCAGTAGGGTGATTGTCAGTGTGTGACTCTCCATGGATGGCAGCCTTCAGGGCTAATTTCACACAACCAGTTTTAGACTTTGATCCTACGATAGTTGATTCTTCTCTGTTGTCCCTCACCACCCAAACACCCCTGGAGGGGGGGTCTGTGAATAAGTGAATGAGAAAGCACAAGCTATCCTAGAAAACATCCAAAAAATGAATCTCCTAAGTCTATAGGAAATTGTAATTATGTCATAGGTTGGAGCATTCTTAAGATAACTTCACTGCACTGGAATTTTAGGGAAAGATTGTGTGGTGAATTTGACATAGGTAAAGAATCATTGCAGGATCAGAGGGAGAGCATATAAGCTCTTTTCTTGCAGTTCTGTTTGGAGATGGAGGCTTCAATACATGAAGTTGCTATCTTGGAGCTGCCTTTGACTGCTGTTGTTAGCCTTGAAACCTCTGGAAATATCATGAGGGGGAATTATAGCTCAGTGGTGCACACACTTTGTATGCAAAAGGTCCCAGGTTCAGGCTCCAGCATCTTTGGTTCAAAAACATGAGTTAGAAGGGGATGGCAAAATGTCTCCCTGTCTAAGAACCCGGAGACCTGCTGCTAGTCAAATTAGAGTTAATATTGGGTGGACTGAACAGATAGCAGAAATTGAATAAGCCAGATTCATATGTTTTTCAGATTCTCAACAGGCAGGCTTCAGGATTGCAGTATCAGCTCCAAATCTCTTGGAATCCCAAGGACCTCCAACTGGAGGCTGGAGCAAAAGACTTAAAGTTAGAATTAAAAACAATTCTGTGCCCAGAAATTTGTTTCCAGTACAAGAACAGAACTGTCTTCACAGACCTTCCACACAAATATTCACTTCTTGATAACCCAGACTTCAACAGTAGAGGGGATGCAGAGAGAGTATTTTCTCTCTCTCTCTTCACAACAAGAAGTCAAGAGTCTTTGGGGGGAAGCAGACGGGCAGCACGCGGCCGCCCCAGGAAGCTGCATCTGCATTCCTCGGCCCTGCGGTGCAGCTTCGCTCCCCAAGAAGGAGCGCTAAAATAGTGCTCCTTCCACAAATCGCCGAAGGTGCGCCGCAAAAGGCTGCCGGCGCACCTTCGGCGCCTTTTCTGCCGCAGCATGTGTGGACGCTGAGGCGGATAGGCATCCTCGGAGCGCCGGACGTGCGGAGGGTCCGGCGCTCCTACGACGTCTTCAGGAAGAGGTTGGGGTGCCCAGCGTGTGGCTGCCCCTCCCCTTCCTTGCCCTGAAGACGGCGCTTTGCGCCGTCTGCTTAGGCCCTTTGTCAGTCTGCTGCAAAACAGCCAGAGATCTATCTGTTGATCCTGATGTTCATTCTGTCCTCTTCTGGTTTAGAAAGGCAAGATCAAATCCCAGCTCAGGGCTCAACTTGGGTTTGTTTCGAGGCTGCTTTATACTGATAAAAGGTTCACAAGCCTACCTATCATGACTAATCTCTTAGAGGTTCTAAAGTTTTGATGGTTTTGCTCCAGAGGAAAATGGCTGGGACTGCAGAACAAGCTCTCTTTCTGGGCTGGGAGTGATAACACACCTTTAAAATTGTGGTGCTCCATGATGGCCAGTTTTAATGTAAGAGGGCATTCTGTTAGTTGGAGCTTGTCATTCAAGACTAACAAAGGCTACAGCAACTGCCAAAACATCCTTGTGAGTACAACTATTAGAGGTGCAAAAAAAATAAAAAAATAAAAAATAAAAAAAATTGTCCACCTTGGCAGCTAGCCACTCTTGTCCTGGAAAACTTCAGATACCTCTTTGTAAAAATTACCTGTATGCCCTCCATTTCCAGCTGCGAAACAAGCCCAAAATATAAATGAGGGGGTGTCAAATAACTAAAGACATTCAGCCCCTTTTCATTCTCAATGTGCCACTAGTTATGAGGTAGATATGTTTGCAAGGTGTTCGAGAAGTGTTTCCTAAGGCCTAATGGTTAATATTTTGAGATGGGATGTTGCATGGAAGATGTTTGAGTCACAGATGTCTGTTTCTCTGAAATGACAGCCGTGAGTGTTGGTGGTTGTGAAGGTGGAGAAAATGCTAAAGAAGTTTCAAAGGAACAACAGCTCAGGATGGTCTTTCTCTCTCTAGCACCAGTAAATGAAGTTGAAAGGGGCTAAGTAAGCTTTGGGGAATGTGTGGGCATCGCAGTGCCTGAGCCAGAGAAGGCAGAGTCTTGGTGCCACTTTACAGAGAGATGTAGGAGTCTGTTCCAGTGTTAATGCATGGGGTTTACTGTCTGAAGACCTGTGGACGCTTGAATTTCATAATGCATTTGTATCTTGTCCATTTTTTGGCTTGGATATTTCAGATCCTGTAGAAGTGTTATGAATAAGGACCCTGTAGAAGTGTTGTGACTAGTGCCTGGATGGAAGATACCTGGAAATTGTTGTCTTGTGGAATACTATAAATAAACATATTTCAGAGGCCTTCTGCCTATAAAATCTTTCATTTTAACAGATTCTCTCATATACCCCAAACCTGCCACTATTGAAGTTCCAGCCAGTCTTCCAGTTGGAGAGATGGATTTTCATGTAAAGCCAGGGCTTGGGACCTGTGTTGCCTTCCATCTGTTGCTGGGCTCTCAGTTCCCATCAGACCTTAGCAAGCTTGGCTAGAGGTTGGGAATGATGAGAACTGACCATTTCAGAGAATTGTTTATGCTGCCCAAACCTTGTGAAATATGATAGTATTTGACAGTGATTCAGAAGTAATCTTGACAGGGTACTATTTGGACAAAAAGAAGGATCAGTTCAGGCTATTTAATTCTGTGAAAGTGATATTTTAAGCCTCACTTTTGAGAAAGCTTTTTTTCCCCTTTAAGAAGTATGTTTTTCTGCTTTAGTCTCAACACACACAGTGCGGTATGTATGCTGTATTTGTAGTCTGTTTGTGGTAGGTGAAAGAGTGGGAGAATATATTTTAGGCCAGTCTCCTCTTTTAGTTGAAACATACAGGGGAGGAGTGTCAGTGAACATCCATGCCTCTCAAAAAAGAACACTTTCGATTGTTTAATATAAATCATTGCCTCCACCCAACAGATAATTCTCCAGCCATGTTGGTATTTTGCTTTAAGCCCCAAACAATGGTTTAACAAACCAGGGTGTGAATGGGTAGAGTACCTGAAGCCTGTTCATTCCCTCCCTTTCATGGAAGCAGATAAGAGCAACCAGGTAGGGGATAGCATTTCATAATGTCTGAAACTAGAATTATAGTTCGGTGCCCCCAGACTAGCTGCAACTTGTAAATCAACAATCCTGATTTGTATGGACTCTTAAACTATAATCTTGAGTTCAGAATTCATGAAAATCTCTTCTCTTCCTGGTTATTTTATCCACTCTCTGGTCAGTTGAAAGGCAGATCAGGGAATAGGGATTCAACCTCAGCTTTATACTTCCCCAGGTTCACAGTTTGGGTATACGCCTGGATTCAACCCTAAGCCTGGAAGCTCAGGATTTGGCAGTGGCCTGGTGTGTTTTTGCACAGTTAAGGTTTGTGTGCTAGTTGTGTCCACTTGCAGAGACACTGGCAGTATATATGCCTTAGTTACAACTTGTTTGGATTACTGAAATGTGCTTTATCTGGGACTGTCTTTGAAGACTGTTTGGAAATTTCATCTGTTCCAAAGAGCTGCAGCCAGATTGTTCAGCTGGACTACTGGGAATGCAGAACTCCCTTGTTGATATCACTGGCTGTCAGTTTGTTTCTAGGCACAATTCAGCATCTTATATAAGACTTGTAAAGACTTACATGGTTCATATTTGAGTTATTTGAAGGAGCATATTCTCCTATATGCGCCTGACTGTATTTTGAGATCTTCTGGGAAGCCCCTTCTCTGTCCCACTATCCTTGCATGTACATCTGGTAGAAATGCAGGAGAGGGTTTTCTTGGTGGTTGCTCCCAGCCTTTGGAATGGCCTTCCTAGATGGGTTGGACTGGTGCTCTCCTTGCTATCATTTGGTAGGCATGTGAAGACATTTTTGTTTTGGCAGACCTTTAAGAGTGGATTGTTCCGGGGGAAAGAGACTTTCAGAATGTGCTGTACTGTTTATTTGGTGTTTTTTTAATAATCAGGTTTTTAACTGCTTTTAATTCTATTGATGGTTCAGTTCTATTTTTAACGCTAGTATGATGTGAATTTTTTAACTGTATCTGATTTAGCTTTGTAAGCTGCCTGTGTCCTGGACTGGGAAAAAGGCAAGCTATAAATAAATATAAAAATAAATAAAAAATAATAAATGGGCTGCATGAAGCAGCATGCTTCTTATTTACATCCTGGTTTATTATGCCATCTTTCCCCCCACTTCTAAAGCAGGCACTGGGAAGCTGCAGCCCTTCAGATGCTCTTGGACTCCAGCTTTTGTCAATGGCTGCTAGTATGACCAGTTGCAGGAATGATGGGACTTGTCATCTGGAAGGCCACAGGTTCTTCAACCCTGTCCTAAATTAACTTGCAAACATGACCTCAGACTGTTTTGCAGACTAAATTGCACGAAGTTGCTACCTCCCAATGTCCTTCCAGTATATGGCTGTTCCTACTTTTGAGCATGTTGCATTCCACACCTTTGGCAAAGAAACTTTATATAATTAGCCTCTCTCCTTGCTTCTCACTCCCTAAGATGCCAGTCATTGTACCCAATACATAAAGCAAACCCACACCAGAATCAATTGCATATATAAAGGATCCGCGTGTACATCCTTCTGATATTTTTTTCGTAACTAAATTGTTTTTGGGTTGTCTTCCACCTCTTGGGTCAGATTTCACCTTGGTTCTTGTTATTTAAAGTGGGCATTGGTCTGAATCCTGTTGGTTAGTCCAAAACAGAATAAACCAATTGAACCAGTTGTTGAATGGTGAGTCAACACATTGGTAGATTCTATTGGTTCAATAGGTCTATTCCAAACAAATGTAGTAACAATTTACGCCATTTAGTGAATAAGATGCAGAATTCTCTTCTCTGCAGAAGACACTATTTATAGTTCAACATTACTTTTATCAGGGGCCATCTCAAGTTGTTATAGTTTACAGTTCTATTTGCTCTCTCTTGCAATTCTGATATAGGACTGATTAGTAGGAAAGGAAAGGCACTAGGGACCACATTGAAAACATACGATGGCTAATGGAGCGCACCAGGGAATTCCAAAAGAAAATCAGCATGTGCTTTATAGACTTTAGCAAAACCTTTGACTGCAAAGATAATGAAAGGCTATGGAATGCCCTTAAAGACATGGGAGTGCCATCTGATAGTCCTGATGAGGAATCTGTACTCAGGACAAGAGGCTACTGTTAGAACAGAACACGGAGAAACAGAATGGTCCCAATTGGTAAAGAGGTCAGACAAGGCTATATCCTTTCACCCTATCTGTTCAACTTGTATGCAGAACATATTACAAGAAAAGCTGGCTTGGACACAGAAGAAGAAGTGAAAATAGAAGGAAGGAATATCAACAATCCAAGATATGCAGATGACACCATAGTACTAGCAGAAAACCTCACAGACCTGGAACACCTACTGAAGAAGATCAAAGAAGAAAGTGCAAAGGCAGGCTTACTGTTTAACATAAAGAAAACAAATAATGACCACTGAGGACCTTCACAAGTTCAACCTAGACAATGAAGAAATAGAAATAGTAAAAGAATTCCCATAACCTGGGATCAAACATTGATAGAAATGGGGAATGCAGTCAGGAAATCAGAAGAAGATTAAAAACGGGGAGGGTGGCTATGAAAGAACTAGAATAGATTCTAAAATGCAAAGATATACAACTCAGCACAAAAGTTAGAATCATCCAAGCCATTGTATTCTATGTTACCATGTATGGATATGAGAGTTGGACAGTTAAGAAAGATGATAGGAAGAACATCAATGCATTTGAAATGTAGTGCTAGAGAAAAATGCTGAGGATTCCACGGACAGCCAAAAAGTCAAACAAATGTGTCTTAGAGCAGATCAAGCTGGAAACCTCCCTGGAAGCTAAGATGACCAAACTGAGGCTGTCGTACTTTGGACACATCATGAGAAGGAAGGACTCATTGGAAAAGATAATAATGCTAGGAAAGGTGGAGGGAAGTAGGAAGAGAGGAAGCAATTTGCTAGATGGATGGACTCTATTAAGGAGATCACGGGTATTAAGGGGTTGAGGAATTAAGCAGAGCAGTGGAGGACAGAGGGTCGGAGATGTCTCATCCATGGGTCGAGATCGACTTGAGGACAGTTAACAACAAAACGTCCCCGTAGCCATAGCAGAAGGGGTACATTACACTTTGTCCTCTTTAGAGGTGATGTATATGAACCTTTTGACCTTTAGGTAAGGGCCAAATAATGTAAGATGTGAGAGATTCATTACTAGATCTTCTCTTTTTGATTTTCAGTAAAGAGCAGCACTTGGCTTAGTGCATTGTATGGGTCTTAATGCTTCCCCCCATGTAGTAAGTCACACATCTATGTTCCTTCCCATCCCTGAGCTGGGAAAGGATGGCAAAGGAGATTTATATCGTGAAAACAGAAGTGAAGGTTAAATTCTATGCCCAGCATTGCTGTTCAGGCTGGAAACAAAGGCCCATTTTTGGTTTTAAATTGTTGTGTTGTTTTTTTTAAAAAAGTGGGAACTCTGAGTGTACATCTCATGTTCAGTGTTACCATATAACATTTGTATACAATTTTAGAAATGTTATTTTTTTGAAATTCTGCTTCTGGAATCCTCCAGCCTACAGTCTGGCATGTTACATGGGGGATTCTGGGAGCTGCAGTCCAAAACAGTAACTTTTCTGAGTTCTGCCAAAGTAGTGCTGGGGATGGGGGGGGCAGTCTGGGATAGGCAGGGATGGGTTCTAGGTGCTTTTTAAAAAATGCTTCAGGATGGGGTTTGCTCCTGTCACTAGCCCCAGCTTCTGCCAACCTAGCAGTTCAAAAGTATGCAAATGTAAGTAGATAAATAGATGCCAGTTCAGTGGGAAGGTAAACAGCATTCTGTGCAATCATGCTGGCCACATGATCACAGAGTAGTCTCTGACAATGCTGGCTCTTCAGCTTAATAACGGAGATAGCACCACTCCTACAGTCGGACACTTCTTGACAACATTGTACACGGGGGAATACCTTTCCTTTTTCCTTTTTTTGTTCACAAAGCATCGCTGTGTATGGTATACAGCTGGACAAGAGTTTTTGTTGCAGTTTTCCTTCCAGGGCCAGGGCTATAAGTGCTTAACACTTAAAAGCCTGGGTTTGAATTGTTCCGTATTCAGCCACGTTTGAGAGGCTGAATTAGATTTGCCGCACTTCTTTTCTTTCTTTTTCAGCAATTTATTATCTTTAAAAACTATATGTTGAACAGGAACAACAACATGATCCTTTCCATGCTGGGATTAATTGTTTCTCTGGAATTTGGCTGGTGCAAATGAGAGATAATTTATTTCAGTTTGTTTTTGGAGTATTTACCAACATTCACAGACCTGATAATCAGGATGGCAAGAGGTTTAAAAATTTTGGGTATAGAGGAAATCAAAACTAAGAGCTTTTCCCATCCCTAATGTGGCAGGGATTACTTCCATTTATTGGAGTGTATTTTCAACCCTTCAATGGCCAATGCGTGATCTGGAGCCTGCATGTGGTCCCAGGGCTATTTTTACAGTCTCTGTGTTGCTATCAGACTCATTCATCATTGCCTTCTATACCAAAATTTTATTTTCTACATACACAAAAAAGATGATATTCCACTTTTTTTGAAACCTCCAGGAGCATCAATTGTACAACAATCTCCTCCCAAGTCTTCCAAAGCATGCCTTGAAAGCAGAAGTGAGCTTCCCACTACATTTGGTTTTTTATTCTTTCCACACACTTATTTCTGCATTTTGGGGGCTGGTGCAGCCTCTGGTTGGTCTTGGAGATGGGAATTGGTCTATGGCTGTGATGAAATTTCCCATCCTTATTCCAATTCCCAGATTTCCTTGATTTGTTTCTTGATGTAGTAAGTAGGTATTCAGTACCAAGCACATCTAAGTGGGTTGAGTATGTGATCAATAGAGAAGCTGGTGTCTTCCTTATTTGAATGCCTTTATCTTTGATTTCAGGTAAGAGCAAAGAGGCTGAAATTAAGAGAATTAACAAGGAATTGGCCAATATTCGGTCCAAATTTAAAGGTGAGTTTCCTTGTGTGTTTTTGTCTGTCTCTTAACTCTCTCTATCACACACACACACCTTCTCCGACCCTGCAGGATACTTCAGCTGTTTCATACTTTAGCTCCCTAAAGCAGTTCCATGACTCACCCTAGCTTACTCACTGCCTTTCATTTTTCTTCTTCTCTCTTCCTCTCCACCCACCTGATGGCCATGCTTATCTATAGTTGCTGTCCAGGTTGGTTTACCTTCTGCCATCCATCTTTTCTAATCCCCTGTCTGCAATGCTCTGTAGAAAGGTACAGTGTGGTCTGTATCCATACGCAGCAGATGAAGGATGACCCCTGTCCTCAGGATGGAGGCACTAAAACAGCTGGATTGTTCCAGTTGGGATGCAGAAACACACTTGAAAAGGTCTGATTCCCAGGACCTCCATTCTGACCAGTAGGCTCCTGTTTCCTCTCCTCAAAGAGCTTAGCAGTTACTGCTGCCAGCACTGTACACACTACTGTCGAAACCAGTCTGGTCCAATGGAAGTTGGGATTATTTTGTGTGTGTGCATGTGTATTGAATTCCCTTTGCTTTGCTCCTGGTCCAGAGAGCATTTGTAGATCTGTTCAGTTTTGAGGCTTCTGGAACATGTTTCCAGCCTGACAGGGTTTTCAGGAAGATGCATGTTAGAGAGTTAGAGAGAGTTTTTCTCCTGCTTTTAGTATCAAACTCCATCCATAAAGAATGCTTAGCTGAAATTCCAAACCATTGTATTTGGATCTTCAGCTAAGATCAGCAGGAGTTCACAAGCTCATTTCCACAATTCTCTGTGTAATCAGAAAGTTAAATGGGGCAGGAAGGGGAGATCAGCCCTTGCTACTTGAAACAAATTTTCATGCAACTAGTGCCAAGCTTTTGTTTTGGGATTTTTTTTAAAAGGAGCATGGTTGGGTTAGAAAGATGGCAGAAAACATATGTGCAAGCTATGCATCTTAAGACAGAGTTGACTTACTCCAGAACAAACAGTTCCATGTGGACACTGGAATGCTGGTTGAAGCTTAGTCAGCTAATTTATTTCAAAGTCTGTGATGAGGCAAATCATTGTGAGTTTGGCTAAAGCTTATATGTTGCCCAAATCCCCAGACCTCTGAAGAACACACTCCCTCTACCCTTATCTATTGTTATGTGCTTTCAAGTTATTTCTGACTTATGGCAACTCATGGAGTTTTCTTGGCAAGATTGTTCAAAGGAGGCTACCCAGTAGGTTTCCATGGCTGAGTGGGGATTTGAGTCCTAGTCCAATATTCAAGCCACTACATCACACTGGCTCATGCTATCTTTATAGAATCTGAATCTACTTCCCGAGAACCTCAAAGCTCTGGCTCCTGGCACACTCTCCCAGAAAATTTAGTAGTTTTTTTTATGTTGTCTGTCTCTGCTAGACCTTAACTGTTCTGTCAAAGTAGGGCATTATATGGTTGTTAGGATCTCTCTATGACTCTTAACTGCCATGTTAACATTTAAAGGACAAAATTTCTACCATTAGACAGTGTCTCAGTCAATTCTGACTGTGATAGGTGGGTGCAGTTTCTTTAGTCAGCATTTCTTTTGATCCCTGTTAGTTCTTCCTTCCTAGGTTTAATGAATTCTTACCCCTTTTCTTCAATTCTGGTCAAGAAGACATAATGTCTAAATGATGGGAAAGCACATTTAATTATATAACCAAAATGGAGCAGCAGTTTGGCCTTTTGAACACTAAGGCTGGCTCTTTTTAAATTCCAAATTAAGTAAGTTTTATTATATATACTTATAATGGCCCAAATATCTATCAGAGTGGGAGATTCTCTTGCCATTCTACAATTGACCTGTATGTTGCTTTAGAAATATGTCTTATAATATTCCTGGGCACATTGTTCTCCTTACTTTGCCAAGTGCTTACATAAAGATGGATGCCAAAATTTAAACACATTTTATTTTATTGGTGAGAGGATAAATCCAAAAATGGCCTGTCCTACATTCTTCTCTGCACCTCTGATTAGGGCAGCGGTTCTCAAATAGTGGGGCGGGCCCCCCAGGGGGGGCGCGAGGCTCCATAAAGGGGGCCCCGTTACGGCTGGAGAGAGGGAGATTGTCCCAGCACAGCCCCAGTAGCTCTATCCTGATTGGCCAAACCCGCCCATGTGATCGCACGGGGGGGCGCGAAATGTTTTCTTCTTTCCTGGGGGGGGCGTGACAGAAAATAATGGAGAAACACTGCTCTAACCTAGAAAGGGATGAAGTCTTCTTTCCTCAGTCTGCATTGTTTATCAAACTAGTTGCCAACTGTTGAAATAGTTGCTCTGGTTTGGTGGCCTTTAGGCAGAATTTCCAGGACCCACCTGTTTCATGTAGGTTTACTCTTAAATCCTGCACAGTACTCATTAGTGAAACAGAACTAGAGGAAACACTATCCTGGGATGGGAATTGGACTAAATGACTAAATGGTCTACAGGGAAATTACAGGAGTATGAGGAAGCTGGAAGATGTTCTGTTTATGTTTGTCCCTGCTCCCCCCTGCCTCATTTTTAAATGTGAAGGCATTTGGGGCCAGACAGCCCTTGGTGCTGACTTTTCCCCTTTGCAGCCGCTTTACAGTCACCTTGGTCTTCCCAGCAATGACCTGGCTCCTCCCTGTGTCACTCTTTCCCCTCTCAGGAGATAAAGCTTTGGATGGTTACAGTAAGAAGAAATATGTCTGTAAGCTGCTCTTCATATTCCTGCTGGGCCATGACATCGACTTTGGGCACATGGAGGCTGTCAACCTGCTCAGCTCCAACAAATACACAGAGAAACAAATTGTGAGTAGGTGTGATGTACTGGCTTATTGTGGCAGGGGGCCAGTTTCCTTTCAAATAACAGGCCCGGGCTTTCTTTTTCTCACATTAAAATGTCTATAATACCTGTAGTAATCTACTTCCCAGAGTTTATTGTAAGAACAACTACTGCTCTAAATCTATAGATAACTTACTTGGGAAGACCACGGTGTTTGTTAATCTATTAATTTATTTTATCCTATCCTTTTTCCAAGGAGATCTGGGTGACATACATTGTTCTTGCTACCCTTGTTGTTGTAGTTAACTGTTGTCAAGTCCACTTCAACTTATGGTGACCTTATGGATGAGAGACCTTCAAATCACCTTATCCTCAACAGCCCTGCTCAGATTTTATGGCTTCCTAAATGGTGATGATTTTATTTACTTATATCCTGCCTTTCTCTGAATATAGAGACTCAAGGCAGAAAACAACAAATTTGAAACAGTACAATTTAAAAACAATACAAAAGCATTTAAAAAGTATGAAGATAAAGTTTAAAAAATTAAACAGTTTGAAAGTGTAAACAATTATGTATTAAAATATTAAATGTATTAAAAACTAAACGAACCTTGACATCTGACATGCAAGCATTTGAAAGCCCAAAGCTCATCAGTTTAAAAAGCTTGAGGGCACAAAAATGTTTTTACCTGCATCAAAATGAGAGCAGGGATGGGGCCATCTTGGCCTCTCTAGGGAGAGAGTTCTAAAGCCTAGGAGCAGCCACCGAGAAGGCCCTCTCCCTTGTTCTCACTAAACAAGTCTGAGAGGGTGGTGGAACAGAGAGAAAGGCCTCTCTGGGTGATGATCTTAATGCTCTTGTGGAATCATAAAGGGAAATATGGTCCTTCAGATAATTGGATCCAAGCTGGATCGACAGATGAGCAAACCATTTGGAATGTGGTCTTTCTCTTTTCCTACTGCCTTCGACCTTACCAAGCATTATTGTCTTTTCTAGTGAGTCAGGTCTTGTCATGATATGCCTTACCCTATTATTTTTACATCAACACAGTTAAGTACACCTAAAGCAGAGTTAGGTAAAGTGCAGGGCACAAATGCTCTCTTGCCATGCAACTGTGGAGGGCATTTTTGTCAAATTCTGAAGCCTCCCTGGGCTAGTTTAGGCTTAGAAAATTATTTTTAATTTTTTTTAAAGGCAAGTAACTGGAAAATGGCCCAGGAAAGCCTAGAAAAATGGCAGAAAAGCCTCCCACAGCCCCAGAAGATATTGGGTGACATTTGAGAGCACTTTTTTTTGGCCGTGGAGGGTGTGGTGGTACTCCTTCCCAAGTCTCCTAGGGGACTAATGTACTCCGCCCTCCACAGTCTCCTGTAGCTGCTCACCCCTGATGTAAGATGGTACACACATACAGAGCAACTCAGGGTCTTCCAGTGAGTGTCATTATTGTGTGGGGCTTGACTCTGGTCTCTCACATCCCCGTCCAACTCTGTGTGTCACAGTGACTCTGAAATAAGTTATAACCAGGCAGATCAAATTATATTTACAATGCAGTAAATTTAGTATACATCATAAAGCCAATTAATTACTTGTTCTGCTTTAAATTTATTAAAATCTTTTGCTCATAGCTGGGAAACATGTGACTCTCCAGATGATGTTGGACTCATACTACCATCAGACTTATAGGGCCTGAACAGACTGCCAGAAATAATCCAGCTTGAGACCACTTTAATTGTCCTGGTTCAGTGCTAGGGAATCATGGGAATTGTAGTTTTTTCTGAGACATTGAGCCTTCTCTGTCAGAGAGCTCTGATGCCACAATAAACTACAATTCCCATGATTCCCTAGCACTGAGCCAGGGCAGTTAAAGTGGTCTCAAACTGGATTATTTCTGGCAGTCTGTTCAGGCCCATAGTTACTATGATCAGTGGTCCTTAATGTCCTGCAGTATGTGTTGATGTCATTCAGATGCAACTTTACCATCTTATCTGTAATTGTTTTTGAACTAAACCTGGGTGGGTGTTAGAATTTGTTTCTCTATATTCCATGTCCCTCTCATGGTTCTTTTTTTTTTTTTTTTGCCTTTTTATTTTGAATTATTTGTATCTGTGAAGGTATGGGAAACCTCCCTCCTGCTAAATAATACAGGGGCTCCACTTTCTGGCAGCTGCAGAGCAGTGACCCAGTGCACTTTACAATTAAACCCCAGATACTTTGGGTGAAAATGTTTCTCCTCCCAAAGAAATGTGCCAGAATAGCCACAACTGCAAAATCTGTAAAGCAGAGGGTAAGACAAAAGGAAGATCACATTCACTGATCTGCGCAGCACACTGTTTTCTCTCTCTTGAAGGCTCTGTCTGGTCTTATTCTGATCTTTTTCTGCTGAAGTGCAAAATGGTGACACTGGAAGTACCTTGACATGCTGTTTGCCTCATCAGAGGTATGCCCATGCTTTTCCCACAATTCTCAACTCATCATTGCCTGCTTGTCTCTTTCTATTTGCTGTTCTAGGGCTACTTATTCATTTCAGTGCTGGTGAACTCTAACAGCGAGCTGATCCGCCTCATCAACAATGCCATCAAGAATGACTTGGCAAGCCGCAACCCCACTTTTATGTGCCTGGCCTTGCATTGCATCGCTAACGTAGGCAGCCGCGAGATGGCTGAGGCCTTTGCCTCTGAGATACCCCGCATACTGGTGGCTGGGTAAGGTGGCACTGTTGAGAAAGGGCTTGCTGTATGAGAGTGGTGTGTGTGTGTGTGTTTACAAGAATGTATAGGAATAGAGGAAGCAGCCTTATACAAAGTTCAGTACTTTATCTCTTGAGTTTAGTATTTACATGAAGGACAGAGAATGCATGGTGCTACAGATGGGGATGAACTCCAGCTTCCTTTAGCTCTAACCATCATGGCCAGTGCTCAGAGATTATGGGAGTTTTAGCCCAATAACATCTGGAGAACAATTCCTTCCCCATCACTTGTTTACAGTGATTAGCAGCAGCTTTCTAGGGTCTCTGGCAGACAGAAGTATTTAGTTAGTTAGTTAATAAACATACCGCCTTTTCCTTGGTACTGAATCCAAGATGGCCCACAGCAAATAAAAATAAAATAACTGCATATATATTAGGTTTAAAAAACGTTAAATCATTTTAAAATACATTAAGATATAGTAAAAAGGATAAAAAATAACACACCTCATTAAAAGAGCCTTCTTCCACAGTGAGATGAGAGTCAAAATCCTGCCTAAATAAAAATATCTTTTTCTGCTAGTAGAAAGAGAACATACAGGAGCCTAACCAAACCTCCCATTGAGGAAAGGCTTGCTCCCCTGTCCTCACTAAATACACCTGTAATGGTGGAACAGAGAGAAAATCCTCCACCAAAGAAATTAAAAGTGAGACAGACTCACAGAGGGAGATACTGTCTTTCAGATCATCTGGACCCAAGCAATGTGAAGGGGGAAGAGTGGTGGTTTAAAGGTCATAACTAGTAACTAGTATTTTGAATTATCCCCAGAAAGAGACCAATAGCTAGTGTAGTTAGAGAAAGTTATGTACAAGAGTGGAGTTATGTGTTCCCTATAACCAGCCCTGGTCACATGTGTTCTGCTTTTGAGCTATAGTCTCCCCATTAAGGTATCCAGCTGTCTGATTCACCCATTTATCTATAATTGTACCTCAGAGACACCATGGATAGTGTAAAACAGAGTGCTGCCCTCTGCCTGCTGCGCTTGTACAAGACCTCACCCGACCTGGTGCCCATGGGAGAGTGGACGTCACGTGTAGTGCACCTTCTGAATGATCAACATATGGTACATCCCTCTCAGTTCCTTCTCCCCATCTCCAATTAGCCAATGCATGAATGCTTTTGCCATCCCTGTACTAACTTGCTTAAGATATATCTTACCCAACCACAAGTTCCTTTCGCATGATACATCCCTCTGGGAACATTCATTACTTTTCAGTCCCCTTGTATCCAGTTTGCAGTTTATTCAAAATAATATGCTACAACTCCACAGTGAAAGGAGCACAGATTCCTGTTGATCTGTTTATGGTGGCTCATTGATGCATTCTGCACATGCTAAAAGCTAGAGTTGAGGAACTGTCAGACATCCAGAAGTTTTGGTCTACAGGTCTGATCAGCCCCAGATTTCATGGCTAAAGGATTCCAGCCCAAAATATTCAGAGGACCAAAAGTTCCCCCAAATGCTCCTCAGTGGTAATACTGCACATTGGACCTTCTGCATTTCCATCCTTGTCATAATGATAGCTAACACCATATTCCCTGAGGGAGCCAGACAGTGATCCATCTTGAATATTTTTATAGCCTCCCCACTAAAATGGTGGTATCACTGGAGGATTTCTTTCTCTTTCTGCTCTTTCTCCTCCCTCCTTACAATACAGGGGGTGGTCACAGCTGCAGTCAGTCTCATTGCCTGCCTCTGCAAGAAGAATCCTGATGATTTCAAGACCTGCGTCTCCTTGGCTGTGTCCAGGCTTAGCAGGGTGAGTCCTGTACTTTTAGGAACAACTAGGAGCCACTTCGTTTGTCATTAGTTTCCATGTAATTTACTTTATTTCTGTGGGAATGCTTGGGATTGGTTGAAACTCACAGAGGCTGTGTATATGGGAAAAAGAATTCTGAGGGAGTGGATATAGAGAGACTGTGAACAAATTGATGAAAACATTCATATTCAGCAGGCAAAGTACATTTATTTTCCCAGTTTGCAACATGGTATTTGCTGTGGATAAGTTGTGACATTCCCCATTGCATTGATGACATGGGATATAGGAACATGCTGGGAAAGAGAGCAAAGTGATGAGGCAAAGGAATGAGGGGCTGACTTTGATGACTCTGGTAAACTATCATAGTACACCTATGGAGGTGCTGAACAGCTTTGTCTTTTTGTCATCTGATGCAAAGGAGTTTGAATCTATAGATACTGGGGCATAAACCATGCCCTCAGTCAGGAGCAATGGCTATAGCTTGCTTTGGACTAAAGAACTGTTCATGAGGAGAAAAGTGAGGAAGTGGAACAGCAAAAATGGAAAGAGTTCGGAGGATCATAGAATCAGAGTAGGAAGAGGTCACAAGGGTCATCCAGTCCAACCCTCTGTTATACAGGAATACACAATCAAAGCACCCCCAACAGATGCCCATCCAGCCTTTGTTTAAAAATCTCCAAAGAAGGAGACTCCACAGAATGCCTTGTAAGACTGGAAAAGGATTTCTTGAATTGCTTCTGGAGCCTCCGTCCCCACCTCAGTTTGCCAGGTGCTATTAGTCCTGGAAGGAACACTCCCACTGGTGCCAATTGGAACTCCTCTCCTGAGGCTAAGAGCAGGTGTGAGGCAGTGATTTTTATCAGGAAACCAGTAGGACAAGAGAGTAAGTATTTAATCTTACCCAGCAAACATGCCACATGTACATGGTCCCTTTCATGTGCCTGCCATTATGGGCATGTCACATTCAGTATTTAGGACAACACTTTCTTAGCTTCTGTCCACAGAGACTTCTCTGCCTGAAATTGTAATTCTGCCATAAGATTCATTGTTGTTTTGCTGTGTCACACCTGTCTTTCTTCCCCTCTGTGACTGGTAGCAACTGTGAGAGGGAGGGAAGGGAAGAATTAAACAGGGGAAATGGCTTGCCGGGAATTGACCACCTTGAGCAGTGTGGCTCTGATCCAAACCACCTTCCTCCTGGACTTTCTAAGCCCATCTAATTTGATCCTGGGAACTAAACGTAAAGCTTTTCTGGTAGTAGAATGGAGACTGAGTGGTAAGAGAGGGTGTTCTAAGATTGCTCTTTGTGAGTTCTCTCACTTGCACTCTGGGCTACAGGATATATATTATTTCCCCACAGATTGTGTCTTCAGCCTCCACAGACCTACAGGACTACACCTATTACTTTGTGCCAGCCCCCTGGCTCTCAGTCAAGCTCCTGCGGCTGCTGCAGTGTTATCCTCCTCCAGGTAGGAAGATGCCTGGAATAGGCAGAGAGAGATGTTCAGAGAAGAGTACAACCAATGAATAGTTGTTTGCCTCCTTTGTTAACATATTGGGGTGGCCTTTGTGCCACAAATCTTATATATAAGGGGTTGGTAACCTATGGCCTGCCGGGCGGGTGTGGCTCGCGGAGGCCTTGGGACCGGCCCATGGCCGGTCCCGCTGCCGCCACCCCGCACACAAGCACGGGCGCCATTTTGGAAGGCCGCACGGCACAGCTGCCATAAGGCCTTCCCTGGGCCCTGGGAAGGCCCCAGCGCACCTGTGCCGGTCGAATTTGCATAGCACACGCGCGGTAGGGCCTTCCAAAATGGCGCCCTCATGCGTGCACGCATGCGCATGACAGTGGGCGTCGTGCGCATGCATGCACGGGGGGCAAGTGCACGCAAGTGCAAGTGCGCACCCACCCGGCCCCCACGCCATTCCCCCCCAGGCCCCTCGGCAACAAAGGTTGCCGACCCCTGTTATATATTCAATAGAATATGAGCACAATTAAGTCCAACAATTTTGTTATCATCTTTGGGTGATTTGGCCCAGGCCTCCTGAAGACTCAGACCAGATAGCTCAGAGTTAAGGAAAATGTGACCCTTCAGATGCTATGAAATTCCAACTTCCACCAGCCTCAAGCATACCTAATGGTTAAGTACAGTGGCAGTTGTAGTCTAGCAATATCTGGAAGGGCATACATTATCACCACCACCACCACCAACCCAAAAGTAACTGAAAATCAAGGACACCTGGTTATATGATAGGAAGAGTCTGGTGCACTAATGGGCACTGGCAGCTAGGTCATTTGTGTTATCTCCCTTTGAGTGGAATGATGTTCATTACCTAACTACAAAGCTGTCATCTTTCCTTTTTGCCTCATTCAATTCCAGAAATCATTTCTGATACTAAAGAACAAGTGAAGGTTGGTACAGGAAGATGTGAAGTTCCTAGTTCTAATAAGACTTTTCACAGGACTGTAACTTGAAAGCTGGCTGACTACAATTGGTCCAGTAAAGTGTGTGATGTTATCTATTTTGCATCTCCTTGTTTTCAAAGGTCTAGTTCAGATGTGGCAAGAAACCATGGTTTCCCACAATATAAACAAGCCTTAGATTCATGCACTTGTCTTTCCTTTCTTTCTTATTTTCACTTTACAAGAGGATTGAAAAACCATCACCACAGTATTCAGTATTGATATAGTTTTACTAACTGGCATAACTTTGGTTTGCTCTCCTTATGAAGAATGATAGATGTTAGGAATTTGAGGGAACTGGAAATCCTGAATGAGGTATTATCTGATGCAGCAAGTGGAGTGCAGTTTGGATGCCTGCTGGGAACCATGTTGTTGTTATGTGCACCTTTTACAGTGACCCTTAGGCAAACCTATAATGGAGTTTTCTTGGCACAATTGGTCCAGAGGGGGGGTTACCATTGCCTTCCTCTGGGCTGAGAGAGTGTGACTTGCCGAAGGTCACCTAGGGCCTTTGCAGACTGCCAGAAATAGTGCAAACTGAGTCCACTTTAAGGGTTAGGGTTAGGGAATCATGGGAACTGTATTTTTTTGTGGCACCAGAGCTCTCTGACAGAGAAGGCTCAGTGTCTCCGAAAAAACCCCACAATTTCCATGATTCCCTAGCACTAACCCTAACCCTTAAAATGGACTCAATTTGCACTATTTCTGGCAGTCTGCAAAGGCCCTTAGTTAGTTTCCATAGCCAAGCAGCACTGAGTACTGGGAACCAATACCTTGATACGTTGGTGTATGTCCCCATACCCTCTGCTTTCCCGACAGAAGATGCAGCAGTGAAAGGACGTCTGGTTGAGTGCCTGGAGACTATCCTCAACAAGGCCCAGGAGCCACCCAAGTCCAAGAAAGTCCAGCACTCCAACGCCAAGAATGCTATCCTTTTTGAAGCCATCAGTCTCATCATCCACTATGACAGGTGAGCAGACAGTCACACTTATTTCTCCTTAGCTATACAGGCCCTCTAAATTTTCTTTATTTAATAATTAATACATAATTAATAATTAAAATATAAATACTTATATTTCACCTTGTCACACAGAGGCAGCTAACAAATTGTAACCAAAGAAAGCTATCCTAACAAAGCTGCGTCAGAATATAATAATGAAAGGCATTATTTGTTGGTTTTTGACAGAAATGTCAAACAACAAATGACAGAAATTTGTTGGTTTTGCCCAGAGAAATAAACCAATCTAGCATGCCTGTACCAGTAAACAGATTGGCACTTACAAGAAGATAACGTCAGAGTTCGTCAGTCTTCCAGTTGCACCCTTGTCCTCCTAGCCAGAGAGTGTATGAAGGGCCCCTAAAGAAAAGTGTGTCTTGATGATCTTACAACACATACAAGCTAGGAAAGGGAAAGACTTGCCTTCAGAGGGGACAAAACACTGAGAAAGCATGGTTTGAGATTGTTGAACTTGTCTATCTGGAGTGAGCATTTTAATATTCATCCATTTAGCTGGGTGCATGGAAAAAAATTAGAGGGAGAGCAGACCCATGATAGTATAAAAGATAACAAGGATTGGGTTTCAGTCTTGGGAGACTTGAGTGGCTTAGCCTTTAGCCTTAACCTACAGTGGCTTAAACTGGATTTAAACCTGTCTTCTCAACCCACAGTGAACCCAACCTGTTGGTGCGGGCATGCAATCAACTTGGCCAGTTCTTACAGCATAGGGAGACCAACCTGCGATACCTGGCCCTGGAGAGTATGTGCACCCTTGCCAGCTCCGAATTTTCTCATGAGGCAGTCAAGACACACATTGAAACAGTCATCAATGCCCTCAAGGTCAGAAGTCCTAAAGCCCTTTTCAGAGCAAATTGATAATAGCCATGAAATTAACTTTGTGACACTGGGCTAGTCAGTAGCTCTTTGCCACTCTCTTTATGAACCAAGTTGGGGTTGAATCCTGGCTAGGTGTCTGCCTATAGCATGATCTTGGTTCTCACTGCATACTCTCTGCTCTTTTTCAGACGGAACGGGATGTAAGTGTGCGCCAGCGGGCTGCTGACCTCCTCTATGCCATGTGTGACCGAACAAATGCCAAACAGATTGTCTCAGAGATGCTTAGCTACCTGGAGACTGCTGATTATTCTATCCGTGAGGAGATTGTGAGTAGGGGCTCAGAGCGCAGGAGGAGGGAGTGGCGAAAAGGGTCTGAAAACCAAAGCTTGTTTCTTCTTCGTGGTCTCTGCGAATCACACAAATGGGTTATTCTGCGCTTGCGCAGCAAACTCCGGAATCTTCTTAGAGCTTTTAGAAGTGTTTTGGCGGTAGCCCCACCCACTCTCCAACTGCCTTATTGGCCGGTTTCCCGCCTAAACCCTCAGTTCCTTTTATCCGCCGCAGCAGCAACATCTAGAGGAACTCTTCAGAGATTCATTTTCCTGTCTCACTTTAAAATTGCCTTTTGACAGGATCATTTTGCGTTTTGGTGGTATTTTTTTAACATCGTCGTTTATATTTTAAGAGGAGTGCTACAATTTCTGTGAGAATCTCAGTCTTACATTCTAATTCAATTTCTGAGGTAATTTTTTTTTTTCTAAAATGGCCACTCGCCTTTCTGGTGTGTTTGGCAAAGCTCCTTTATTCCCAAAATGGGGACAATTTTTCTTTTGGAAGTACTCCTGGAGGAAATCTGTTTCTGGCGTGTTTGACAAAGGCTCTAAGGCCATTTTTACTGCTAAATATAGATATATAGATGTAGATATCTATATATATAACTATATATAGATATATATAGATATAGATAGATAGATAGATATAGATATATCTTTTATGGCCGCTTGCCCTGCTTCATGCTCGGCTAAGGTCCATTGCTCTTCTTCATATTTTAAGAGGAGTGCTGCGATTTCTGTAAGAATTGCAGTCTTACATTCAAATTTAATTTCTGAGGTGGAGTTTTTTCACCACTGCTGAGGTAAAAAAAAAAAAAATCTAAAATGGCCGCTCGCCTTCTTGGTGTGCTTGGCAAAGCTCCGTTATGCCCTAAAGGGGGACAAATTTTCTTTTGGAGGGTACTCCTGGAGGAAAACTGATTAAACTTCACCTGCCTCTCTGACTTGCTTAACAAAGAGGCCATTTTTACTGCTACATATCTATCTATCTATCTAGATATAGATAGATATGGATAGAGATAGATGGATCTCCTATGGCTGCTTGCACTGCCTCATGCTTGGCTAAGGTCCATCGTACTTCCGAGAGGTTTTTCTGTGATTGCTGACCCCCGGGGGTCAATCCGACTAGCTTGGAGCCCGACGTGGATACTCCTCGGTCCCTGACTCTCCGGGGTCATACCGATTGGTTTGGAGCCCAATGTGGATACTCCTCGGTCCCTGACTCTCCGGGGTCATACCGATTGGCTTGGAGCCCGACGTGGATACTCCTCGGTCCCTGACTCTCCGGGGTCATACCGATTGGCTTGGAGCCTGACGTGGATACTCCTCGGTCCCTGACTCTCCGGGGTCATACCGATTGGCTTGGAGCCTGACGTGGATACTCCTCGGTCCCTGACTCTCCGGGGTCATACCGATTGGCTTGGAGCCCGACGTGGATACTCCTCGGTCCCTGACTCTCCGGGGTCATACCGATTGGCTTGGAGCCCAACATGGATACTCCTCGGTCCCTGACTCTCCGGGGTCATACCGATTGGCTTGGAGCCCGACGTGGATACTCCTCGGTCCCTGACTCTCCGGGGTCATACCGATTGGCTTGGAGCCCGACGTGGATACTCCTCGGTCCCTGACTCTCCGGGGTCATACCGATTGGCTTGGAGCCCGACGTGGATACTCCTCGGTCCCTGACTCTCCGGGGTCATACCAATTGGCTTGGAGCCCGACGTGGATACTCCTCGGTCCCTGACTCTCCGGGGTCAAATCGATTGGCTTGGAGCTTGATTTGGATACTCCTCGGTCCCTGACTCTCCGGGGTCAAATCGATTGGCTTGGAGCTTGATTTGGATACTCCTCGGTCCCTGACTCTCCGGGGTCAAATCGATTGGCTTGCAGCGCAACTTCAATGCTCCTCGGTCCCTGACTCTCCGGGGTCAAACCGATTTGCTTGCAGCCCAACTTCGATACCTGTCAGTCCCTGGCTCTCTGAGTTCAAACCGATTGGCTTGCACCCCTGCATCGATCTTCATCGGTCCCTGACTCTCTAAGTCAAACCGATGGAATTGGAGCCCTGCATGGATACTCATTGGTCCCTGACTCTATGGAGTTAAACTGATTGGCTTGCAGCCCTGCAATGATTCTCATCGGTCTCTGATTCTCTGAGGGCAAACTGATTGATAAGATCAAACGGATTGGTCCACGATCAGTTTATATGGTGCTTTCCCCTACCATTGGGTGATAGCCAGGTTGGCATCATGATGTTGCCACAATCTGGTTTGGATTTGAGGCTGTGGTTGCTTCCTCCATACCAAAGTCAACTACCGCCAAGCTTTCGGTTAGGACCATGATTATTCCCTCTATATCCCTCGGGGGGCTGCTAGTAATCACTCATTCAGCCTTTGAGCTATGGTCACCTTGGTACACACTTGGTTGGATTCGAGGCTGTGATTATTGCCTCTATACTGAAATCTACATTGTATGCTTCATTCTGCCTCTCATTTCATTCGAATTTGACCCAGGTTTAAAGTTGCTCCCTCGATACCGAGGGATGGCAGAGTCAGCCAGATATGCAGATTTGACTTTGTTTCCATGTCAAGACCTGGTATCATGGCTATCTTGTATAGCTGTTTTGGAAGATGTGGTGCTCCCTCCTTATTGAAGTGGGCACCACCACTTGCATGTTACATTCTTGTGAGGATGTGCTTTGTCTCTGTTCACCAGAGTACTCTCGATACGAACAGTCCTCCACTCTCCACAGGACTGGAGGATCAGATCCAACAATTGGTTTGCTTTTTCTATACCTAGGGACACTTCCATTATGCACTTGGTACCAGCACGATTGGAATCGTCTTGTTCCCCTCCTTGGGGGCCTTTGGTACCATCACTCATCCTCTAACACCAAACAATATTCTTGTATCACTCACTTGATACAGATATATTCTGGGATGTGCTTTGTCTCCATGGACTGGGACCAATGCCATCGCTTCCTTTAGACTTCCAAGTCGAAGGCATGATTACGCTTCCATCCTGAGGGCAATTACCATTCCAGGTTGGCTACAACATACTGGGGTGGTTATACCCACTTTTTCCCCAGACTGGCATTAATGCCTTCATTCCTCCCTATTGGTGGCTTTCAGAATGTACTTGTTCCCTCCGTCTCAGAGGAGGGTTTTCAGTTCCCCTGTGCAAGTGTCAGTGAATGCAGTTGGTGTCTTCTTCCAAAGGCCACTACATAGGACGAGGAATACAAGCCTACTCTCCATACACACACCCCTTCCAAGAGGTTCTTATTGGTGTCACATCTATGACACATGTGACAGGCTACCTACTGTTTGGTGTCTAGCTGGGATGAGCTCATCTCGTATACTGACCATCGATTTCAGTGCAATCTTCTTGGGCCCCATTTCAGTTGGGAACTGTGTCAGTTCTTTCCCAGAAAAGCCCTTTGGGGACATCCCTGCAATCTGACCCTCTATTTCACAGATTTGTCCACCCCTGTGGACACTTCATGATCTTAGGACATGCATACTTGTCCCATCCCTCCAGGCTGACTGATGTCATAATGTCTGGTTCTTCCGAGCCTCTGGTCAAGGCGTCTTTTGGTGAGGTGGTGATAATTCAGGTCTCCACCGGCTATCCTGCCAAGGCTAACTATGCACTTTGCAGATGTCCTGGAACTTCTCTCTCTTTACAGGGAAGGTTGTACTCCCCCCGTTATAGTGCTCCATCACAGTGCACTTCACGCTTCATCACGCACCTCCGATCTATACGATAAAGGGTTTCACACCTGTCTAGGAGCTGGGCTTGTGGCTTTAACGTCTATTCCAGCTCCTGTGTTTTAAAATTCTTCTCTCATGAACCACTCATGACAAGTCAACACCATATTGCTCCTTATATATATATCGTTGCTTAGCAGTTCTCACTGTTCCTGCCAAGTCATGTTATCCTTGATCACGGGATGGGATAACATTCCCACAGGGATCTCTTTCTACGTACAGTGTGAAATCCCTTTACTTTTATAATGCTATGACTAATCTTCTAGTCGTTACTCGAACCACTATTGTTTTCTCTGGGATTTTCACCAAGAACTACATGTTTCATGCTGACAGCCTGAAACATTAAGTTACACACAGCATGTCTTGTGGGTCATAACATTGGATATTGTTATATTCTCACTCTCACTGTTGTCAGTGTCTTTACTGTGACTAGATGAGGTTCTATTCCTCTTCTCTGATGTCCACCATTATTCCAGAAACTGTTATTGAAGCTTCCCCAGTTCTATGCCATCAGCTCTCTGTATAATGCAGTATCCAGACATCCTACTGCCCACTTTGTAGTGCAGTCACTTGTTTTCTGCCGTTTTTGCTGGTGTTGCCCAACCATCTCATTGCTGGGCACAGATGGTCTATTTCACATTTTATGTGAATGCTTAGCCCTAGATTGTTTAGCGTTCTAGGCATTATTTGTCGATGCCGTAATCTTCAAACGATAGCTTAGAGGCTTTATCAGGTCTCTGCCCTTTTTCATCTTGAAAGATTCCCTTTGGCACATCTTTAATTTTGAGGGTTTGCTAAACCCTCTTTTTCCTGTTTACCAATGTCATGTCCTGGGCATTCTCTCATTGTTGCAAGTCTGTTGCATTGGTTTCCATTCATCTCCTGGATCAGACAGAGTCTGTAGTCCTTCCTCCTTGTTGTGGTATTTGTCTAATATTCCTTGTCCATTTGCAGTAGTGAACTTCTTTCACTACTTACTGGATAGCTTTGACATTATTTCCATTGCTAACAAGTCTAGGTCAGAGATTCTCCCTTGACCTTAACCTTACTTTTGCCATGCTATCACAGACCATCAAGGTCTATCAACAGAGTGTGCAACGTATGGGTTAGCTGGCAAGCCTATTTTTTTTCTACCACTGGGCATGTTCTTACCTGCATTGGTGACTGTTTCCATTATGTCTCAGTATTGGACTTTCAACTTGTCTCATAGAGTCATCATTTTAGCGGGACTGTTCGTCCCTATATTTACATGCCTAGGGCTCAGATTCACAAATGGTGATTTTGTTTGAGGCAATGTGCCGTCTCATGTGGCATGGCACTCCCTCCTCCACTGACCAAAGCTTGTCAGTCTAACCCATTTGTGTGATTCGCAGAGACCACGAAGAAGAAGGACAGATTGCTTACCTGTAACAGTATTTCTTCGAGTGGTCATCTGCGAATTCACACAAATCCCACCCATCCTCCCCTCAAGTCGTGCCCTGCCTCTTCTTCAGTCCTGGGCTGCTGCTTTGGCGTCCATGGAACTGAGGGTTTAGGCGGGAAACCGGCCAATAAGGCAGTTGGAGAGTGGGCGGGGCTACTGCCAAAACGCTTCTAAAAGCTCTAAGAAGGTTCCGAAGTTTGCTGCGCAGGCGCAGAATAACCCATTTGTGTGAATTCGCAGATGACCACTCGAAGAAATACTATTGCAGGTAAGCAGCCTGTCCTTCTGTGTCTGAGTGCATTTCTGAGAAACAAAGTAAGCACTGATGAATGGCAGGATTTCCAAGTTCTCATAGCAGAGGAGGGTGGGGGCAGTCTGAAATAGAGAAGGGTTCCTGGCAGCTGAAAGGCAGATTGAGGTTGGCAGAGAATATTTCACTTTTTGTCTCAGGTGCTGAAGGTGGCTATCCTGGCAGAGAAATATGCAGTGGATTACAGCTGGTATGTGGACACCATCCTCAACTTGATCCGTATTGCTGGGGACTATGTGAGCGAGGAGGTGTGGTATCGTGTCATCCAGATTGTCATCAACCGGGATGATGTCCAAGGCTATGCCGCCAAGACAGTCTTTGAGGTGGGTGGGACAGATCAGGGATCCTAAACACCATTTCCTTACCTGTGTGTCACACAGGAGAGAGAAGAGTTGTTTTCCTTTCTTTATGAGAGCATGAGCTGTGTGTGTGCAGCTTCTTTACTTGAGGAATGCTAACAGACATGAAGCAACCTCAGAGGAAATGTTTCTGTGGATGATCTATGAATTATTCTGTCTGTATCCATGGTTTAGACCGGGGTAGGCAACCTTTTTGAGCCGGGGGCCAGGTTGCTGTCCCTCAGACAATTGGGGGGCCGAAGCACCAAATATAAATAAATAAATTAAAATTAAAATTAAAAATTTAAAAAAATATGCATGCACACTTTCTCAGCCCCAGAAAAGCCATGGCAAAACCCCTGTGGAGATTTTGCCAAGAAAACCCCAAGAACAAGTAATAACAACAATAATCAATATCATCATGGTGGGGGGGGGGCACATCCGGCCCCCAGGCCTTAGGTTGCCTACCCCTGGTTTAGACTGTATGTGCTACTGTTTCTGCAGGAAAAACACCACACTCCAAGTTAGAAGTATTATTAGGTTTGGGGGAATCCCAAGGTTCTCAAAGGTACAAAAAACTCTTTAGAGGATAAAAATCCAAAGGAGGGGAACCCCCCCACCCGTGGCAGCCATGGAATGCTGGGTGGTGATAGGAATGGAAAGTTTGATGGAAGTGGAATGGAATTTTCTGGAGGTGGGCATGGCTGGCTGGCTGGAGCACATTGCCATGTGGAGAGTGTTCCTTTTTTGGACTACAGCTTCCAGAATTCCCCATGTAGTCTGATCAGTGGCTCTGGTGGGCTCTCCTTTTTTGGTTTCCATTTATTTATAATATTAATACATAAAACTAAGAGTTGGCCCAAGGTGTTTGGAAATTTTGCACTAGGCTCCAGATAGGCTGCATCCAGATGTCCTCTCCAGCAGGAGCAGCTGTGGAGGCGAGGAGAGTTCAGATTTCCCAATCCTCTTCTCCTCTGCTGATGCACATACCTGGCTCCAGGGCATAAGCATATTGTTAATAATAATAATAATAATAATAATAATAATAATAATAATAATTTTTATTTATATCCCGCCCCTCTGCCAAGCAATCGGGGCGGCGCACAACATATCAAAACATCAAAAACAAATAAGTCAGTTTAAGTCCCATCCCTCCTTCCCCCACCCCCTATCCCCCAAAAACAGATCAAACTGAACAATAATTAAATAACAATAATTAAAATATGCAATTTAAAAATACATAAATTATTCAGAGTCGAATTATAGTCCTTCAAGGGCTGAAAGCTGGCGGAGATTTTAAAGCCGCTGGTGCTCCTCCCCAGCCATGCAGGTGAAGCTGGTCCTCCGAGGGCTGCTGGGTGACCAGTAGTCCTCTGCGGCTTCAGGCACGCCGCCGCTTTTAAGAGACTCCGCCCGGCACAGGTGTTTTTATGGGCTTGGGGGGGAGGGAGGGGGTCCTGGTCCCCGCTGCTGTCTTCCCCGGTGCTCTCCTCCTCTTCCCTGTCCGGCACAGGTGTTTTTATGGGCTTGGGGGGGAGGGAGGGGGTCCTGGTCCCCGCTGCTGTCTTCCCCGGTGCTCTCCTCCTCTTCCCTGCCCGGCACAGGTGTTTTTATGGGCTTGGGAGGGAGGGAGGGGGTCCTGGTCCCCGCTGCTGTCTTCCCGGTGCTCTCCTCCTCTTCTCTGCCCGGCACAGGTGTTTTTATGGGCTTGGGAGGGAGGGAGGGGGTCCTGGTTCCCGCTGCTGTCTTCCCCGGTGCTCTCCTCCTCTTCCTTGCCCGGCACAGGTGTTTTTATGGGCTTGGGGGGGGGAGGGAGGGGGTCCTGGTCCCCGCTGCTGTCTTCCCCGGTGCTCTCCTCCTCTTCCCTGCCCGGAACAGGTGTTTTTATGGGCTTGGGAGGGAGGGAGGGAGGGAGGGGGTCCTGGTCCCCGCTGCTGTCTTCCCCGGTGCTCTCCTCCTCTTCCCTGCCCGGCACAGGTGTTTTTATGGGCTTGGGAGGGAGGGAGGGGGTCCTGCTCCCCGCTGCTGTCTTCTCCGGTGCTCTCCTCCTCTTCCCTGCCCGGCACAGGTGTTTTTATGGGCTTGGGAGGGAGGGAGGGGGTCCTGGTCCCCGCTGCTGTCTTCCCCGGTGCTCTCCTCCTCTTCCCTGCCCGGCACAGGTGTTTTTATGGGCTTGGGAGGGAGGGAGGGGGTCCTGGTCCCCGCTGCTGTCTTCCCCGGTGCTCTCCTCCCCATTCAGCAGCTCCATTCAGCAGCATGTTCTATTTATAGTTTTGTCAGAAGCAAAGGTGTGTTATGTTCAGTTAAAGGTCTCTTCTGCTTTAGTATTATTAGTCCTGTCCCCTTGCCCCATTTCTGCACTTTGAAATTCCTGACTCACCTAGTGGTGGTCAGTGGTTGACACATGGACCAGGCAACCATCTCTGTTAAAATCTCTTAGCAAATGGTGTGAAGTGGGAATGGTTTTGCCATGAGCCCAGTTCTAGAGAAATGGCTATATATGTTTCACACATGTCATGAATGTGGTTTCATTGTAGGTTTATTGCTGCATTTGTATCTGTCTGGCCACTGCCACAATATTGTGGACTGGAGATCTAAAAGAAATATTGAAAGACTCGAGGCATTCAGAATCTATAGGGTCTTCTTTTCTTTTCTTTTCTTTTCTTTTCCTATGGAATTAGTCAAGGAAATGGCTAAATAATATTTCAGCACAGGAATGGGTAGATTTGCAGGGATTACATTGTTTTTCACTAGAACTCTGCTGTCCACCAACTGAAGACAGGGGCAGAAGTGTTTCAGGAAAACAGATACAAAAATAAAGGTGTCTTTGAGTGTATGCTTAGCCTAGGAGCTTGTTTTCAGTATTGGAATTCACTCAAAAATCCTTTCACACCAAATATGTTCCTGCCCCTCCCCCATCTTCCTTGATTTTAGGAATCTACTTTAGAGGGAAAAGAAGTTGGAAATCCTTTGTGAACTACTGCAAATTGTATAGAAATTTACCTTCTCTCCATCCCAATTCTAGAAGGTCCCTCAATCATGCAGCCAATGATTGTACAGTATACCACATGGAAGGATCTTTTCACGCTGCTCTCTCCTTGCGTTTTCATCCACAATGAAATGCATATGCTCTTGTTTTTCATAGGCCCTGCAGGCTCCCGCTTGTCATGAGAACATGGTGAAGGTTGGAGGCTACATCTTAGGGGAGTTTGGGAACCTCATTGCTGGAGATCCTCGCTCCAGGTAGGGAATTGTGGGAGGAAGTAAAGTGAATACAAATTTGTTGCCTTGGAAGGAGGAAACTGGAAGCTTGTGGGTGTTGGTTCATCGTTTCTTCCTTTTCTTATCCTCCAAACAACCTAGTACAGACCTTCTACTGATACAGTAGCTTTCTGTATACAAGGAACTGCTTTTTATGAAGAATAACTCAGCCATGCAAGCTGCTATCTGCAGTGGTACAACCCAAACATATGTTTACCACTTTATAAGAACTATAGTTTACTTCTGCTGAGGAAGTCTCAATCTTTTCTTGTCTAGGTGGTACATATTACAATGCTTCAGTTCAAATTTTATCCTTTTACTCTCACTTGCCTGTCACCTAAACTCCTAAGTCACAACTGATTGTGCCCTCTCATTCATTTTCTGTATCTTCCACCAGCCCTCTGGTGCAGTTCAACCTCCTGCACTCCAAATTCCACCTCTGCAGTGTCTCTACACGAGCTCTGCTTCTCTCCACCTACATCAAGTTCATCAACCTCTTCCCCGAGACCAAGGGCACCATCCAGGAAGTGCTGCGTTCTGACAGCCAGATCCGCAATGCTGATGTGGAGCTCCAGCAGCGTGCTGTTGAATACCTCAAGCTCAGCTCTATTGCCAGCACTGATGTCCTGGTAAGGGCAGGGCAGGGGCCTAGAAGTGCTGATAAGGTGTGGGCTGGACAAGGAGTTACTCAGGTTCAACCTATCAGAGAATGGAAGGCTCTTTTGTTAAGAATTCTGACAGTTACAGAGCTGCCTCATAAACATGTATTCTTTGGGCAGCTTATAAAATAAAAAGTTGGGTGTGCAGTTGACAAGGGTTCTCCGTGAGTTAAATCAGTGAGTTTTTGGTCAGCGGCCCATCTTTGATTTCTTACTATAGAAACTTAAAGGTGGTGCCATACTAAACACATCGTGATCATAAAGTGTGCTGCAATGTCTCTTTAAAACAAGGTGCACAGGGAGCATGCACCTTGTTTTCAGGCTGAATTGACCTTCCTTGATTGGGAGGAGGGAGACCAGCTATCATGGTAATGTCCCATTTCCTCAGGAACAAAAGGCAGCCTCCAGTTTTCTGTCTGGAGGTTGTGGGGACTCTAGTAAGTAAACCAATTTGTGTTCTGCTTCAGTAACAAAAGATAGCTCCAGGCTGGTACTCTAAGCCAACTTCCAGCAGAGCAATTCATTTTAAAAACAAGGTCTATGCTCCCTTTGTGCCTTGCCTTAACAGAAAACTGCAGGTTTGCTGCTGCTGCAAGTCAATAGTAGGATGGTAGGAGAAAAAATAAAACTAAAAAAGAAAAGAAAAAAGAAACTAGGTTTTTTTTTGCCTACTTCTGCCATAGTATATCTTCTTAGCAGGGGAAATTTCTGTTCCTTTGGTGGTTCTGAAAAAAATAAGAGAAAATTTTGGCTACTGCCTCGCAGCTGTCGTGGGAAAAGTGTTTGGCCATACAGGGCTTGACCATTTGAATCTTTTGACCCGTTTCACTGGTGAATTACAGTCATCAAGCTCTTTACCTCAAAAGGCCCGTGGTTTTAGCCTTGTACCAGAGCCATAAAGTTGCCTGGCAAACATCAATGACTATTCCCCATTCTCTTCCTTTCTCACACAGGCAACGGTGCTAGAGGAGATGCCTCCATTCCCTGAACGAGAGTCATCTATCTTGGCTAAACTCAAGAAGAAAAAGGGCCCTGGAGCAGGCAGTGAGCTGGATGATGGCAAAAAGGACCCCAATTCTGAGATCAATGGGGGCATGGAGCCCTCAGCCAGCACTGCTGTGAGTAAAAGGAAGAGAGTGGGAGGTGGAAGTTCCTTTGAGAGAAAGTGGCACTTTGTGGGTAAGATCACTACTTACCGGAAAAAGGAAGATCTCAGGAGTAAGAGCCTGGGCAGCAGTGGTGAGAACTAAAGGCCTGATTTTACTCCCAAGTATATTTGTTGTAAATTAGAACCTCTTAGGCTGTATACCAGCTTTTTTCTAAGCTGGTGCATGTAAAATATGCTGGGCTATGTTTCCTTTTCCATCATATTTTAGGCCATTTCAGCTTAGTCAAAAAACCAATATGACAAGCTAGGCTCACCTTCAACTCCTGAAAGGAAGTGAGATAAAATTGATATAAACGTGTCCAATTTGTCCAGATAGTCCCACTGCCGAATCTGAGTTTTTCTGGACACATTTTAGTGCAATAATAGAGAAAAAGCATGCTCTCACATTACTAGTACTGGCATCTTTTCCTTAGTGATAGGTACCAACATGCTTGGGATCAGTTCTCAAGTCTGGAACATGGAAGCAGTACACTGTCCTGTGTTTTTTTTTTACTTTTCCCTTTTCTTCCTTTCAGTCAACACCATCCCCTTCTGCGGACTTGTTAGGCCTTCGAGCAGCCCCAGCCACCGCCTCTGGTGCCCCAGCCAGTGCTGGCAACCTCCTGGTGGATGTCTTCTCTGATAGCCCGTCAGCTGCAACAGGCCTTGTGCCTGGGGCTGAAGAAAACTTCTTGAGGTGAGGAAGCAATGGTGTCACTCAGATATAGCCTCTTTTGTTTTTCTCCCTCTGTTTTCCTGAACGGAATAAGAGCAGAGCAACAGTTTAGAAAGTGTACAGGAGCAAATAACAGAAGTTTGCAAGTCAGGACAAAGTTTCTGGAGTTCCTCTGTCAAGGAGTTGTGAGCCATTTCTGGGGTGAGAGCTTGCCCAGTGGACTGTTGTTTTCCCCCCCCACCCCCGCCCTTTGCATGGCTGGTTTAGAGATCTTGTAGGAGAGAGACAACAATATTTTATTGGTAAACCACCTGCTGAAGGATCAGGGGTTCAGTTTCTGGCTTCTTATGAAGGACCCAAATAGCCAGGGATGGGAGGGAGGACCCCTGGCAATATCAGTAGATAATACAAGGAGAGAGAGATCAATAGACAGACTTGGTATAAAAGGCACCTTCCTCTGTTCCAGTTGGAGTCCTGGGTATTCCCCCATCCCCAGATATTTCTTTTCATTGGGTAGGTTTTATGGATTTTTGGGTTCTGGTTCCCAGGTGGTTGGGGACCTCATGGGCTTTCTCTGTCTCCTTGGGAGAGAGGCATGTGTTAGTCCTCATAGTCTTGTCTTGCCATTTTTTCACCCTGTGTGTGTGTATGTATATCTGTCTGTCTCTCTTCTTTCTCTATTGCCTCCTGGGAATGGTTTCCTCTTTCTTTCTTTCTTTCTTTCTTTCTCTCTCTCCCTTTCTCTTTCTTGCTCTCTCTTGGATGAAGCAGTGATTTGGAGCCACCTCCTGAGAGTCCTGCGTCCTTATTGGTGGAGGCTGGCCTGCCTGCAGAGTAAGGGGCTGAAACACTCTCTCCCTCCACTGATTCTGCCCACCCTGCAATCCTGATTCCCTGTCTCAGTGGTGCCTCTTGATGAGTCCTGTTCTTCCATTAGGGTTTCTGACAGCGGGATGGATGGATGCTTTTAGTGTCTGAGTTTGACTTGACTCTAGTACTTGGTGAGAGCAGAAGGGCATGATAATGATAGTGATAATGATAACGATAATAATAGGTAAAATTCCACAAGTTTTAAAAAGAAGCAAGACTGCATTCTGTCTCTGTAGGGATACTTTGGCCTCCAGATCAATTTTGGACTAAATCTCCTATAGTCCCTTACCGCTGGCCATGCTGACTACAGCTTCTGGGAGCTGTTGCTCCAAACATTTGGAGGCCTATATGTTCCCGACCCCTTGTGTAGATAATAAGGGAGACTTTTTACAGCAGGAGCTCCTTGTCCTTACCATCAGAACCCTCCAAGGCCTTGCCATTCTCCCTGCTTTCCTCCCTCACCATTCTTTAGCACTTTGTACAGATAACACCAAGACATGGTCTTCAGTCCTTCAGCTCCACCATCCAAAAAGTCTCCTGATCCTTTAAAAAGCTACTCTTTTTTTACCTGCTGCCCCATATGCTTGGAGATGCCTCCTGAATACCTGTGTGATGCTAACTTGCTTAGTCCTGTCACATCCTTCCTCAAATCCTGTCTTTTCCCATGGCACCACAGGTACAGCCATCTTGTTTCCATGCCCTCCTGTAATTCAGCCCCCCCCCCCCCAATACATGATTTCTTTGTTTTCTCCACTTCCATTTTTTCTTTCTTTCTTTCTTTCTTTTTTTTTGTTTTTTTTTTTTTTGTTATTTCCTCTGTGTGAAACTTTGGATGGTAAGCTGCTTGAGGCAGGGGATGGTGCTGTATCCTCAGGTAATGGTGACATAAAACCAAAGTGAGCAGCTAAAAGGGAATTCCCAGTGCTACAAAAATTGCCTCTAGACTACTGTTGTCAGAGATTTTTGCAGCTTGCAGGTGGGTTGGTAGGGAGCATAATTGCCTGAGACACTCATTTTTGCATTCTGTGAGTGAGACATTGGGATCTAGAGTGCAGGGTGTATGCAATTTCACATTGTGTAGGGAAGAAGAGTAGGTTAGAGCCAGGGCTTCAAAAAACCATATCAGCTGGAGATTCTGAGCATCCTTGTCCAAAACCACTTTTCCCAGCCCACATTTGAGTCCTTGACGGCCAAAACTGGTGGGCTCTCAATGACAACTGTTTGAGTACCTCACACAGATGTGAGACAGGGGTAGGCAACCTTTTTGAGCCAGGGGCCAGGTTGCTGTCCCTCAGACAATTGGGGGGCCGAAGCACCAAAAATAAATAAATAAATAAATAAATAAATTTTAAGAAAAATTAAAAATGCATGCACACTCTCTCAGCCCCAGAAAAGCCATGGCAAAACCCCTGTGGAGATTTTGCCAAGAAAACCCCAAGAACAAGTAATAACAACAATAATCAATATCATCATGACGGGCAGCGGCGGCGGTGGCGGTGGGGGGCAGCAGGTGACGGCGGCAGGACTAGCCTGGGGCCGGTCCAAAGGCCTCGGGGGGCCGCATCCGGCCCCCCCCCCCGGGCCTTAGGTTGCCTACCCCTGGATGTGAGTGCTTGAATGCAGAACTCTAGGATTTCTAGGAAAGAGCCTTTTGAATCAGGAGGAAGTATGTGGTTCTGGAGTTCTTGGAACTCCAGTAAAATGAATGTTTTAAAAGGTCAGAGATTTGGATAGCTTGTTGATAGGATTCTTGGATGGTTGGAGCAGGTATGTATATTTGTGCATAAGAGAGGGAAAAGGAGAGGAAGCATGTGCATGTTCCCCAATATGATAAAAATGTAAACCTTTCTTTGCTGTCATCCCTTGCAGTGGTTCCCAACCCAGGGTTGCCAAATGTTCTTGGATTAAAACTCCCACCATTCCTAGCCAGCATGATTGGAGGAGGTAGTAGGAGGTTTACTCCAGTAGTATCTGGGGACTTGAAAGTCAGGAATCATTGCTTCAGTGAGGGGGTAGGCATAATTCTGTACCACTGGCTATGCTGTGTGGGCCTGATGGGATTATAATACAAAATGTTGGGAGGGCATTCAGTTGCCAACCCTTGCTTTAGAGGTCCTTAGGAATGGTGCCCACCCCTCTGCCTCCTTGCTTGCTGTGTTGCATGCTGCTTTTGTGTCTCTCTGTGTGTTTGGGTTTGTTTCTTTCCTGCCTCTTTCTGGTACTAACATGGTGCTGCGCCCTGGTGACTCATCTTTTCTGCTCTTTCTCTCCCCTGCTGGCCCCTTTGCTATGTCCCTTGGCCACCACCTTCAGCTCAGGGGCTGCTACTTCTGTCTCTGAGGACCCAGCTTTGCCTATTGCTGAGGCCGATGAACTGCTTCACAAGTAAGATCCTGCGGTAGGGCTGTGGTTCTTAGACACTTGGTGGGGTGGACAGCGGGTGGCGGCCATGGAGCAACTTGAACGCAGCTCCTCCTTGACACTTGAGTGGGAAAGTGTCCTCACCAGCCTGGTTCTACTTTTGCTACTTACTACACCCAGCACCCTTTTCTACTGTGTCCTGTAGTTCAGCTCCATTAATGGGAGATGCGAAAACAGAGCTTGGAAAAATTTCTTTTTAGATTACAACATTCAGAATCCCCCAGCTAGCATGGGTTTCTGAATTCTGAGAGTTGTAAAAGTAACCCTGCTTTGGGGAATCACAGGGTCTCCCTGAGTAGCAAGGTGTTTTTTGGTTTTTTGTTTGGTGCACCAGTCCACTGGGACTGAGGGAGTCACTATTGAGATTTTAAGAGAGCAAGAGGAGGAGTTGACCAACAGTGTACCAAAATATGGGTACTAAGCAGAACCTGTAGTGTGGTGAAGCTGCTGACAAACCAAAATGACTGGATTGCTCACAAAAATGCCCTGTGGATTCTACATGCACCTAACTGACTCCCTATGGCTCATTATAGGTTTGTGTGTAAGAATAATGGAGTGCTGTTCGAGAACCAGTTGCTCCAAATCGGAGTGAAATCAGAATTCCGGCAGAATTTGGGTAAGTGTGTTTAAGCAGGTTGAGGCCTGTACTGGATTCCACAAAGAACCACATACTAGGAATTGGGTCTTCCAGTTCCCATGTGCTGTCTAGTCTCGGGGACCAAAACTGGTTTTGTGTAATACTGACATTGCAGGGAACATGTACCAGGGTCACTCTAAAACTACCATGCTTTCTCTAGCTCTCTTCTGTAATGGAACTGGTGTGTGCCATCTAGAAATCCTCTTGGGCATCCACTCTCTCCTTACCTCCCATGGCAAAGTGCTCAAGCAATATACTGGAATGCCCTAGTATTACCGGTAGATATCTCCTGGGCTTTGCCTGGTTTCCTACAGTCTACCTGCTAAACTTCTTTGGAACTGTGGTTCCATCCCAAACAATATCATTGATTATGAAAGGGAACCGAGGCCATTTAGCTAAATCCTTGTGAGACTGCCTTATTTGTGGCTTGTTAAAGAGCTATTCATCCTACAGGCAAACTTTTGGAAACAAAGTAGCTGTAATGCAATAGCTAGTTTTTACAATGTCATGCCCTCAGCCTAATGTCATACAAATACTGAAAAGGAGGGAAAATGGGGGAGAAGAATGTGCAGGGTGTGGGTGGGCAGAAATCGAAAAGGAGAATGGCAGAGTGAAAGACTGAGGGAGAAAGCTCCAGTTTACTTTGATTCCATCCTGGCCACTGCTGAAATGCAGACCATGATAGATTACTCCTAAGGTAGAGTTGGGGTAGCATATTTCTTGTAACCAATTTTGTAGGGCCCTTTAAACCATCCTGAAAGTTATTCTACTGAAATTTGGTAGCAACCAAGAAAAATCCACGTAAGTAAACAAAATGAAGTTTTCCGAATTCCCACCAAATTTTGATGGCAACTGTGGCAGGGGGGAGCAGCAAGACTGGAGTAAATGTCTCCAGGTTACCTCTAGAGAGGGCATTTAGGGCAAACATTTCACTTTTTGTGTGTGGGGTATGGCCTTCCAAGATCTCCTAGTGGGCTAATGCAGTTCCCTACTCTTCAACAGTTGCCCACCGCTGGCCTAGAGCCACCAAAATTGGCCATCTCAGCCCTAAAGAAATGTGGTCATTGAGGAAAAAAAGATACTCCACTCCTGATTTCAGATTTCACTTGATTTTTGAGACCTGATAGAAACTGTGAGCTGTGGTATTTTATTGAAATGGAAAGTGTGTGTAATGGATCCAGTTGGTCAGGCATCTTTCTCCTTCCCATTTAAGATCAGCCAGTGATGTTAGGACACACTAAGAAATTCCATACCATTAAACAATATTTTCTTTGCTTCTTCAGGCCGGATGTATCTCTTCTATGGGAACAAAACATCCGTCCAGTTCCAGAGCTTTACTCCTACAGTCAGCTATCCAGGAGACTTGCAGAGCCATATCCTTTTTGTGAACAAGTGGGCTGGGGAAGTTGTAGATGGTTGGTTTGAGGCGCTCTGGTTTTGTTCTTTCACTCCTTGGTGGGGATAGTGCCTAGTTCCTTAGTGCCACTTACAGCTCAATATCCAGACAAAAGCAGTGGAGCCACTGGTGGAAGGTGGTGCTCAAGTCCAACAGGTCCTGAACATTGAGTGCCTGAGTGACTTCACAGAGGCCCCCCTCATCAACATCAAATTCCGGTATGTTGTTCAATATTTCAGGCTGCTGTCAAACAATAGAGGAATAGTGTTCTTGCTGTTTGGTACTGGGTGATCAGAAATGGCTGAAGCAAAGGCAGATCTGAATCTACACGACACCTCATTACCACCTCTGCACTAGAGCAGAGAGTATTGATGCCAGGTCTGCTAACTGTTTGAAAAGTTGGAGAGTGTGAGGTTGCATTGTTTAAACTCTACCTTCTACTCCTCATTGTTGTGGAGAACTTAAAATCTGTATATGTGCCAGACTGAATAAGAGCAGTACGATGTTTCCAATAGTTATCTGCATTGATGCATCTGTCCTTTCCTTTGACTCTGTCTTCCCGCCCCCATTTTTGAACTTTACTCCTCCCTCATTGATTTGTTATAACTAGCAGGTTGTACTATAATGCGGTTAACAAAGAGTCTGAAAAAGAAGCTCTTTTAGTGTCTTTTAGTGCCCTCTCAGCTCGCCTCTTTTTCCTTAGACTAACTGGAATTTTTTTAACAACATTGGCATTAGAAGAATAGTGAAGGTGAGCTAGAGAAGTCCCACAGACTGTTGTATTGTAGCAGCATGTCTGCAGTAATCAGTACTGTAAAACTTGAGTTGGAAAAGAGCAAGATTCTGTTCTAGCCGATCCTACTGTAGCTGAGCGTGCCCATGTATAACTGACATGGTAAACAGCAGTTGCCTACAGAAATGTAGGAATAACAGAGAGAAAGGGAGAGCAAACCAGCTGCTAGCATATTAAGCATAAATCTGTAAGTTTGGGCCATAGAATGGAAATCATAAGAAAAGTGGAGGCTGGTGAAATTAAAGTTACTCCTAAATGCATTTTTGAAGGAAGCCTTTAGGTGGTCTCTAGAAGATTCAAAATGTTTTTATTTACTTTGTTGTTGTTGGTAACTGCCCTTGAGTTAATCTTGACTTATGGCAACCCTATGGATGAAACTCCAAGACCCTCTGTCCTCCACTGTTCTACTTAATTCCTGCAATCCCATACCCGTGACCTCCTTAATAGAGTCCATCCATCTAGCATGTGGCCTTTCTCTCTTCCTGCTTCCTTCCATCTTCCCCAGTATTATTGTTTTTTTCCAGAGTCCTCTCTTCGCATGATGTGTCTGAAGTACGACAGTCTCAGTTTGGTCATCTTGACTTCCAGGAAGGTTTCCCGTTTGATCTGCTCTAGGACCCACTTCTTTGTCCTTTTGACTGTCCATGGGATCCTCAGCACTCTTATCCAGCACCATATCTTAAATGAATTGATTTTCTTCCTAGCATCTTTCTTAACTGTCCAGCTCTCACATCCTTATATGGTAATAGGGAATACAATGGCTTGTATGATTCTAACTTTTGTGGTCAATTGTATTATCTCTGCATTTTAGAATCTTTTCTAGTTCTTTCATAGCCACCCTCCCCATTCTTAGTCTTTTTCTGATTTCCTGACTGCAGTCCCCATTTCTATCAATGTTTGATCCCAGGTATGGGAATTCTTTACTATTTCTATTTCTTCATTGTCTAGGTTGTGAAGGTCATTATTTTTGTTTTCTTTGTGGTCAGCATTAAGCCTGCCTTTGCACTTTCTTCTTTGACCTTCCTTAGTAGGTGTCCCAGGTTTTCTGCTAGTATTATGGTGAGGTTTTCTGCTAGTATTATGGTGTCATCTACATATCTTAATATACTTATGAAAGGCTTACTTGGTCTTGTTTCATTTCATAGGCGCATAAAATAAAAACCTCTCTGAAACATGTAGAGCTGCTCTTCTTTTTTTCTGATATAGGAAGTTACCGTATTTTTCGCCATATAAGGCTCCTTTTGTATCCTAGCTTAACTAACTCGTCATTAATGCACAAATTCCATGCTCTGGCACTTTGTTTTAACCCATACAATGCTTTCTTTAATTTATAAACTTTCTGACTACCAATTTCTTCAAAACCTTGTGGCTGCTCCATAAATATCTCTTCATCTAAACTAGCATTTAAGTAGGCTGTTTCAAAGTCAAAATGCTCTACAACTAAACTTCTTTTTGCTGCTACAGCCAGAACCATTCTCAGACTTTCTGGCTTTGCAGTTGGAGAATATGTCTTGTCATAGTTCTCATACTGCTGTTGTGCAAAACCCTTAGCTACTAACCTAGCTTTATACTTAATACTTCCATCTGGCATTTCTTTCTTTTTGTACACCCACTTACAACCAATTACTTTCTCGTCCTTGGGTCTGTCAACAACTTCAAAAACATCTTTATTTACCAGACAACCAAACTCATCATCCATTGCATCAATCCATCTTTCCTGTTCTTCTCTAGACAAACTTTCCAACTCTTCAAAACTTTCAGGCTCTTCCACTGCTAAACAAGCTCTTGCATTTGTCACAACAAACCTATCTGGAGGCTTTCTAACTCTGTGACTACGTCTGGGAATAAACTCTGCTGATCTGCCTCTTTCATCCTCACTTTCTGTACTGGGAGTTACAGTTCTATGACTAAATCTCTTGTCTTCAGTCATTCTAGTAGTAATGGGTCTAGATTGTGTCTCATTATCTGAAGAACTATCACTGCTGCTAGTGGATGCTTCTGGCTTAACTGAAACCCCTCCGTTTCCTGAAGTTGGTTCAGTTTGTGTTTCTGGCTCATTTGAATTTCCTAACCTCAAGAAAACTTCTTTATTTGCATGCAGTTTGTCCCAACCGGCATGTCTCTCGAAATTTGCAGACCTAGAATACTGCACTTCTTTTCCACCTAAATGAAACTTGTAGCTATTTCCAGAATAACCCAAAAACCTAAGCCTTCTACTTTTGGGTTCTCCTTTCTTCCTGAAACAAGCTGGTATGTAAACATAAGCAAACTGTCCAAAGACTCTCAAATACTTGTAATTTGGCACTCTCCCATACAATACCCTGTAGGGAATGTCTTCAATTTCAGAATGATACAGTCTGTTACTAATATGTGCTGCTGTCAAAGTTGCTTCTGCCCAGAAACTATCTTTTACCTCTGCATCTGCCATCAAACAAGCCGTTATTCTTTTTATATCTTGTATTTTCTCAGCTAAACCATCTTCGTTAGGACAAGCAGGATTAGTAGTTTCATGCCTTATCTTTTGAAACCAATTAAACAATTGATTACTTAGAAACTCTCCTCCCCGGTCAGTAACAATGGTGCCTACTCTAATATCAAATTGTCTTTCCACCATTCTCACCCATGCTTTTAAACTTTGCCCAGCGTCAGATTTGTTTTTCAATATTCTTACAAAAGCAAACCTTGTATACCTATCAACAATTACCAGAAAATATTTGCTTCCCCCTAAAGATAAACAATTAGCTTGGGCAACATCTGCATGTACAAACTGAAATGGTCTTTGGGCAATTCTTTTGGTTTTCTTGGCTACTGGAAAAGCTCTGACCTTTATCTGATTACATACAGTACAATCTAAGTGATTTTTGCATTCAGCAACTTTTAAATCTGGACACATACTGATTAACTTCTTTAAACATTTGAAACTAGCATGGCCAAATTTTCTATGGAGTTCATGTATACAGTCTTTGTGAATTGGACTATTGTCTATGTTATTAGCATTTTCAACCCTGTAGCTATCAATATTGTCTTCCAAATAGTAAAGTTTATCCTTTTTCAAGCCTATGCCTCGCAATTGCCCATTCAGTTTTATCTTACACATGTCCTTTTCAAATATAACTGTGTAATCTCTGTCTGTTAACCTGCTCACTGATAACAAATTATTTTCTAACTCCTTTACATGTAACACATCATTAAAGTTTTCCTTTAGCCCAGGAATGAAAACTGTACCCATTTGATTTACAGTACTGAGCTCTTTCCCATCAGCTAAAACTACAGTATTTACATTAGCTGATTTTCTATTACCGTATTTTTCGGCATATTACACGCACTTTTTCTTCCCCAAAATGACGGTGGGGAAGTTGGTGCGCCTAATAGGCCGAATGTAGCTCCCCTCCAAGGCCTCTGCTCGTACTCGGTGGTTCAATGGGCTGCTCCTGGGATCGGAGGCCGAGCAGCCCATTGAACCACCGAGGACGCAGGGGGAAGGAGCGTTGCTTTCCCTGGGACCATGCTGGGGTCGGAGCACTCCTCCGACCCCAGGATCACCCCAAGGAAAAAAAGGTTGCTTTCCATGGGGCAATGCTGGGGTCGGACGACGCCTCTGACTCCAGCATCGCCCCATGGAAAGCTTCCTTGGGGCGATCCTGGGGTCGGAGCACTCCTCCGACCCCAGGATCACCCCAAGGAAAAAAAGGTTGCTTTCCATGGGGCAATGCTGGGGTCGGACGACGCCTCTGACTCCAGCATCGCCCCATGGAAAGCTTCCTTGGGGCGATCCTGGGGTCGGAGCACTCCTCCGACCCCAGGATCACCCCAAGGAAAAAAAGGTTGCTTTCCATGGGGCAATGCTGGGGTCGGACGACGCCTCTGACTCCAGCATCGCCCCATGGAAAGTTTCCTTGGGGCGATCCTGGGGTCGGAGCACTCCTCCGACCCCAGGATCACCCCAAGGAAAAAAAGGTTGCTTTCCATGGGGCAATGCTGGGGTCGGACGACGCCTCTGACTCCAGCATCGCCCCATGGAAAGCTTCCTTGGGGCGATCCTGGGGTCGGAGGGCGCCTCCAACCCCAGCATTGCCCCGAGGAAAGCAATGTTGCTTTCCTTGGGCGGATGCTTGGGTCGGAGGACGCCTCCGACCCAGGCATCCACCCAAGGAAAGCAACCAGGCTTTCCCTGGAGGGATCCTAGGGTCTGAGGCGTCCTCCGTGGGCCGGAGGATGCCTCAGACCCCAGGGTCCCTCCAAGGAAAGCCTGGCTGCTTTCCTTGCTGGGATCCTAGGGTCTGAGGCATCCTCCGTGGGCCGGAGGACGCCTCAGACCCCAGGGTCCCTCCAAGGAAAGCCTGGCTGCTTTCCTTGCTGGGATCCTAGGGTCTGAGGCGTCCTCCGTGGGCCGGAGGACGCCTCAGACCCCAGGGTCCCTCCAAGGAAAGCCTGGCTGCTTTCCTTCCAGGGATCCTAGGGTCTGAGTCATCCTCCGTGGGCCGGAGGACGCCTCAGACCCCAGGGTCCCTCCAAGGAAAGCCTGGTTGCTTTCCCTGGAGGGATCCTAGGGTCTGAGGCATCCTCCGTGGGCCGGAGGACGCCTCAGACCCCAGGGTCCCTCCAAGGAAAGCCTGGCTGCTTTCCTTCCAGGGATCCTAGGGTCTGAGTCGTCCTCCGTGGGCCAGAGGACGCCTCAGACCCCAGGGTCCCTCCAAGGAAAGCCTGGCTGCTTTCCTTGCAGGGATCCTAGGGTCTGAGTCGTCCTCCGTGGGCCGGAGGACGCCTCAGACCCCAGGGTCCCTCCAAGGAAAGCCTGGTTGCTTTCCCTGCAGGGATCCTAGGGTCTGAGTCGCCCTCCGTGGGCCGGAGGACGCCTCAGACCCCAGGGTCCCTCCAAGGAAAGCCTGGCTGCTTTCCCTGCAGGGATTCTAGGGTCTGAGTTGTCCTCCGTGGGCCGGAGGATGGCTCAGACCCCAAGGTCCCTCCAAGGAAAGCCTGGTTGCTTTCCCTGGAGGGATCCTAGGGTCTGAGGCATCCTCCGTGGGCCGGAGGACGCCTCAGACCCCAGGGTCCCTCCAAGGAAAGCCTGGCTGCTTTCCTTGCAGGGATCCTAGGGTCTGAGTCGTCCTCCGTGGGCCGGAGGACGCCTCAGACCCCAGGGTCCCTCCAAGGAAAGCCTGGTTGCTTTCCCTGCAGGGATCCTAGGGTCTGAGTCGCCCTCCGTGGGCCGGAGGACGCCTCAGACCCCAGGGTCCCTCCAAGGAAAGCCTGGCTGCTTTCCCTGCAGGGATTCTAGGGTCTGAGTTGTCCTCCGTGGGCCGGAGGACGCCTCAGACCCCAAGGTCCCTCCAAGGAAAGCCTGGTTGCTTTCCCTGGAGGGATCCTAGGGTCTGAGGCATCCTCCGTGGGTCGGAGGACGCCTCAGAACCCAGGGTCCCTCCAAGGAAAGCCTGGTTGCTTTCCTTGCAGGGATCCTAGGGTCTGAGGCGTGCTCCGTGGGTCGGAGGACGCCTCAGAACCCAGGGTCCCTCCAAGGAAAGCCTGGTTGCTTTCCCTATAGAGATCCTAGGGTCTGAGGCGTCCTCCGTGGGTCGGAGGATGCCTCAGACCCCAGGGTCTCTCCAAGGAAAGCCTGGTTGCTTTCCCTGGAGGGATCCTAGGGTCTGAGGCGTCCTCCGTGGGTTGGAGGACGCCTCAGACCCCAGGGTCCCTCCAAGGAAAGCCTGGTTGCTTTCCTTGCAGGGATCCTAGGGTCTGAGACGTCCTCCGTGGGTCGGAGGACGCCTCAGACCCCAGGGTCCCTCCAAGGAAAGCCTGGTTGCTTTCCCTGGGTGGATGCCGTGGGTCTGAGGCGTCCTCCGTGGGTCGGAGGACGCCTCAAACCCCAGGATCCCTCCAAGGAAAGCCTGGTTGCTTTCCTTGGGTGGATGCCTGGGTCGGAGGCATCCTCTGACTGTATTTTATTAAGAATCTTTTTTTCCTAGATTTTCCTCCTTTAAAATTGGATGCGTCTTATATGCCGAAAAATACGTCAAATTAATATTGTTACACATTGAAGATGATGCTCCTGAATCAATTAACCATTTACAATTAGCATTTTGTTTTTCCTTAATCATGGTTGCAAACCCCTTTTTGTTACCACTGTCCTTCAAAAATGGAGGTTTGGACTGCTTTTGATACTGCCGCGGCTGCCATCTGCTCTCTCCTTGCTTGCTTCTCTCAGCAGCAAATTGTTTACAATGTCTCTGCAGGTGACCAATCTTTTTACAATAAAAACACCTCCGTTGCTCCCTTGTAGAAGCTGCTTCTTCCTGCTTTCGTAGTTCAGGCGTTGTTTGTTGTTTTGGCACAGTCCTTAAACGTGCTGAGTCACCCTGCTCAGACTTTCTTCTCAAGTTTTCTTCCAATATTCTGGCAACAATTAAGTCTCTGTTCAGCTCAGCTTCTGGCAAATTTTGCAAGCTATTTGTAATGTTGTCCCAAGAAGAGTCTAGCGATTCCAGCAAAATATAACACTGCTGCTCTTTGCTAATTTCCACTCCTCTCAGTTCAGCTTGCACAAATAAATCTTGCATTGTTTTTAAGTGTTCTATCACACACTGTCCTTTAGTCATCTTTTGTCTGTAAATTCTTTTAGACCAAAGCATTTTTGCAAACGCAGTTGAAGGAGTGTGTAATCTCTGCAAGGTATCCCACACATCCTTGGCGGACACTTTATCTCTTACGTCGTTAATCAAGTCTTCTTCTAGCATGAGATAAAGACATGCTTTTGCTTTAGCGTCTCTTTCTCGAGTGGCTGCATTAGCATCAGCTGCCAGCCCTGTTTCAACTGTCGACCACAGAGACTCCTTTATTAGTAGAGATTGGGCATATATCGTCCAGGTAGAGTAGTTGTTTCTATTTAATTTACTAAACTTTAGTATCTCCATCTTAATTTGTGCAGTGACTCAATTTGACACAGTCCCTCTGAGTATGCACAGCAGACAAAACACAAAATGATTTACTCACAAGGCTCCACAAAACCTTCCACTCTCTGGAACTTTCAGCTTCTGTGGATGCTGGTTGCTCTAGTATCTGGGCCCATAACCCATGTCAGGGATGATGGGAGTTGAAGCTCTTCACCTCTGGCTCTAACTCTCCACCTTGTTATGCAGCAGAGCTGACCAGCTTTGATCAGTGATTGATGCTTCTTTCCCAAGCAGCAGAGTTTCAGAGAATAGGCTGAAGACCCTGACAAACTCTCCAAGCCTTCTCTCTCTTCTTTCTGAGATGTCTCCAAACTTCTCCAGGATTCTTCTGGTTCTTGTATCTTCCCTCAAGACACCAGACAACTCAGTAGTCTTATATAAAAGATCTACTTTATTCTACTATATACATAAATACTATATGCCCTACAAATCACAATCTCTACTTCACCAAAATACTCCACACTACTCCACAATGTCATTAGCAAACATTGCAATTTATAGCCATTGTTAGACACCACCCACCAGTCAGTTTCCACCCAGTGGGTGTGTACATACATCTTGATTGGTCCACATAGATCATCCCATACCTAAGACCAACCCGAGTGTTTAATCACTTTACCTTGACCACTTAATGAGTCTCAGGTGTTTGCAATCTATCACAGGTGTTCTCAATGTACCTTCTATAACTTTGTCCTTGGCTCTCAAGGCTTCTTAATTATATTATCTTTTTCACCTGTGTATCTTCCTGATTGCTCCTGCTTAGTCACTTTGACATTCACATACATATTTTTATTTCTATTACTGTATATCCCATGTTGCTTTTTCCTTAACAATAACATCTTGATGGGGGACACCTTGCTTAGATTTCTTTGCCACTTCAGAGAATGTGCAGTGTCCACTATTCTGCACCAGAGCAGGTTTAGGGACAGGCTCCCTAGGAGACACCTTCCTTTTGAATTGGAGCCGTCGCTTCCTTTATGCTTTTCCCCCGCTCCCACTGGTGGTGAGGATTATGGCCAAAATGACTGAGGACAGATCCAATGCAATTCTAGTGGCTCCTTACTGGCCGAGACAACCTTTGGCTTGCCCCTCTCCTCCACTTGCCCAGGGGCCAGTACCTCAAGCTCCTGAACTGGCTGGACCTTCTCTCTCACTCCAGTGGCGCAGTCTTTCACCCGGACCTACGCAGCCTTCACATGACAGCTTGAGGATCTGGCCTTGACTGTTCCAGAACATCTGCGGGTCCTCTCTGTGTCCAGGAAAGACTCAACCAAGCAGTCTTACTCCTACAGATGGAAGCATTTCTGTGCCTTTGCCAAGGCCAGAGCTGAGCCCTCTTCACCTGTTCAACTCTTCACATCCTTACAGTTCCTTCTCCATCTGCATGGCCATGGACTGGCCTTCTCATCCCTCAAGGTCTACTTGTCAGCCATCATGGCCAATCAGCCCCCTGGTTCACCATCTGCCAAGCTCTTCACCTCACCTACTCTGAAGAGATTCTTCAAGGGTCTACATCACCTGTACCCTCCTTTGCCTCCTCTGGGTCCTTCTTGGTCACTCATTAGTGTTCATGCACTTTACTAGGCCACCTTTTAAACCTCTGGGCTTGGCCTATCTGAGACTACTCACACTCAAGGTGCATTCTTTGTGGCCATTACTTCAGCCAGGAGGTCCTCTGAGCTAACTGCACTGTTCACAGAGAAAAGGTGATCCTCAGACCAGACATCTCTTTTCTCCCTAAGGTGGTATCCCCTTTCCACCTTTCTCAAGATACTGTGTTGCTCACCTTTTGTCCGTTTCCTTCCACATCTCTGGAAAAGACAATGCACACCCTTGATGTTTGCTGTGCTTTGGTGCTTTATGTTCAACGTTCTGCTGAGTTCAGGTTGACCAACAAGTTGTTTGTTTGTTATGGTGGACTTAAAAAAGGCCACCCAGTTTCCTCTCAAAGGTTTGCAAAGTGGATTGCCCAGACTATCCTGCTGGCTTATGAATTTGCCAAACACCCTCCTCCTGTTAGTGTGTGCCCACACTCAACCAGGGCTGTCTCCTAATCTGCTGCCTTCCTCAAAGTCATCCCTCTGCCTGATGTCTGCAAGGTGGCTATGTGGTCTCAGCCTTCCACATTTGTCCGGCACTACTGGCTTGATTCCAGGGCTCGCTGGGTTGCCAGCTTTGGCCATGCTGTTCTAGTTTGCAGCGGCCTTACCACCTGCCACAAGTAAGCTTTTTAGTCACCCTATTGTGTGAGGCACAGAGACCGTGAAGAAAAAGAACAGGTCGCTTACCTGTAACTGTGGTTCTTCGAGTGGTTATCTGTGCCCTCACACAATCCCACCCTACCCCCCCTCAGTCAGGTCCCTGCTGATTTCTTGCAGTGGACTCAAACTGAAGGAAGAGCTTAATTGTCGGGATTGGGCATGCTCAGTACACAGGAGGGGGCAGGGCTCCTGCCACTCTGCTCAACTTTTCAGCTTTCCAAGTGGAGTCTCTGCACAGGCTTAAACCCTATTGTGTGAGAGCACAGATGACCACTCAAAGAACCACAATTACAGGCAAGCAACCTGCTCTTCTCTCCCCTTTTAAAGTTGTCCTATATTGGTTGCTTGTCACTACAACTGCATCTGCACTGCAGAAATAATCCAATTTGACACCACTTTAACTGCTATGGTTCAGTGCTTTGGAATGCTGGAAACTAGTTTTGTGAGACATTTAGCCTTCTCTATCAGAGAGCTCTGGTACCACAACAAACTACAATTCCCAGCATTCTATAGCATTGAACCATTCTATAGCATTGAACTATAGCACTGAACCACAAAATAGAGATTCCACCTCAACATTAGGAGGAACTTCCTGACAGTGAGAGCTGTTCAACAGTGGAACACACTCCCTGAATTGAAAACTACTCATTCTAGTAGTAATGGGTCTAAATTGTGTCTCATTATCAGAAGAACTATCACTGCTGCTAGTTGATGTTTCTGGCTTAACTGAAACCCCTCCGTTTCCTGAAGTTGGTTCAGTTTGTGTTTCTGGCTCATTTGAACTTTCTAACCTCAAGAAAACTTCTTTATTGGCATGCAGTTTGTCCCAACCGGCATATGTCTTGAAATTTGCAGACCTAGAATACTGCACTTCCCTTCCACCTAAATGAAACTTGTAGCTATTTCCTGAATACCCCAAAAACCTAAGCCTTCTACTTTTGGGTTTTTCTTTCTTCCTGAAACAAGCTGGTATGTAAACATAAGCAAACTGTCCAAAGACTCTCAAATACTTGTAATTTGGCACTCTCCCATACAATACCCTGTAGGGAATGTCTTCAATTTCTGAATGATACAGTCTGTTACTAATATGTACTGCTGTCAAAGTTGCTTCTGCCCAGAAACTATCTTTTACCTCTGCATCTGTCATCAAACAAGCAGTTATCCTTTTTATATCTTGTATTCTTTTCTCCGCTAAACCATCTTCGTTAGGACAAGCGGGATTAGTAGTTTCATGCCTTATTCCCACCTTTTGAAACCAATTAAACAATTGATTACTTAGAAACTCTCCTCCCCGGTCAGTAACAATGGTGCCTACTCTAATATCAAATTGTCTTTCCACCATTCTCACCCATGCTTTTAAACTTTGTCCAGCGTCAGATTTGTTTTTCAATATTCTTACAAAAGCAAACCTTGTATACCTATCAACAATTACTAGGAAATATTTGCTTCCCCCTAAAGTTAAACAATTAGCTTGGGCAACATCTGCATGTACAAACTGAAATGGTCTTTGAGCAATTCTTTTGGTTTTCTTGGATACTGGAAAAGCTCGGACCTTTACCTGATTACATACAGTACAATCTAAGTGATTTTTGCACTCAGCAACTTTTAAATCTGGACACATACTGATTAACTTCTTTAAACATTTGAAACTAGCATGGCCAAATTTTCTGTGGAGTTCATGTATGCGGTCTTTGTGAATTGGACTATTGTCTATGTTATTAGCATTTTTAACACTGTAGCTATCAATACTGTCTTCCAAATAGTAAAGTTTATCCTTTTTCAAGCCTATGTCTCGCAATTCCCCATTCAGTTTTATCTTACACATGTTCTTTTCAAAAATGACTGTGTAGTCTCTGTCTGTTAATCTGCTCACTGATAACAAATTATTTTCTAACTCCTTTACATGTAACACATCATTAAAGTTTTCCTTTAGCCCTGGAATGTAAACTGTACCCATTTGATTTACAGTGCTGAGCTCTTTCCCATCAGCTAAAACTACAGCATTTACATTAGCTGATTTTCTATTACTTATCAAATTAATATTCTTACACATTGAAGATGATGCTCCTGAGTCAATTAACCATTTACAATTAGTATTTTGTTTTTCCTTAATCATGGTTGCAAACCCCTTTTTGTTACCACTGTCCTTCAAAAATGGGGGGTTGGACTGCTTTTGATACTGCCGCGGCTGCCATCTGCTCTCTCCTTGCTTGCTTCTCTCAGCAGCAAATTGTTTACAATGTCTCTGTAGATGACCAGTCTTTTTACAATAAAAACACCTCCGTTGCTCCCTTGTAAAAGCTGCTTCTTTCTGTTTTCGTAGATCAGGCATTGTTTGTTGTTTTGGCACAGTCTTTAAACTTGCTGAGTCACCCTGCTCAGACTTTCTTCTCAGGTTTTCTTCCAATATTCTGGCAACAATTAAGTCTCTGTTCAGCTCAGCTTCTGGCAAATTTTGCAAGCTATTTGTAATGTTGTCCCAAGAAGGATCTAGCGATTCCAGTAAAATGTAACACTGCTGCTCTTTGCTAATTTCCACTCCTCTCAGTTCAGCTTGCACAAATAAATCTTGCATTGTTTTTAAATGTTCTATCACACACTGTCCTTTAGTCATCTTTTGTCTGTAAATTCTTTTAGACCAAAGCATTTTTGCAAATGCAGTTGAAGGTGTGTGTAATCTCTGCAAAGTATCCCACACATCCTTGGCGGACACTTTATCTCTTACGTCGTTAATCAAGTCTTCTTCTAGCATGAGATAAAGACATGCTTTTGCTTTAGCGTCTCTTTCTCGAGTGGCTGCATTAGCATCAGCTGCCAGCCCTGTTTCAACTGTCGACCACAGAGACTCCTTTATGAGTAGAGATTGGGCATATATTTTCCAGGTAGAGTAGTTATTTCTATTTAATTTACTAAACTTTAGGATCTCCATCTTAATTTGTGCAGTGACTCAATTTGACACAGTCCTTCTGAGTATGCACAGCAGACAAAACACAAAATGATTTACTCACAAGGCTCCACAAAACCTTCTTCCACTCTCTGGAACTTTCAGCTTCTGTGGATGCTGGTTGCTCTAGTATCTGGGCCCATAACCCATGTCAGGGATGATGGGAGTTGTAGCTCTTCACCTCTGGCTCTAACTCACCACCTTGTTATGCAGCAGAGCTGACCAGCTTTGATCAGTGGTTGATGCTTCTTTCCCAAGCAACAGAGTTTCAGAGAATAGGCTGAAGACCCTGACAAACTCTCCAAGCCTTCTCACTCTTCTTCCTGAGATGTCTCCAAACTTCTCCAGGATTCTTCTGGCTCTTGTATCTTCCCTCAAGACACCAGACAACTCAGTAGTCTTATATAAAAGATCTACTTTATTCTACTATATACATAAATACTATATGCCCTACAAATCACAATCTCTACACTTCACAATATCTCCAAAACTACTCCACACTACACCACAATACTCCAAACTACTCCACAATGTACATTAGCAAACATTGCAATTTATAACCATTGTTAGACACCACCCACCAGTCAGTTTCCACCCAGTGGGTGTGTACATACATCTTGATTGGTCTTCCTGATTGCTCCTGCTTAGTCACTTTGACATTCACATACATATTTTTATTTCTATTACTGTATATCCCATGTTGCTTTTTCCTTAACACTCTATCAGAGAGCTCTGGTACCACAACAAACTACAATTCCCAGCATTCTATAGCATTGAACCATTCTATAGCATTGAACTATAGCACTGAACCACAAAATAGAGATTCCACCTCAACATTAGGAGGAACTTCCTGACAGTGAGAGCTGTTCAACAGTGGAACACACTCCCTCGGAATGTGGTGGAGTCTCCTTCTTTGGAGGTCTTTAAACAGAGGCTGGATGGCCATCTGTCGGGGATGCTTTGATTTTGAGTTCCTGCATGGCAGGGGGTTGGACTGGATGGCCCTTGTGGTCTCTTCCAACTCTATGATTCTATGTCACTTAAAGTGTCAAGCCGGATTATTTCTGCAGTGTGGATGCAGCCTAGTTTTTTTTAGTAGTGAGATGCAGTGATGCCAGTGAAGAAGTGACGTTCTTTTTACCATGTCTAATGTCTGTCTCTTCCCTCTCATTTTTATCAGATATGGTGGAACTCTGCAGAACCTCACTCTCAAATTGCCTATAACGGTCAACAAATTTTTCCAAGCAACAGAAATGCAATCACAAGACTTTTTCCAGCGCTGGAAACAGCTCAGCCTGTAAGTGGTATTGTATATGCATATGCATTTGGGCAGTAATATCAGCTTTTCAAAGGGATTGTGAGACTTCCCTCAGTAACCCTGTGGCACTTCCCCCATTTTTTGGAGCCTCTATCATGCTTCTAAAATGTGCTTGAACTCAACTGAGATGCATGATTCATGTTTCACCATCCTTTGTTGAGCCTGTTGATAAAACACATTTTTATTATTGTGATGATTTTAATAGCTTTTGATTACTGTGATAATTTTAATTTGTATTTAAGGAAGCTTGTTAACTATCTTAAGTGTTTTTTACTGGAAATGCAGGATAAAAATGTGGCAGCATGATGATAGTGATGAGTTTGTTTTCTGGCCAGATGCTTAGTATGTTGTAGTAGCTTTTTTTTGTGTGTGTGTGTGTGAAGACACAAATGTTTTAATTCCAAGTGAATAACTCATGGAGACGTGTTGGGGATAGAGTTGTAAGACTAAAAACTGGAGAGAGTTCCTGTATCTTTAGCATTGGGGAGAATAAGGATTTTCAGCAGGTGTTGCTTGTTATGCAAGCAGGTAACAAGCAATGCCTGCTGAAAATCCCTTTTTTATACTCCTTTAAAGGTGCAGTAAACAATTTTCAGTGCAATGTTCAGTCTCGCAACCATAGTTAGGGACAGTTGGATATCCCTCTGTCCCCAGCAACATTTCAATTCTTCAAGAAGTATATGGAGAGTTGGCCCTTCATATCCAGAATACTCATCCATGGATTCAACCATCTACAGCTTGAAAATATTTAAAATATACATAAATTCCCAAAAGGAAATACCCGTATTTTCCGGCGTATAAGACAACTGGGCGTATAAGACGACTCTCAACTTTTCCAGCTAAAATATAGCGTTTGGGATATACTCGCCGTATAAGATGACCCCTCTTTCAACGCACACCAAATAAAATTTTTTAAAAAATCAGATTTGATTTCAATATAGTAATTTTAATTCAAATGCTTATGACATGCAGGTACTTAGCAGGAAAACTGTCACTTATAAACACAACAAACTACAGCTCCCATGTTCCCTAGCATTTATTTCTGCAGTGTGTTTTGGACCTTACTTTTTAAAAAATAGTCCAGATTTACCGTATTTTTCGCCCTATAGGGCGCACTTTTTCTTCCCCTAAATGTGCGTGGGGAAGTGAGTGCGCCCTATAGGGCGAATGGACTGGTGCTTGGATCGAAGCGATCCCGGCGCCAGCCCATTGAAAGACTGAGGCCACGGGGAGAAGGAGGGCTCCTTCTCCCCGCGGCCTCGGTCTTGGAATCGGCTGGTGCCGGGATCGAAGCAATCCCGGCCCCAGCCGATTGAAGACCGAGGCCGGGGGGGGAATCCTGAGTGTTGGACTACCACTCTGGAGACCTGGGTTTGATTCCCCACTCTGCCATGAAACCCACTGGATGAACTTGGACAAGTCACACACTCTCAGCCTCAGGGGAAGGCAATGGCAAACCTCTGAACCAGTCTTGCCAAGAAAACCAAGAAAACCCCAGGATAGGGGTTCACCTCTTATCCGCTGCTGCTTCCTCCTCCTGCCTCACACCACCCCATGCCACCCCTTCCTCCCCCTCTCCTCCTCTAACCTGACTTCCTCTCTTCTTCCTCCTCCCGCCTCGTGCCGCGCCACCCCTTCCTCCTCCTCCTCCTCCACCCGGCGTATAAGATGACCCCCGACTGTGGAGAAGATTTTCCTGGGTTAAAAAGTAGTCTTATACGCCAGAAAATACTGTATTGCTTTTGCGATTTTATATAAGGGACACCATTTACCATTCTATTGTATACAGTGATACTCATGCATACTCAGATTTTGGTATCCACAGGGGATCCTGGAACCAAATCCCAACGGATACCAAAGGACCACTGTATATCTTTTTTACTTCATAATTTATTTATTTATTTGATTTGCATGCTGCCTTTCTCCCAGAAGGGACCAGGATCAGTTAACTACCTGAATTGTACTAGGCTAAATTGTTTCAAATGAGCATGACACAGTAGGCTGGTCTGTTTGTGCTGGTAAGATTGATCTAATAGAAATGCTGTTCCTTTGCTAAGGTTTCTGATGCAAAAGCAGGCCTTTGATCTTAGTGGTATTTAAGAGAGTGGTGTTACAAGCAAATGTTAAGGGAAAGACTAGAAGATGAAATGTTAATGAGTTGCTTTAATATAGAGATGGAAAAATGCAACTCATGGACTACATAGATTGTCTGCTGTACCCCTCTGGCACTCTCACATCCCCCCAATACATTTTTTGCCTCCAAATAATCAACTGCATCCTCTGAAATCTGTAATTCACCATTATGAACTACATTATTTTATCATCACCCTGACCAATTAGGATTTAAAAAAAAATCCCCCCCTTTTGTTCCTTCTTCTTCTTGTTATTGTGTGCCTTCACGTCGTTTCCAGCTTACATGGGGTTTTCTTGGCAAGATTTGTTCAGATGAGGTTGGCCATTGCCTTCCCCTGAGGCTGAGATTATGTGACTTGCACAAAGTCACCCAGTGGATTTCATGGCCAAGATAGGAATAGAATTGCACTTTTCCTGGCTAAATTTAGAGATGGATGTTCTTTTGCTTTGTGCTGTCTAACCTAGAACAGGAGTGGAGAAAGTACAACTCACAAACTATACATAGCCCCAACTTTTCTGTAGTTGCAATCTGCCCCTGGATCTCTCCCAATTAAGAAGGTCAGAAACAGCCTTAAAATGCTCCCAAATGCCAACTGGGTCTCAATCTGGTTTTTGATCCCAACACATTCCCGGAAACAGCAACATATATAGAAATATACCGAAACAGCAAAATATGCAGTAATTTGGTCATTCCCCCTATTTTCAGCTGGATTTTGCCCCAAAACAGAGCCCCCAAAATAGACCCAGGAGAAGCCTTTTTTTAAACAGGAGTGAGCAAAGATCACTTCTTGTTCACTTCTTGTTTCAAAAAAGGCTTATATTGGTCCAGGAAGTCCCCAAACATGGAAGAAATGCCCTACACACACTCTAGATGGCATTTTTGAGCAAAGTAATACAGTTTTTCTTCATGAAAAACATTTTTTATCCCAAGGGGGGCCCACCCCTGCTCTAGTGGAATGATTCATCCAAGAGAGGTACCCAGTAACTGGCTGCTACAACTCTTACATGGGGTAAAGGGCCTGAAGATTTCTCATTCTTAACAGCTAGAGTACACAGGCAGTGGCTGAGATGATTGCATGTGACAGGCACTTGAGAGAAGTAGGGACTGGATCACTACTTTCATCCCCCTTCCCCAATTGATTTCTTTTGTAGGCCACAGCAAGAAGCTCAGAAAATTTTCAAGGCAAACCATCCCATGGATTCAGAAGTGACTAAGGCCAAGGTGAGCAATCTCTATCGTGTCTTTCTCCAACCTCCCTCCCACAAATCGCTTGTTGGATTTCTGTGGAAGACAACAGCAGGCTGCAAGGGAGTCACTGTGATGAGTTAATTAAAGCTTTAAATGCAGATAAAAATTTCTTGAAATAAGTTATAGAGCTGAGGCAAAGACATTGGGACTTATGGTTTTGCAAAGGAACTTCTGAGATGGCTTTTCCCCAGTGTGTATTTAAAACCAATTGAACAAATATGACCACTTTCTTTTTACAAGAAAGAACAAAACCATAGCTGAAGTCAGCATTAGATAGACTTAGCATCCACCTCTTTTTTAAAAAACTGACTCTTCCACAACAGTGGTGGGTATTGAGTTGGTTTATTTCTGAAACAATTTTAGGTTCTGGTGCATTAAGTGAATGAGAGCATTTTTGGTACTCTGTGTTTTGAATTTTTATTTAGATTTAAATTATAGCTTTTTTCTTTCACCCATAGCTTTAATTACAACCTAACATTCTTTGTAGCCCCTACCATTTATGTCTAATGCAAGACACTTCATCTTCAATTTATCACCCTCAGTAAGATAAAAGAATCTGACAAATGTCATAGTCCTTATTTTAGGTTTTCAGATCATTTGAATTTTTTTTATGAGAGTAGCAATGAGGGAAAATATAAGGGCATTGTGATTTGTCTCAGTAGTTTAAAACGTCCAGGTTTGTCTTTTTCTTGTTTGGACATCCTATTTTTCTTATTAAAGTTGCACGGGCCCCCATATTCTTGGGCCTGGGCCTTCTGGGGAGTGGTCTAAGCAGTAGCAGTCACAGTTTTTGCATAGCTGATTATGATGCAGAATTCTTTATATGATTTTTGCAGATATCATGCTTTCTTCCTTACTTACCTTTCCCCCCACTGATTCCTTTCCTCAGGAAAGGGTACAGCTGGCATCAGAGCTCTTCCCTGCAAGCCAGTCAACCAGCTAAGCCTCTCTCTTCTTCCACAGCTCTTAGGGTTTGGCAGTGCACTCTTGGACAAGGTGGATCCAAACCCTGATAACTATGTAGGAGCTGGGATCATCCAGACAAAGGCACTGCAAGTTGGATGCTTGTTGCGGTTGGAGCCCAATGCCCAGGCACAGGTGAGGTGCCAAGGATTCCTGATTCCTTTGGCATAGTGGGGGATTGGGGGAAAATGAGCTCTAGAGGGAAGCAAGAAGAGGTCAGGAGATGCTGGGACACAAGGACAGGGAAGTGGCAGGAATCAGGACTGCAAAAGGAGCGGGGACATTTGAGCCACCCTGAGTGCCTACTGACAAGAACAACACTGACACTTTAAAAAACTTTTGCCTTGGCTGTTTACTGTTTTCTTCCTCTGCCCTGCAGATGTACCGGCTGACTCTCCGTACCAGCAAGGAGTCTGTCTCGAAGCACCTTTGCGAGCTGCTCTCTCAGCAGTTCTGAGGCATTTGCCGCACCAGAGGAAGGAGGGGGGCGGGGGAAAGGCCGTTCCTGCACATTGAATGCGTATGTCCATCGCCTCCCACCTCCCTCCCAAATCAGGGGCCTCCAGAAAGACTGTATTGCTCCTTGCCTGTTGTTGTGATAACCTCTGTGTTCTCATTGCCTAGCCCGGGCCAGCACCAAGTGGGGGAGCAAACGTGGTCCCTGGGATGGCCAAAGTAGAATTGGGGAGGGGTGACTTGTGTGTCAGTGTAAAGCATTCTTCCAGGAGTAATCTTCCCCTTGGCAAGAGGATAGCTCTTGGAAGAAGAGCCAGGATCTCTCCCTTCCCATTAGCCTGGTCTGTTCTAACTCAGGATGAGGCTGAGATTTGTGGTCTTAATCCTCCCCCACACACATTGTATGATTTAGTCTGGCATTTTGGCTTTGTTTACAACTGTTTACCCCTGGTTTCCCATCCATGACTTCCACCCTTTCTGTTGAGGAGATGGAATATACATGTCAGCTGCCTTGCTTCTATCTAAGCTTGCGGGGGAAGGAGTGTGTGTGTGTGTGCGTGCACACACGTGTGCGTGGAAATGCTTTGTAGGGAATTGTTTTGTTTTGTTTCTTTGCCTTGTGTATTTTCCAGGTGGGGCGGGGGGGGAATTCTCCTTTCCTTTGTCATGGACCATTCCAGTGTTACAGTTGCGTATGTTTGTGGGGAAGCAAGAGCAGGGCTCCCCCTTCCCCTGGTCTCTCGCCTCTAGAAGGAAAACTGTGAGAAGGTGGTGAAAATTGGGGGAGGAAGAGAGGCTTGCCAATTCCTCTCCTGACTCATTTCTCCCACCCCTGGAAAGGGTGTTTTAAAGGAAACCTCAGGCAGCTCTAAGCTTGGGGCAGATTGGCTGGAATGCTACCCTCCATAGATTTGTGGGTGGAGAACGTGAAGGTTCAGTTCATGCTAGTTTGGGGGTGTCCCAGCTTCCCATGCTGGCCCGGGCTCCATGTTACTCTGCTGTGTAGGTGTTATCTAGCGCATCTTAGTTTATCTGGGTTTTGAATGCCTGTATCTATCTCCATGTGACTCTAATAAAGCCGTGAAGGCAGGGGAGAGCCAGAATCAAGCCAGGCTGGGTCACCCCCACACCGCTGACTGACTTGTTGTGTGCTGCTCTTTGTATGTAGATAAATTAAGTAAGACAACCAATTGCATTTCTGGAGCAGAGACACAGCCATCTCTGGACAAGGAAATGCTGTGAGTTTCTGAAACAGGTTATAGTCACTTTAGTGTGACTTCTATAACTATGGGTGGCATATTTTTTGTTTAGCTGGAACCATTACATTTCTCATGGAGTGGCTTGCCTTGACACTTGTTGAATGGGGCTGAATTTGAGCTATACAAAATTGAGCCTGAAAGCAAAGTGTTAGCTATTGTGTAATTGTGTCTGCAGTATAGAGCATGGTTTACTTTCTCCTAGAGCACATGGATACTGGATACCCTAGCTGCATTTCTGACCATAGAAAAGACAAGAGGCACCTTCCAACCAGAAGAACCTCTGTAATCTATTCCCTTCCTGAAGAAACTAAAACAGTAGGTCAAGAGTTGGCACCCCCCGGCCCGTGTGCAGCCCGCGGAGGCCTTGGGACCGGCACGGAGGCGGGTGCCATTTTGTAAGACCTAACGGCACCGTGTGCATGCGCACGATACCAGTGCCATTGGGCGGTCCAAAATGGCACCCACCGCCATGCACATGCGTGCGCAAGCGCTATCACCGTTTTGGATGCCAAAATGGCACCTGCGCTCATTCGCGCATGCACACGGCAGCAGACGCCATTTTGGAAGGCCCAGTGGCACCCACGCTCGTGCGCGCATGTGCACAGCGGTGGGCGCCTTTTTGGAAGGCCCAACAGCACCTGTGCCGTGCGAATTTGCAGGGCGCCAGTGCCGTTGGGCCTTCCCAAAGGCGCTCCGCGTCACGCAATGCGGAATGCCATTTGGGAAGGCCCAACGGCGCCTGCACCATGCGAATTTGCATGCAGCAGGTGCTGTTGGGCCTTCCAAAATGGCGCCCCGCATCATGCGCGCATGCACACATGGGGGGCACCATTTTGGAACGCCCAACGGTGCCATGCGCATGTGCATGGCGCCGTTGCCCCTTCCAAAATGGCACCTCCCATGCACACGACAGCGGACGTCGTGCGCATGTGCGCAAGCGCCCAGCCGAGCTCAGCGCCATTCCCCCCCTCCCGGCCCCTGGGGTAAAAAAGTTGCCGCCCCCTGCAGTAGGTAAAAAAGTGCTTAAACAAGAGAAGGCTGCATTTACTATTTCTGGTGGGTGTTGAATTCTATATTAAGAAACCCCCAGATTCAGTTGTGTGCATTATGCAAATATTCTGCATAACATCTGTTTCATCTGCATGCCTCTTGTTTTGACTGCAAACTGGGAGGAGCAGAATCAGAACCATGAATTGTTAGCATTAGGAAAAAGGTATTTTGGTTTGCAAAAAAGATTTTCAGATGGCTGTTTTCTCCACAGCTTTGGAACACTGCTGTTTCCCCAACACAGCTTGATCACAGACTCCTGAAATGCAAAACTAGAAGACTTGAAATAAAGCATTCTAACAGAAAATACTGATTAAAGTATGCTTATATGAGGATAAAGCCAGAGCCCCTCTATGTACATACTGATGGCAAGCTTTTTCCCCACAGGCATCCTTGCAGTTTAATGTCAGTAATTTTTACCTGTTATTCTGCTTCTCACTTCACTGGAACTAAACAGAAGGCATTACAGCTGAAAACCAGCAATTTTGTTTGCTGCAGAGGTGATGAATGTAGTATTGTGAATATTTATTGGATGACTTCATCCCTGGAATATTTATACTCCCACTTCTATTTAATAGCAGTATAAAATTAATCAAAATGGCAGCATGCATTCTTCACCACTGCCACTCACATTATTTAAAAAAGTTATTCAGGCTGTATGGTGTGTTTCATTGCACCTAGCAACTCACCCACACTGAAATTTGCAGCCAGAGTATATGCCTAGGAGGCAATCCATCAATGGCCCAATGTAACCAGCTTTTCCATTCTTGGACTGTTTCCTTCCCCAGGATACTCTGTAACAGACTTCTGAAACAATACTTTACAGTTCCTAAAATGCCCTCATCCAAATTGTTTTGTTTCTTTGCCTTGTGTGTTTTCTAAAGTATCAAAGGAGTTAGGTTTGTCTTTTTAATGTTACAGAATTACGTGTATGACAAATTAACTGTAGCTTTAGTGTTTTCTTAATGCCCTACTTTCCCAAAATAGCACTTAGGCTGGCCTGTTTCTGAGTCTGAGGACTGTCTAATTTTGATAGGAATTATTTTCAAATCCTTGTACACAGGATTACTGCCTAAATCTAAATTAATTCTGCTAATCCCAAAGAAATCAGTGCTGCTATTTTAGGGTTTTGGTATTTGAATAGTGTAAAACTATATATAAAGTGTTTTGTCATTATTTTACTGGTGCTTATAACAGCTTAGTAAAATAGTTGTAAAATAACTAGTCTCATGGTAACGGGGTTTGAGATAATTACTTAATAACCAAAGCAGGGTCTGAATCAGACCAGCGCTGTTTTGCCATCTTTAGCTTATGAACTCAAGCGGGGCAGCTTACTTTGAAAGACCATGAGGACAACAGAAAATACCTCAGTGCTAAAGGCGATTGAAGAGATTCTCAATGGAAAGGGAGGAACTAGGTACGACAAGTGAGAATAGGTGGAATCAAATATGCAATGCTGGAAAGTTGGCAATGAAATATAGCAACATTAATTTTAGTTACATGCATAATTACCCAATACAAGACAGTGTGTTACATCTAAATAAAAACTCAGCTAGTGCCACAGGTTTAGTGAAGAGCAATCCCTGAAAGCAAATCCAATCCCATGCTGTATGGTATTTTAATCCATGTGCCTTCCTCAGTGCATGTCTAGACAACAGCTGAAGATGCACAACTGTGAACTTTTTATTTATTTTTTAAGGGAGGAGAGATGTGAGGCCAAAACTTGTAGCCCATCATTAGCCTGTCTCCCTCTTAAATAAAGGCCTGAGGTTGAATGGAATTCTAATGTGAAAATTAGTCCACAAATCCAGTCTGTTCTCTTGCAAGGTAATCACATCTTGTACGAAATGTCCAGGGGCTTCTTCTCACCATTTCCATTCTGTAGGCTTATGAGAGAAGAAATCGACTCAAAGCTGTTGGTTTTCAGTTCAGTAAGACTCCCTCCTACACACACACACATCACCTTCAGAGGGCTGAGTCCTCAGCTGTGAGGGTCTGTAATGTACACATCGCTAGAGACCGCAGAGCAAAGGTTGGCATATCTGGCTTCACAAGCAGGAAGAGTTGATGCCTTTTCCCATGGATTGCATAGGCCTTGTGTGTGGTGTACACCATATAGCAGTGCTGAGGAGAATGACAGAAACCAGCATGGAACTCTTCCTGCAAAGGAGCTGAGGAAGAGACAGGATGGTTAGTTCTGCGGGCTACAGGAGAGGCTAAAAGAAAGATCATGTGTCAGTTTGTCCACAGATGCAGAATATGCCCTTCCACACCAAATAATTTTGTTCATTGAAAAAACAGCTTTTCATCTTTTCGTTGAAAAATACCCCCATCTTTGGACTGTCTCTGCTAGGATATATTTCAGTGTGCAAATTACACAACAATACTGAGTCTCTGCCTGTCAGGAAGGAGGTGACGAAGGAAGTCAGGACCATGAAATCAAACTTCATTTAAGGTGAGTGGACAAACTGGGGACCACAACAGTCTCTTCAAATTAAACCAGAAATGACCCAAAGGTTGAAAAGGACAAGGCACCTCTTGTTTTAGAGAATCACACCTCCCCTACTGGCAATATTCTGTCTAGAGGAGGACTTTCCATCTCTTCTGTCAATGAAATCCCCCTTTGGAGGACTCTGAGGACTGCACAAACAAGTCCACTGCCTTGGTCAAGGACAGATTCTCCTTTTTTGGCTTATTTTAGTTTCTCTTCACCCAAGTCCATTTTTCTCATTGAAGAGTCACAGGTTTGCATACCATCCTAGCCACTATCAGTTCAAATGTGTTACTCTCTGAACTGGATTCTACCCCAAGAGTTTCCTTGGAACTGATGATGTCTCTGGTGGTCCATCTCCACCTTCACAGCATTCATATGTTATAACCTTTAATGACAGTACAAACAGATTACCAAATGGCAACATCAGAAACTCACCAGTATTCTCTTCTGGTTTCTCAGAGGGGAAATACAAGGAAATGGCTAAGGCATAGAAGGTGCGGAGAGCACAGAGTCGATCCTTCAGGGGCATTTCAGATCCTGGAAGATGGACAGAGGCATGTGATAGCCTGGACAAAGGGCTTCTGGAGGTAGCTGGGATTTTTTAAAAATAGCACACCCCTCTTAACTAAGCAAGGATTCCTGAAGGAGGATTGAATTCTCTCCTTCAGTTCAATAATGCTTGTGTCATACCTTCAGTCCAGCTACCATGAGGATGCACTGTGAAGAGACTTTTCCTCTGATCTTGGTTGATTAGCAACAGCCTGTAAAAGAATGCAAAAGGCAAGTAGGTGAAAGTGGTGGCTCAGACTAGCAGCCACATTTTGAAAGGAGGAAGAAAAGGGAACAAACACGAATCCCCATGACTTGAAGGGGTTCAGTTCCTCAAAAGTGTTCCCATTATAGAACACTGCTGTGACTCACCCAAGGATCTCGGGGGCGAGAGCAATGCCTGGAGGCAGACACAGAAGAGGAGCTCTGGTACTTGCCTTCAGAAGATCCAGCAGAGGTTGCCAAAATTGCATCACTAGCTATGGAAAGAAATGAAAATTTGCCAGTGGTTCCAATTTCAGTTCCTTAGGTGGATTAACAGCAGCTTTGCCATTTACATACTCTAAATTAGAAAAAGGCTTGCCTCCCTATTTAAGTTCCCAAGCTGGCAGGAGAGTTTGGAAAAGGTTTTTTTGGCATTTGAACTCTGAGCACAACCATTATGGCCAACGTCCAGGTTACCTGAGGGATTAATAAAGGAACTTTCCCAAGCTTTGAGTAGTGGGATGAAGGAGAGACAGCACCCAGCCCTGTGTCTGTCAGCACAGATTGCTGGAGGGCATTGGACTGATCTTTCCTGACTCAAGAAACTGGTAAGAATATAAGAAGCTGTTTCACACCTGAGCTTTGAGGTCCAAATCCCTATTTCCCTTACCTCATCAGTAACACGCTGTAAGGAGGGATTAGGCCCACACAGCAGCACCACCTCCAAACCAGACACAAGCTGGAAGGTCAGGAAGCGGTGGGGAACCTATTGGGAAAAGGACTGTGGAGAGTCACAAAAGACAGGTTTCTGTTCTGCTCCCCCAAGCCCACCACTCAGCAACCCACTCACCGTGGGACTGCCATGAGGAAGATAAACAGGTAAATCCCGAGAGGTATGGGGAGGAAGTGACTGCACCAGCCACACCAGCAGCATAGCCTCTGGGGCTGCCAGCTGCCACCACTGCTCTGTTGCACACAGCACCCGACCACCCACAAGCAGGCTGCCAAAGCGTGATTCTGCTGCAGAGGCAAAAGCTTCCAGGCATTCCTGAATAGGGAATGAAGAAGAGAGCACAGAGGTTTACATATATACTTGCATAAGCTACAGGTACACTGCCTACTAGCTAAAGATGTGCCAGATATCCACAGGTGGAAGTAACAGGTGACAGGTACAAATCAATCTATACTGTTATGAACTACTCTGTATCAACAAATCCTTACCACAATTAAATTCTTTAATACCACAGTGAAAAATTATCAGCATCCCTGCATGTTGGGAGACCATCACTAGCCTGAAGTGTCCAGTTTTTCTGAATGCCTCTTGTCTACCAGGAAGAAAAAAAAAGTCCTGTGGCTGGAGAGAAACTGATGCATTTCAAAGAATTATGTAGATATTAAGAATAATTTGGGGAAACTGCCTGTCTTCTGCTGAATGTCGATCAGCCAGTAAAATGCAGTAGCAACCATCATTCTCTGAAGCATAGAAAGGAGGAAAGGGAAAGAAAAAAGGAATGTGGCAGAGCCTTAAAGATGAACTGTTTTATTTTTGGTTAAGCTTTCATGGATATAAAAGGAATTCTTCAGATGCAGTACAGAGTGATATTAAAGCCTCAGGTATAAAGCAAATTTATAGAGCTGTGGGAGTGGTATAGAATGCAAGAGGATCCAGAAAGATACAAATGAAATCCCTTGCCCTAAACCAGGGGTAGGCAACCTTTCCCCTTTAAGGGCCGAGGGACTTCAGCTCCCAGAAGCCTCAGCCATGTTGGCCAATAGCTCCTCGGATTCTGGGAGCTGAAGTCCCTCGGCCCTTAAAGGGGAAAGGTTGCCTACCCCTGCCCTAAACTTTAAAACAAATACAAACCAGTTAGTCTTAAAGGTGTTGCCACATTCCTTTTCTTCTCTCCCCCTTCCTTCCTCCTCTCTGTGTTGCAAGACACTAACATGGTTACTTCTTTGACAACTCTACAAAACCTATTTTTTAGTTACTGACAATGTGTTGGGACTGTAACTTGCAATAAAAATAAGCAAGGCAGGGGACTTTATGTGGGGTAAATTCTTGGACTTGGTCCTTCAGTTTGTAGTCCTTACTGTCTGTATGTAGATATGGATAATTACAAATACAGAGAAAGCACCAAAATACATGTATCAAGCCTGAGGTGAACTCTGACCAGCATAACAAATGGGGAGGAGTACAGTCAGCAACACATGGAGGGCTACACTTTGCCAAACCCCGACATACAGTATTAATAAATAACATAAGCAAAGGCTAAAACAGATGCTCCTTTCTCTGTGAGCTTGCTATTTAAATGTCAGCAGTAGGGAAAGTCAATAGAAGCCAGCCACAATTAGGAAATATAAAGTTAGAGAAGAAGCAAATGCAGTTTGAAGAGAAGGAGACATTATCTTTACCATCTTCAATAAAATAAATAATTTGTCTATTTGTAGCAGCCGAAAACTGTTGGACGTGGGTGGGATGCGTGTGTCACAACTTGCTAATGACAGAAAGAAAATAGGCCAACTCACCTGCAGTATTGCCCTGGAGGGTGTCATGGCACATTCCATACACTGGGTCAGATCAGCACTGCATTTGCCTAGCTCCAGGAAACTGTCAATCAATTTGTAACATGCCTAGAGATGGTACATTACATATTTAAACTATTGAGGATTTTTTAAAAATTACTCTCAAACATTTAGATCAGATAATAGAAACAATTTTAGAAAATCTATAATGAATTCACTATTTATACCCCTTTATTAACTGCTTTTCTAATGTATTCTTACATGCTTCCAGAAAGCATTCTGGCTCAGGCTGAAGGAAGACGGTTCCAAAGCCAGATGCTATATACACCCAAGATGCCTCTCTACTATCAGAATGTCATACATAGCAAAAGCAAGAGGTCCCCCCAATGCACCATACAGAATGCAACACAGTAGTATCTCAGTGGGTTGCAGTCCTACTGCACAGTTCTCCTAGATATCATATTCCTGTGTTCAGTTCTCACAAATATAACCTGCATCTACACTCCCTGCCTTTCACCCCATAACATTTTTGTCAAGTGTTACCTTCAGATCCTTTTTGAGACGTTCAATATTCCGGGCATTTACCAGTTCTTCCAGGCCTAATATCAGCACCTGCAGTAAAATGAATGTCAGAGAAATCCTCTGATTATTTACCCAAGACTATAATTCCACCCCATCACACAAAACACAGTAGCCAGTTTCTGCAAAAGCCAAAAAGGTTTCTACACCTAGATTTAGGAGCCAGAACTCTTACAGTCGCTTGCATTAAATACATGTTCCCTTTCCTCATTCATCTAAAACAGAGGTCCCTAAACTGCGCCCTTTAAGACATTTTGGATTTCAGCTCCCAGAAGCCTGAGTCATCTTGGCCAATAGTCTGGGCTTCTGGGAGCTGAAGTCCAAAATCCCTTAAAGGGCACAGTGTGGGGACCACTGATCTAGAACCATCCAGCACCTTCTCCTCCTTCCTGTTCTGTGCTCATAATTACAATGCAATCTAGAATCTCCACTTCATCTATAAGCATATCTTACAAGAATCTACACTCAAACTCAATATGATTTGCCCCATTTACTATTCTAACAATGTGCAAAAGAATGGTCATAGTACGCAATGGGGCAACTAATGCCCTGCAAGCAAGTAAACTTGCATGACTCATTTTGCAGATTCTTTAGGGAAGAAGTTGGGAAAGCAGAGGCCTTTGAAAGTGTGACAGCTTTAGTGGGGGAAACTAGGGGCACTAGAAGGTTGGGCTTTACCATTCCTTGTCTTAGTTCAGCAGGCCACTTCCTGTAAAAATACCAGGTTGTTTTCTGTTACTTAGTATTGCCAGAAGCTGCTACATGTCCATGTTGTAATCTAAAAACTTAATTCCTTTGTGCAAATCAGTAGATTATACCCACAAACCTTAGTGTAACTTTAAAAAGCTATGTAAGACGTTCAGTCAAATAGACCCCCCACCCCATGCAATGGAAAAACCTACCCCTCTCAAAATTATTTGTCACCCCAATAATTGAATTTGCCTCACAGGTTTGCAGATATAGGCTGAAATAGCATTCCATACTTTCAACTACTCACCATGGCATTGAAGACATTGTCAAGGAGCCTCCCGAGGCTGAAGTCACTTGTATCTTCATCCGAGGACAAAACAATGAGGGTGATACTGAGAACATAAACATAACATACCACAAAACATGGGACATACGTATTTCAAAGTGATTGAGAGTAAATCCATGAAAAGTACAATCCTTTTGCAAGGAATCATTACAGAATAGTCTGTCTCATACCCTGTGGGTTTTCAAACTGCATTCAGAGGAACTTTGTTGTTCCTCTGAATTTTGTTCCTCAATGAGAAGATCAGTGATTTTTTTAAAAAAAAGCTATCTTGCCCTTCTCTACTGATCATATCCTGCAATGTACAATAACCAGACAGTGTTGGATGTATTCTGATTGCACCTTTAGTTAAAAGGGGGAAAGAAACACATCAGGGAAGTGCCAACATCAACCTCGTGTGGTCACTATCAAGGTGACAGAGGGCAAGAAGTGAAGCAGGGCCAATGTAACAGCTCCACAAAGAATTCAGCGACTTTTTGGTTCCTTGTCTCCTTTAACTGTTTCTATTCCAAGTGGACATTATAATAAATTTGTAACAGAGAACTAGTGCATGAGATTATTTTTTCTCCTGCTCTCAATCTCTGTTCCTTTTGTATTATGTCTTAAATTGAAAGCTAAGGGCAGGGGCTGTCATATTAGGGATCTCTTAATGCCACTCTGGAAATCCTTTGGCAGCTGAAGAGTGAGGCAAAAATTGTGATGTTCAACAGCTACTATCTACACCAGGGGCCAGCAACCTACGGCCCATGGGCCGGTTCCAGCCCAGGTCGCCGCACTTACCGGCCCAGGCGGACTCCTGCCGCCGCCACACGTGCGCCGCGACCGCCATTTAGATTTCTGAAATGGCGGCTGCGACATGTTTGCGCATGCACAGGAGTACTGCACATGCACAAACGAGTTGCGGCCGCCATTTTGGAAAACACTTGACATGTGCGGAGGTGGTTGCGGCAGTGTGCGCAGCGGCGGCAGCGCACGCGCCGCCATTCCCCCCCTCGGCCCGGCGGGAGGGACGACTTCGGCGGACTGGCCCCCAGCTCAAAAAGGTTGCCTACCCCTGATCTACACTGTTAAAACATCTGTCTACCACCAGAATGTTGAAGTAACAACTCAATTTGTTATCCTGGAACAAAACAGAGAAAAATAGTTTAAGCCTGGTAAATAATAAAGGCAGCAAAATGAGAACAGTTGAAAAGCTCAATAAAACAAAACTTCCTTTTACTTATGTCTTTTTCCAGCTCTTTAGCATTTTTGCCATTACATTTCAGAGCAGTTCTTTGCAGCCAAGAAGGCAAAAAAGAAGAAAAGTCCTCAATTTTAATAAGTCTCACATAGTTTCTGAAGACATCAATCAGTTGCTTGAAATCTGGCAATTCCAGGAATACAATCTGGCATGAATCTATATACTCACCTGTTGTGAAAAACTTTCCAGATCACACGAGTATTCTCTGTACAGGCAGCTGTCAGCAGAACATCTAGGTTGGACCCAAACATATGAACTCCATTCAGGGAGCCAATCACAGAGAATGGCAGCTGGGTTGATAGAGTGAAAAAGATATAAATATTAGCATAATACATATGGACATATTAAGCTGCTATATGTATCAGCTGATTCACTTGCCTATTCAATCACAATTTTCCAAGATCTCCACCACAGATTTGTCCTACTTTTAAAACATATCTTTCAACAGGAGATGTCACAGATAGGCTCCTCATGCAGAACTCATGTACCCTTCTACCATATAGATGTGGGTAACCTGCAATACTTGTACGTACTTCATAAAATGCTATATAGTCGTCTTCTTTTTCACCTTTACAACAAACTCTGATGTAGATTACTGACATGGAGCAGCTGTGTGGCTACCATGGTTAGAACAAGAATCTTCATACACCAAACATTCAGGGGTAGCTGTGCTGGACAATATGCACAATATATTTGTTGCAAGCTTTTGAAGCTCTTCATCAGGCAAGATGTTGCAAACTAAACAGTAGAAAAACAATTGGAGATGTTAGTAAGATGCCTGCATTTTGTTGTTTCTGTCCTTAGGTAAGATGGTATGGGGAGGGCATCTCTTGCAGGCTGGCTCCTCCTCCTTCTGGCCATGTGGCAATTGGGAGATTTTCAAAGTCCAGGAAATTTAAAGTCCATTTGCATCTCAACAAATGCAATTTCAACAAATCCTGTGGCCTCACAGGAATGGAGACAGATTGGATTGCAAGAGAGGAGTCCTCCCCATACCATCTTAACTAAAGACAGAAAGAACAAAATGCAGGCATCTTACTAACACAGGGGTTGGCAACCTTTCCCCTTTAAGGGCCAAGGGACTTCAGCTCCCAGAATCCCAGGAGCTATTGGCCAACATGGGACTATTGACTAACATGGCTGAGGCTTCTGGGAGCTGAAATCCCTCGGCCCTTAAAGGGGAAAGGTTGCCTACCCCTGTACTAACATCTCCATTTTCCCCCCTCCTGTTTGGTTTGAAACCTCTTGCCTGATGAAGAGGCCCATGGAGCTTCAAAAGCTTGCAACAAGTATATTGTGCATTTTGGTTGGCCAATAAAGGTATCGGTGTTTGGTGGATTTTTGTTTGAATTAACTGAATAAACAGTTCACCATCTTACAGCATCTTGATCTTGTATTCTCTTTATTTGGTACCAACCCTAGGGATGCCACTGGAGAGAAGGAAGGAAAGGAAGGTGAGGCAGGCATAGATGGAAAATGGCTTTTTCTTGTAACTGCTTTGAGTGGAAAAGGCCAGGCTAAGCTTGAAAATGGAGGTTAGGAGGCAGTTCCCTATTTCCCTTCAGAGTTGCGCTGCTTCAAGTTCGTTAGACCACAGAGCTAGCCACGCTGCAGCGTATGTTCAGATGTCTGTAGAAAGCATCCTGTTTTCTTTGAGTTCAACCAAGAGTCAAGCTTTCTGTTTTTGCAAAAGGTGATGAGCTAATTAGTGCATATAGGAGTTTGACTTAAGGAATACGCTTTAGCCAATGAAATGCAAAGTTGTGTCTTATACATAGTGTATAATGTAAAGTCCAGCCTGGTAGTGTTAAAAATGGTATAAAATAAGCTGTTTGAGCCCAGCAAAGGGCTCTCAGAACTTTTGGAAAATATTCCAACTGAGGGCCTTTGGCCAAATAAAGTCTGTTTCCCTTTCCTACCTAGTTCTCAGTTATTTGCACCTTGCTGCAACAAAGGAAGATAGATCCCAGGGCCTCCTCACCTGCTGCTTGGCAGAGCCGCCCCGGCTCCTGCAGTAAAGGGGGACCCCACTACTGGCCGTGAGGCACAGCAGGGTCACCGAGCCTCCTCCTCCTCCTCCTCCTCCTCCCGCTTCCTCCCACATCCTCAGACCCGGGGCTCCCCTCCAGGACCGTCGGGGCCGCAGGAACCCCGCTTCCCACTCTTTCTACTCCTCCCGCTCCTTTCCCAGCGCCCCCAGGCGGCCATTTTGAAGAACCCGCTGCATGCCGGGAGACAAGCGAATGTCATTGTCATGGCAGCAAGAGCGCCTCGTTGATTGGCTCATTCCTTTTCCCTCTTGCCCCACCCACTTTTCCCTCCCCGCTTCCACTCTCTTTCAGAGTAAAACGGAAAAATTCCTCTCAGCAAAGGGGAAGGGCGTGAGTGTGCGCATGCGCCATTGTCATGACAGCAGGAGCGCCTCGTTGATTGGCTCAATCCTTTTTTCTCCTTGCCCCACCCATTTTCCCTCTCCGCTCCCACTTTCCCTGAGTAGAAGGAAAAAATTCCCCTCGGCGAAGGGGAAAAGGTGTGAATTTGCGCATGCGCTATTGTCACGACAGCAGGAGCGCCTCGTTGATTGGCTCATTCTTTTTTCCCTTGCCCACCCACTTTTCATTCCCGCTCCCACTCTTTCAGAGTAGAAAAAAAATTTCCCCAGGGAAGGGGGTGTCTGCGCATGCGCCATTGTCATGGCAGCAGGAGCGCCTCGTCGCGCCTCGTTGATTGGCTAATTCCTCTTTTCCTTGCTCCGCCCACTTTTCATTTCCGTTTCCACTCTCTCAGAGTAGAAGGGAAATTTCCTCTCAGCTAAGGGAAGGGGTGGGTCTGCGCATGCGCGGAGACGTGCGGACCTGAAAGGGAGCGCTTCCGGCGACTGGAGGATAAGCGAGGCGGAAATCCGGATGTCAGCGTTGGGTAGGGGAATGGGCGGGGGGACAAAGTCTGTGGGTGGTATTCGCTGGGGAAGGACGCAGAATGGGGGGGGGGAATAGAGGCCTCAGCCCAAAAATCATGCCCTTGTGCCTTTTATTTGGTGGATCCTCTTCCTCCCAATCCTTTCTCGAGACCTGTTTCTCTTTCAGCAAAACCAAAATAATGCATGGTGTGGAAAAATTGGGACTTTCCTCTCCCCCCTCCCCTTGCTTGTATAGTTCTGGGTGTATCCACACTGCAGAATTAATTTGGCATCGGTTTAAGTACCTACAGGGTCTTATCCTACAGAATCCTGGGATTTGTAGGTTTGGTGAGGTAATCAGTCTGGTCAGTCAGAGAGCTTTAGTGCTTCTTCAAACCACAGATCCCAAGATTCTGTAGGATAGAGGCTGCATCTGCACTGCAGAAATGATGCCGTTTGATACTACTTTAACTGCTATGGGACAGTGCTATGGAATCCTGGGATTTGTAATATGGTGAGGTGCTCAGAATGGTCAGTCGGAGAACTCTGGTGCCTCGTTAAACCAGAATCCTGGGATTCTGTAGGATAGAAGCTGCATCTGCACTGCAGAAATAATGCAGTTTGCGACCACTTTAACTGCCATGGTTCGGTCCCATGGAATCCTGTGATTTGTAGTGTGTTGAGACACCAGTGCTCTCTGAGAGAAGGGTAAGTGTCTTACAAAACTACAGATCCCAGAATTTGATAGTGTTGAGCCATGGCAGTTAAAGCAGTGTCAAATTGCATTATTTCTGCAGTGCAGATGCAGCCAGAGCCATGGCAGTTAAAACGGTGTCAAACTGTTTTAATTCTGCATTGTGGATATACTCATCAGCTTCATCCACACTGCAGCAATAATCCAGTTTGATCCTGCTTTACCATGACTTAGTGTTACAGAATCTTGAGATTTGTAGTTTGTTGTGGCGCCAGATGTATCTGACAGAAGACAGAGGAAGCTAAATGTTTCACAAAACTATAGTTCTCAGAATTCCATAGCATTGAGCCGTAGCAGTTACAGTGGTGTCAAACTGGATTATTTCTGCAATGCAGATGCAGCCTTAATGAAGTTTTTGGGCAATATATTTATGTTGACAAAAACACAAGTTCTTCTTCACACAGTACATAAGTAATTATGGAACGCACTGTCACAAGATGTTGGTGCTGTCACTTTGGTAAAATGAAGGGTAACAAGGAAGGGCCTTGCCTTTATTCCTCTGTGTGCTTCCTGGAAGGTTCTGACACACCACTGTGGGAAATATAATGCTAGACTAGCTAAATGGACTTTTTCTTCTAATGACACCAGTGGTGGACAGAAGGTGGATTGGGAATTATTACTAAATTCCTGAGTTGTTTATAATAGATCAGAAAGAGGGTACTTTGGATCCTAGTTAAACAGCAATAGCAAAAAAACCAGTGCTCCCACCCCTTGCATTTTAGGCTTCCTAAACAATGCTTGCAGAAAGATCAAGTGTAGATTTTTGTATGAAAGAGCAATGTGGCTGGTTGTGCTACTCAGAACAAATTTCTGGATTGCCTTCATTCCAGATGTTCACCTATCCTTCTTAGAAATGTGAAGGTCTTGGGGAGGGAAAACTGGAAAGATTCAGGGAAATAGGTTGTCCCCCCATTCTTCCCTGAAGCCTCCCCCCATGAAAAATTGGGGGGAAAATGATTGTGGAGTGTTTTCTTTTAGAGTAATGAATACTGGTAAAATGTTTGAGGCAAGGTTTTCATATATTAATTTCCCCAAAAATTATTTCTAAAAGACTTTTACGGAAGATCATGTAAAGTTTCAGTCATTGCAATTCTTGGTCTTGATTTTCTTTTCTGATTGTATTAATGGCAATGAATGTTCAGTGTCTGCTTTTCAATTCGACTTTTGGCTGATCCTTGTAAATTAGCAAAAGAAAAGGTATTCTTTACAGTTTAAATGTTGTTTGTTGTGCAGGATACACACACTTTTAAAAATTCAGTTAGTAATTATTGTCTGAACAAGTTGTACTTTGAATATACCAAGCATAAAACCATGTTATGCATCATCAGATTTATGTTCGTAAAGTAACAACATGATTTTCAATTTGGAATGAGGGCTAATTTTTTTAAAAAATCAGAAAACGTGCTTTAGAGATTTATGCCTATAGTTGTCCCCTTAATCCCATGGTCTCTGTTTTGCACTTGTCTTAGTTGGATTTGCAATCTTGGATTTCTGACAAAAAAAGTAGATTGTTTATGGCTCATCTCAACTCCACACATCACGCTGTCTTTAACCTTATCTACAAGTCCACCTCATTTTGACTCATTTCTGCTCCTGTTATTCATTTGTCAATTCCTTCTCCCCTTTATCACTTGCTTGTTTACATTTGGCCAGAGCTTGCATCTGCCTTGTGTTTTTATACAGTGTTGACTGGCCATTTTAATACTGAATTAAAGTTAAATAGTTATGTATTGTTGGTCTTGCCTCTGTTATTACTGTAATTTGTTGCCATGCTGATGCTGTATATCCACATTTCATCATTGACAGCTGGAGGAGATGGTGGTGCCAACGCTGGACATGCCTGCTCAGCCTATGGGAATGGTTGCTGATGTAGTCTTTGTCATTGAGGGCACTGCCAACCTTGGACCCTACTTTGAGTCGTTGCGGAAGCATTACCTTCTTCCTGCTATTGAGTGAGTGTTCTTTGTATTTTATGATGCAACAGTGACTTCATTTGCTTTGTTGCCTAGAAAGACAACTGTGGGAAAGAGAATGCTGGGGAAATCTTTATTTTGAGGGAAAGTTTTCATGATAGCCTTGATTACTATAGGCCTTTTCAGACTGCCAGAAATAGTGCACATTAAATTGAGGCACTGCCCTGGCTCAGGGCTAAGGAATCATGGGAACTGCAATTTATTGTGGCACCACAGCTCTCTGACAGAGAAGGCTCAATGTCTCAGAAAAAAAATACAATTCCCATGATTCCCTAGCACTGAGCCAGGGCAGTGGCTCAATTTAATGTGCACTATTTCTGGCAGTCTGCAAAGGCCCTATGTTGTGACAATTTGATCTTAGGAAAGTCTTCTATTGCTCATTTTTAATTACACAAGCTCTGCTTCTAATGAGTGTGACTCAATAAGCAAGTTAATTAGTTTGGACTTAAACTAGGCAGTCATAGTCATAGCATGCACATGAATAAACTATTCTTCTTTCATGTTTGTAAAATAAACTATTTGTCATGCTGGATAAGCAAGTGAAGTATTGTATTGTAAAGTGCATTAAATTCTAAAGATGCTGTATAAATCAGTAATATTTGATTGTGCCAATAGGTCACTACTTATCACAAATTGGAACAGTAATTCAGAATCGTTGTGGTTTTTCACAAATTTGCATTGGTTTAAAAGCAGTGGCACTCTTATGTACATATAGATAGAACGTGGGTGGTCAGATTTTAGGCTTGCAAAATCTGCTTTCATTTTTATTAGATCCCTGAGGTTCACCAACCAAAGACAAGTGCAGGTACTGGCTCAGGTGGTTGGACCTGTGCTAAGAATTAAGTACATAGGCTAACAATTAAGGAACACAATGCCTCTAATCATATGACCAGCCCTAGAATTCATGGTCAACATAAGAACCAAATGTACTAGACCTTTCACTCAAAAATGTATACTGGGTTCCACATAAGGCAATTGTTTTAACAATTCAATTCAATGCAGCAAAACTATTTAATTGTTACTCTTGAGTGGGGATCAGAATTCTTTGTTGATTTATTGCAAATTGTAGATCAACCTGTACATAACTGGCCTACCTTCTGCCCACCCTGAGTAAAAATGCATAAGTATGTGGTGTTTAACATGCACAGTGTTGTGGTCTACTTGGAAGTAGGTTCAATTGAAATGAGTAAGACTTATGAGTAACAATGCTTAGATATAAGGAGCATGGGAGTAAAATAATAGTCCAAAAAGTGTTTTCTCAATTGAAAAAAATATCTACATGCTTACTAACCTTATTGTTGTTTTGTGCCAGATCCTAAATGTGCAATCTCATAATATGTAGAGAAAGTAAACTGAAGGGAAAAGAAGTTTGTAGGATTAAACTGGAGCAATAAATTGACTATATATATATATATATATATATATATATATATACATGATGTAAGTTAGGTGCAAACAAACCATGAAGACAGCTGACGTGTTTACAGTCCTTTTCACTCCTGCAAAATGATACATGGTGACTGACTAAACTGGAATGACAGTCATGAAAAGTAAGCTGATGGTTTTTCTACTTCTTTTTTGAGTAAGTAGTGATGACTGTGTTTCATAAATTTTGGTATTGTGTCCAGAGGGAAGCAACCTTTCCCCATTTTTGGCCAGCTGAAAAGTCTCTCTTTTATTTGTAGGTATTTTAATGGTGGTCCCCCTGCCGAGACAGACTTTGGAGGAGATGTGAGTGCATGAACATGCTTTTGAATATGTTTGTAAATGAGGGAACTGAGTGGGCTTTGGAGAGCCCCTCTTTTTGGGTGTGCCTGCTTTCTGCTCCAAGAGTTTTGTGGGCTGTGAAGCATAAATCCTTTGAATAAGTAAATAAATGGATCAGCTTGACAGCTACTAAAATTAATTTCTATTTCTTAGGCCACTTAGTGATTTGTGATTTTAATATTTTCCTAAATAAAATTGCCCCACTGATTTCCTCCAAACAACAAAATTCACTGTTTGGAAAAACAAGGAGAGAACAGCATGGACTTGGGAGCAGCTGGTGTCACTTTAAGAATTATGCAGGACTTGAATTCAAGACCTAGAAGTTGTAATTCATGGGTTTTCTGGAATGAGAAGCAAACTCTAATTGTTTGGAACAAGGAATAAAAGAATCAAGATATTCCAAAATAGAAACTTCTACTTCCAGATGTAATTGTTTCTAAGTATTCTATGATATGTTTTGTATTTTGCTACTTTGCCAGTAGCAAATAAATCACAGTTCAGCACTATTTGTTGCATCAGGCTGTGTCAGCTTGAACCAACAGAAGAGACAACTCTTCTTGCCCTCTGCAGGCCTGAACAGACACACAAGGTATACTTTTTTAGAGGGTTGGGGTGTCCTCTGGAACAGTTTATCGACCAGAGGAGGAGTTGTTGGTGTTAACTATATTATAAGAAAACAAACTAGGACCACAAATTATGTAGTGAAGCTGGCTTGTGTCTTGAACATTATGGTCTGCATTGCAGTGCTTGTAGGCCTCCCTAGATATTTTTCCTGGCATCCCCTATGGTCAGTGGTTTGCCTAAGGACTTTCATTAGCTTAGGGCCTGAACAGACTGCCAGAAATAATCCAGCTTGAGACCACTTTAACTGCCCTGGCTCAGTGCTAGGGAATAATGGGAACTGTAGTTTATTGTGACACCAGAGCTCTCTGACAGATAAGGTTCAGTGTCTCAGAAAAAACTACAATTCCCATGATTCCCTAGCATTGAGCCGGGACAGTTAAAGTGGTATGAAGCTGGATTATTGCTGGCAGACTGTTGAGGCCTTAGATTCCAGCTTTGTATGTTTTGTGATTTTAAAATCTTTGCAATTCATAGTCACACTTATTTTTAGGTGAAGTCTCTATGTGAGCAGGAGGTAAAGGATTGGGTGGAAGAAGGGAAATGGTATTATTTATGTGGCCAGTTTTTAAAAATTCCAATAAGGAGTGAATACTTGCATTGATGCAAACTTTGCACACATGAATATACAGACATACTGTTGTGCAACTTTTGAGTGTTGATATTGAGGTTTATAATGCCCAGATTATAAGAGCTAATTCTTGCATGACTAGAGTAAATTCAAGCATTTTCATATAGATCCAGTCCAGGAACCTTTGGCACTCAAGAAATTTGGAGTACAGCTCCCATAATCCTACTCATTGGTCGTATTGGCTGGGGCTATTGAGATTTGAAGTTTAAAATGTATGAAGGGTCAAAGATTCTCTATCTTGGATATCGATGTACAACACACTAGTGAATCTACAGCCTGCATGTTGATGCACACTCAACCAGCAGTCTGTAATTGGATGTTTAGTCATAATTTGCTCTAGGTACTGAGATAAGCTAACAAGGTGCTTTGCTTTGCTGCTGGAAGGCTGCCCAGATCTTTGGTTTCAAAACCCTTCCCTGTGTTATCGTTGGCTGAGTTGCCTCTTTTGCTGTCAAAACAAATAAATTGCTCTTTTACAAAGGCAGCCTATCTGATGGTTGCTGGACTAAAAGCCAAGTCCCTGATTGACACAGACATAACTAAGAGAAGCCAATGTCTCTATTCATACAAGTTCTGCCTCTAAAAAAACTTTGCTTCCAAGTAAGCCTGTTTAACCAACTTCTTTCTCCCAATCCTCTCTCTTGCAGTATGGAGGTACCCAGTACAGCTTGGTAGTGTTCAACACAGTGGATTGTGCACCTGAGTCATATGTTCAATGCCATGCACCAACCAGCAGCGCTTATGAATTTGTCACATGGCTTGACAGCATTCAGTGAGTGTGGGAATGCACATGATGTTCTATATCCATTCTGTTTAGCTATACATTTGAGACTTCAGTGTATAAGGGCATGGAACAGAAGAGGAATCAAATTTCTTAACTGTTGACTTGTTGGGCTTAGAAAATATGTTTCAGCAGATTGGTTTGTCAAATAGTTGGGTGAATAATACCTATTGCACCAGTTTGACTGCTGTCAGTGTGAGCCCAAGCCCTAGCTTGCTATTTTCTTTCAGGACTGGTATAATGCTCTGGTCTAGATGTGGTGTGTCTGTTGGGTGGATGATAGCATTTTTGGAGTAGCAGATTGAACAGTGATTCAGAAGAAATGGAATAGGAGACTTGTGGGGCATTTTATGGCAAGGATGAGGTATGTTTGGGCTGGAAGAGGACCTTTCTGAGTTTCTTGAAAAATATCTGAAGTTTAGGTGGGTGGCAAAGTTTGGAAGCTCAATGGTGGAGCCCCCAACTTCATATGCATTTTATAAGACCCCAAATTTAACCTTGGGCGTCTCATGTTAAAATATTTCAAGAAGCAGAGATACTTTGTCCTAAATTTTTTGAGCCCCAATGATAGTTGAAATACATTGAGATGAGAAGCATTTGGTCCTTCAGATGTTTTGGACCACACTTCTAATAATCCCTTATCATTGGCTGTTCTGGCTGGGGCTTCTGGGAGTTACAGTCTAAAACACACTGGATGGCCAAAGTCTTCCATCCCTGAAGTTGAAGATACTAAGGGCCTTTGCAGACTGCTAAAAATAGTGCATATTGAGTCTACTTTAACTGCCCTGGCTCAGTGCTAGGGAATAATGGGAATTGTATTTTTTTTTTTCTGAGACATTGAGCCTTCTCTGTCAGAGAGCTCTGATGCCACAATAAACTACAGTTCCCATGATTCCCTAGCACTGAGTCAGGGCAGTTATAGTGGACTCAATTTGCACTATTTCTGGTGGTCTGCAAAGGCCCTAAGCCAGGTGGATCAAAGATCTCACTACATATATAGGAGCTGCTTATATTCCTGAGGAATGTCTGGGGGGAAATGAGCAAGTTCAGATAATATTCCCGTTTAATAAAATGAGATGCCTTGTGCAGTCCCCTTACTGTTTCTTTTATAAGTCAAGCTATCTTCAACTCATTTTCTTCAAAGCAGGAAACCACAGCAAATAGGCTAGAACAAACCGGGATAGGAAACCATGGCTTCATCTCCTGGCTTGTTCCCAAAGAATTAACCTTAGCTTCTCTTTCTTAATGAAGTGAAAAACTATAGTTAATGGAAGACAACTTGGTTTGTTTGTTCCTTCCATGAAGAGATGAATGAATAGACTGCATGCCTGGACAAAATGCTTTGATATATATCCATATACAGAGAGTGGGAAAGTTACTTTCTTGGGCTACAAGATTGCCTGCTGTTTGATTCTTTTTATTGTTTAGTCTATGTTATTTATGATTTAGCTGGTTTTTAATGGACGTTAGTTTAACATGTTTTTATGGGGGAGAGTGGGGATTTGAGGTTTTTAGACTGTACTGATGTATTTTTAATTGCTGTAAGCCGCCCCAATTGTTTTAACACAGGGGCGGGGTATAAATAATAATAATAATAATAATAATAATAATAATAATAATAATTATTATTATTATTATTATTATTATTATTACAGCTCCCAGAATCACTTAGGCAATGTGGTCATGCTGACTGATGGATTATGGGATTTTAGGCCCTAAAAATAATATTTCCAATTTCTGCTGTGGTTTTTGAGCCCTTGCACTGGTAATGTATTGTTTTTTGACCTTCCAATCTTAAGGTTTGTGGGTGGAGGAGGTGAGAGCTGCAGTCTCATCTCGGAAGGGCTCAGCACTGCCTTGCAACTCTTTGATGACTTCAAGAAGATGAGAGAGCAAATGTAAGTGGAGAGCAGGTTGGGGTGGAAATAGAGGGAGGATGGAAAGTCATCATTCAACCAGCAAAAGTGAAATTTCCCATCTGTTTTTAATATTTGTGCATTATCATGATTCATGTTAAAATTGTGAAATCTTTCATTTTTGTCTTGTGGTTTCTGTGCAGCTGGAATTGTTTTGCAGTGGCCAAAAATATTGTGAAGCAAAAGAGTTTTTTCTCATTTTTTTTTCAAATGTAGGTTTTTTTGCTATCTCCATTGGAAAAACATAATGACTTATAAAAATGAAAAAGTGAGAGGTGGGGTTGGTGGAGCATTTGTACCACTTACTGAGGCTTTTTCTTGTACATGTTTTTAAAATTGATGTTAGTGTGCTATTTTGAAATGTTATTTATTTTATTTGTAGCCCACCTTTCTCCTAAAACAGGGACTCACAGTAAAGCACATGGCAAGATTTATCTTTTTAAAAAGAATCAAATAAAAATTCAGAATGTATAATATTAAAACACAATGAAACAGATTACAATATTAAAATACAGCTGAATTAGAAACAATATAAAAACACATCAATATTATGTGATTTCCCAAGTGGCTCAGTGTTTGGAGGGCATTTTTAGCTATGTTCAGTTTCCTTTTGTGAGAAAACACTGAAGACTTAAATATACATGTAGAACGCAAAGAATGTCAGATGCTCCCCAAATTTGTGCTGTGGGAATCTGATACAGATGGTGTTGTTTTCTAAAAGTAGACAGCATAACCTGACTCGCATTGCCACAGCACAATCCTATAAGCTTCTGTTCAGAAATCAGGACCTTTAAGTTCAGTGGGGCTTACTTCCAGGTAAATGGGTATATGTAGAGAATTACTTGAATAAGTTCCCTAACAGCATTGCCTGTTTCAGCAAACTGCATCTGAACTCCCAATTTGTGGTCTGTTGCCAATGAGTTTTCAGAGCCAAGGCAAACAGAAGATCCTTGAATAGAGCTGTGAAAACTTTCTTTCTTTGACTTTGAAGTAGCTGTCAGGGTTACCAAATTGGTTTGGAGCAGTTAGACTGGTGCTATGAGGTTACACTCTTTCATTCCCCCCTTAATGAGGTTGAGATCATATGCCAATCATCCTTCATGAAACTGCTCTGATTTCTGAAACAACAACAACAACAACGTAATGCATGTTACCTCCAGGATGCTTGTGATTAGAAAATGGCACAGCTCTAACAGTGTTATTAGAGTGTTACATTGGGCAGTAGAAGATCCAGTCCCCACAGAGCCATGAAAATCATCAAGTAGCCTTGGGCCAGTCACCAGCTTTCAGCCTAATCTATCTCAACAGGGTTGTTGCAAGACTGGAGTGCAAAGGGGTGAGTTGTATCCAGTGCCTTTGGCTTGTTGAAGGAGAAATGGGATATACAGTTGCCCCTTCATATCCATGGAGATTCCATTCCAGCCTCTCTGTGGATGACAGAAAATGCAGGACCTCAAGTCCTGTTTTTCCCAATGGCAACTGGGCACACATGTGGCTGTGTAACACCGCCATGTGCATGCATCACCATTGGGGAGAACAGGGCAGGGCCATCTGCAGATGCTCCAATCTGTGGATAACAAGTGGGGAGGGCCAACTGTACATGAAGCTAAGCAGGAAATACAGAATTCAAAGACATAGCCATATTAGTCTGGAAAATCAGTATGCAAAGGGGTCTTGTAGCACCTTTGAGATTAAGTTTAAAAAAGCAAAGCAAAAGCAGCTTCATTTATATACTGCTTCATATCGCGCTATGGGATGTCTAAGCGGTTTACAACTGTAAGCTCATTGCCCCCCAACAGTTGGGTACTCATTTTAGCGACCTTGGAAGGATGCAGGCCTGAGTCTAGCCTGAGCCCTGGCTAGTATTGAACTTGCAACCTTGTGGTCTATGAGTGAGTGGCTACAGTACAGACATTTAACCACTGTGCCACCAAAAGAAGCCGATAGCATGAGCTTTTGTAACTTGAGCTGATTCCTTCAGGTGCAAAAAATACAGAGTGTTGATCCAAAACCAGTCTGCATACTTGTGGGTGAATTTCCTGTTTTGGGAACATGCATAGATACATTAAAGGAATATGGATGTTCTCCACTTCCATCTGGCATCTCTTCATGCAAAACCATACCAATAGACCTATTTTGAGTTTCAAGATAGGAAAAACACATAATAATGTGACACTATATCAAACCCCACCCAGAAATACAGCTTAACTGGAAATCCTGTTGTTAGTCCCAACTTGAATAAAGCCATTGAATTTGTTTAATGTAACTATCTATAGATTTCCCACTCAATAGTTGATTGAATGGGTGGTTGTGACTGATAGGATTCCAGCCATTGTTCCTTAGCCAGGCTTCACCTGTATCTTGTGTCTCTACTCTTGGTCTTTTCTCCAACAGAGGCCCAACACATAAAGTCTGCATCCTGATCTGCAACTCCCCACCCTATCTGCTTCCTGCAGTAGAGAGTACCACATACTCTGGCTATACAACAGAGAACCTGGTGCAAAAGATTGGCGAGGTGAGTAGAGTTGCATGATGACAATCTTGGCTCTGGAACTGCAGGTGACATATGGTGGTATTTAAGGAGGTCGTAACCACTATCCTATCCCAGTCTTCCAAAATAGCTAATAATTAGAACAGTGGCTTTAAGGTATGGGATTCCCAGTAAGCAGGCTAATGGGTGAGCCTAATAGTTTAAAACTGAAGAGCCTTAAAAGTTGGAATTTTTTCTTGATGAAATTCAAATGTCCAGTAGGTGAAAATGGGGAGTGCTTTAAGCCAAGAATCCTGTGTTGTTAAGGACCAGGCTGACACTGACTGCTGGTCATGATGGTAATATATTTTCACCAATACCAGAGTTGGTGTGCTTCTGTATATTAGTAGTATCTTAGTTGCTGGTGGACATAAGCAGGAAGGTGCTATGCACTTGTGGGCTTCCTATAGACAACTGATGGACCATTATGTGAACAGAAACTGGGCTGGTCTGATCCACTAGGGCTCTTATGCTTGTATGTTGCCCTGGGGAAAAAACTGAAGAGAGGATTTACAGACATGTTGCTAAGACAACTCTTGAAAAGAACATTGTGTCTGTCACTTATGTTTTAACACCTGTTCAAGAAGACTGTCCCTTCCCCATAATTTCTAAAACCAGGGAAATTGAAGATGTAGCCTTTCATGCTTTAGTAGTTCATGAAGAAAAACAAATATGTCCACATACAGTTCCATGTATAAGTGCAACTGACATAGGGGGTGTGCAGACAGGTGGCTCTGAGCCGCCTAGGGAAGCGACGGATTGGGGCCATGGCTACCCCATGCCATGGCCCCGATTTTCCCTTTTGCCGCCTCAAAAAGAGTGGCAAAATGCCCCTCCTTCCAGGGGCGGCAAAAGGCCGCCCTAAGAGCCAGCATGTGGCTCTTCCTCACCCTTTCTGGTGCAGTGCGTCAGAACACTGTGCCGGAAAGGCGTCCTGACGCCATGTGCCGTGCATAATGGTGCATGGCTTTGACGTGGGGTTGGGGTGGCCGGCGTGCAGCTGCCCCGCCCCAACTGTACCTCCAGGCTGGCCCTTTGGGCTGGTCTGCAGAGGCCCATAGTTAACTAGGTATATACAATTGGCTGACATGAATCAGTTCCCAGGATGAGTTTGTGATGACTGGTCATGTATTACGGAAACAGAGATGAAAATTGCTTAAGCACGGGATGCTTGCAAGGAAAGTCTTCTTAAGCAAGGAATGCTTACAGGCTTAGTCAGACTTGGCAATAAATTAACTTGCTGTTTCAGAGTTAAAACAAAACTGTATTCTCTTAAAGTCCTGCATTATTTTTTAAAATCTTCAGTGCATTTTGAAATTTTGCCTGTATGATTCCCCCTTTGATTTTTAACAATATACTTTTGAAAGAAAACTGATTGCTAGTAAACCATTTACAGTTTTGAATGTTGAACTCTGATTTTGGAGACTTAAGATTCATATCCTCGCTCGGCCATGGAAACCCACTGGGTGACCTTGGGCAAGTCATGCTCTCTCGGCCTTAGAGGAAGGCAAAGGAAAATCCCCTCTGAACAAATCTTGCCAAGAATACCCCATGATAGATTCACAATAGGGTCTCCATATGTTGGAAATGACTTCAAGGCATACAAGACCTACAAGAAGTAAAACTAGGGGTTTTTTTGCATTAGGAAAGTCAAGTCTAGGTGAAGAGAAGTGTTATGCTCTCTCTGTTCACCCTTCCTTTTTCCTCCAGCGTGGGATCCACTTTTCCATTATCTCCCCACGGAAGCTGCCAGCTCTGCGTGCTCTCTTTGAAAAGGCTGTGACAGGAGGTATGTTAGAGGCCCAGCTCAAAGACTACAGCCAGGATCCTCGGCATATGATCCTCATCCGTGGCATGGTCCTCCCAGGTAAGCAACTGCCCTGAACGTGAGTACTGTATATACTCATGTATAAGTCTAGAAATTTAGGTCAAAAAATTGACCCCCCAAAAAACTGAGTCAACTTCCACGGATCAATGTAAGTACTATATCTTAACTCTTATTTAAAAGAAGGAGCCATCCCGTAGTGAAATGCAAGAGTATAATCTGTCCTGGAAGCACTGATCCCTTCTACTCTCATCCATCCAGCCTCAAGAGTGAGCACAAAGATCTGTGTCTGCTGGAATTTTTAAGTTCTTTGCCATTGTTTTCTTTGCTTCATTCTTTGGATCCTTTGCTATATGCTCCTAAGTTTTACCCTCGACTTATCTATGGGTCATATCAAAATCCATAATTTTTGTCCCAAAACTTGCCCTTAACTTATACATGAAGTTGACTTATTGTTGAGAATATACGGTAATTGTTACTCTTGAATGGGGATCAGCATTCTTTGTTGATTTATTGCAAATTGAAGATCAATCAGTACATAACTAGTCTACCTTCTGTCCACCCCTGTCCTAGAATAAACTGTACTAAAATAAACTGTAAATATATGGTAGTTGGCTGGTGCTAGCATAAAGTTGGCCTGGAGTAATGGAACAGACTTGAGGAGACTATTTCCATCTCATCCTCCAGACCAACTCCTTAAGCAATTTTGCTGCACATTCTTTGAGTTAAGACAATTTAGTTTTAAGGCAGCCTGAAGCCTCTGGCAAAAAGAGCGGTGAAAATCCACTCCTTGCTGGTTGCTCATTTGGGACTGCGGTGGCGGCGGCCTGCTTTCAGGAGCACGCAGAGGAGATACAGTCACTGTGGTCCTGGGCCAATTGGCGCTTGGTCACAGGCAGAGCTGCCAGAGGCCACTCCAAGCTGCCCATCTGTTTCGCCCCTTTATCACAGCTGACTTAAGTCTGCATCTGTTTACTCTTAAGTACTACTGGGTCCTAATTATTTTCCAGTAGGATAAGATAGGCAAGTTGTGATCAGAGCAAAGTGTATTTTACAGCAATATACAAAATAGATACCAAAAATCCAAAAATATGACATTAGGTTCAGAATTCAGTTTACAGTTTACCATACATACAATTTCTGCAGTTTCTTATTTTTAAAGCTAGTTTCTAGTCCTTATGGCCACAAAGATCCATTTTAAAATATATGAGCAAAATACAAAGTGAGAAGTTCTAGAAGCAAGAGAGGAATACTTTACACTATGGAGGAATTTCCCATTCCATGCTTCGTGGAGTGATTTGTCTTAGAATTCTTTCCCTTTGAGTAGTACCACCCTCTTCAAACTAGATCAACTACTAAGTTACATGCTGGTTAGAGAAGTTTGCTGCCTAGATGTCTGCTGAGGATGGTACTGCAGGCTTGGAAACTGCAAATAAATAATACATTAATTACTAGTTCACTCCAGTCCTCTTAGTATGCATGTCAAGTATCAAATGTCTAGATTTTGTGGCTGCACTAATTTACTGTAGACTTTAAATTCTGAACCACTCCTCTCTAATAACTAAATAAATTTATATCCTTGGTATTATCCATCCTGAAATTCAGTGAGCAGCATATAGGGATTTTCAGGTGGTCTCACACCTTGGCACTAACCCAGATTGGTTTAGCTTCAGCATAGGGCATACATTTTGGGCCCTACAGTTTTGTATCAAGAATCTCAGATTGGCCAGTTGATTGAAAATGCACATCCTGCCTTTCTGCTTATATGCTCAGGCTGGCTGATAACTTTGAACAAAATGCATCTGTACTAAATTTGTACATAAATCTCATGATAATGATGGCAAACATAACCAGGGGTGGTGAAAGTGTGGCCCACCAGATGCTGTTGGATTGTAACTCCTGTCATGCCTAGTAAATATAGTGGGTGATGGGGAGGGCTAGCAATTAGAGTCTAACAAAATCTGGAGGAGATACATTTGTCCACTGAAAAGTAGAAAAAGTAGAAAATGGAGGCTTCAGTCTTCTGCTGCAGGTAGTTAGACGTTTCCTGCATCTGCACCAGAACGGAGCTATTGTATGTGTGTATTTGAGCAAGAGAGAATGTGGGAAGGGGGAGAAGGTAGAAGAATGCACACTTCCTTTTGATGACTAATACCACCCTTTGCTTCTTTGTTTGTAGTAGGAGGAGGAACTGCTCCCAATACTCTGCAGCCCAAACAGTCTGTTCCCCAGCCCCAGCTTCCCCCAGTGCCAGCACAGCTCCCTGCTGCCCCACCACAAGCTATGCCAGCAGTTTCTCAGCCATACCAGGTGCATCTTTTGCCTCCAAAAGCTGGTGGGAAAAGGCTATTGTTTCCTAAAAACACATCCTAAAAACTAAAATCTCACTTTGACTTGCTCTATCTGCTTTAGGTGACACCATCCACAACTCTAACTGCTGCCCAGGCAGCTGCTCAGTCTGCCGTGGAAGCTGCCAAGAACCAGAAGGCACAGGGCACCCGCTGTAAGTTCTTGTCTCCTTCTCAGAATGGTGATGTGATATCTGGATCAACACAGCAGTAAGAGGGTGGGCTCACTTCCAAGTAAACAAAGGGTTAATGATATTTGGGTTAGGTTACACAGCATCACAGAGGATCTGCAGAAAAACCATGAGATACAATCAGATAATGGGATGACTTACTTGAGAGAATGTGCAAAAAATGAGATGCTTCAAAGATGATAGATTAGAAAAGATGTTGCCACAAGGTGCAAGAGACGCCTCTTGGGACTGATGCCAGGGTAGGAAAGGTGTTGTCTCCTTGCTTCCATGAGGGAAGCATGACTATGGGCTGGATAAAGAAGGTCCAAACAACTCCTTTTCTAGCATTCATTTTCCCATGAATGCTAGTGTAAGACTTTCTTGTATAGAATAAAAGCTGTCCTAAACTATCTCCTCTTTTCCATTCTCTCTTGTGTGCCCCTGCACTTGTTGCCTGTAGAAGTCCCTTCTCCCATGAGAGGAGAAAGGAAAATCTCTGCAAAGTCAGAAGTGGGGAAAGGGTAAGATAGACACTTTAGTGACAACACACTAAGTCACTGAATTTTGAGGAGACCAATAATAGTAGGTGGTGGCAGCTAATTGAAATTTCGTGTTCCTTGTTTCTACTATTGAGACAGGGAGCAAAACCCAAACATATGGTGCAAAAAGGTATCTGAGATAAGAGGAAGGAACACTTAATGTGAAGCTAGAACTAGAAGTTAAGGGTAGTAGTTTCTCATGCTTTCTCTTTCTTCTCCATAGTCACCCCCATGAATCCCATGCAGCCAGCCTTCAATCAAGCTCCCACACAGACACTCCAAGCAGGTTCAGTCCCAGCTTTGCCTCAAAAGCTCCCTGCCTCTTCTCCATCCAGCTTAGTCTCCACGGTAACCACAGGCTCTGGCCTTCTCGTTCAGCCACCCGTTCAAGCCCCTCCACAGTCTGGTGCTTCAACCATGGTATGTATAGGTCCTGGCAGTTTGGAAGGGGAAGAGATATAGTTCTGTGTTCATGCATAGCTTTTTCAGAACATGGAGCTGTTACTTTTTTTAAAAAAGGCCATGCTGGCTGGGAATTTGTGGGAACTGTAGTCCAAGAAAGTACCTTTCCTAACCCCTGCATGGCTGACTTCCCATCTCTCCCTCTGCTTCCACCTAGCCCAGTGGTGTTCCCCCCAACAGCATGGCAGTGACTCAGCCAGCACAGCCACAGATCGGAGCAACACAACAGTCAGTTACCAACAAGGTGATGGCTTGGAGTGGTGTGTTGGAATGGCAGGAGGTGAGAACTGAATTGGGGAGGGCAGGAGCACACGAAGAATAGGGAACTCCTAGCCTGACATGTTTTGACTGTCTGTCACATCCCTCTTTCCTCAGAAGCCCAAGCCAGCTTCTGTGGATTCCAACACCAAGCTAACTCGTTCCCTGCCCTGCCAAGTATACGTCAATCAAGGAGAAAACTTGTGAGTGTCTGTTTTCTATCATTAAAAAGTATGGAGGGGAGGGCACAGGTGTCATGAAGCAACACTATCACAGGAAGGTGTAAGCATGAATGTCTGAGGGAGAATTCCTGTTGTGGGAGTAGAAGTAAGTTGAGTATCAGCAGGTTGGTGGAAGGATGAGGGACATTCAAATAAGGAGAGACACATGTCAACAATTTGTGGACATGGAACTCTTGACTCTGGCTCATCAGTGGCCTTACTGCAAGGTTTTGGGTTGTTGTTTTTTTTTAAATGTGTGTATCAATAGGTCCTGTGGGGCAGGAACACGTGTTCCATGTCCAAGCTGCCAACACAATAGCAGACTCTTCAATTTGGTGCATGAAGGTATGTGTACTCTGAGAGATGCACTAAACCAGGAGTGGGGAACCTGGGTTCCCAGATATTGCTGGACTTCAGTTTCCATCAATCCCAGACAGCATAGCTAATGTGTAGAGAAGTTGAAAGTTTGGAGTCCAGCAACAGTTAAAGAGCCAAAGGTATTCCCCCCCGCCAACTCTTGAGACCTGATGCAGGGTGGGTGGATGCTTTATTGTTTGAGATATTGGACCATGTGGAATAACTTAGGAGCAAAGTTTTTTTAGTGGTTGCAACTGTGGAATGGCCTCCCCAGGAAAGTCCACTGTTCTGGCTGATTGTTAGCACAGTGCTACCCAAATGAGGATAATTGAAATGTGTAATACCTCCATTGCTGTATATTTTTTTCTTTAATATTACTTTATTGTTTTTATTAGTAATCATTAAACATTTAGTTCAGTTAATTTCATAACTGAGTTAGTTTAACAAGTGTGTTAAATACTTTTGTGGCTCAGCACACTCGAGTATTTCAACAGGCAATTTGCTTAAACAAGTGAATTCTGCAGTAAAATCTTGTTTCAGTCAGCCAACCCTCTTCCTGGATTTTCTACTATTGGACCCTGTATTACACAATCTTGTATTATATGGTTTCAGTTAAACACAACCAAAAAAATAAGTTATCTCTAGGCATCTTCTATGTCCTCCAGCATGATTCTGTGGTATGCTTCTGCTGGAAGTTGACCATAGAGTCATGCTGGTGAACTTAGAAATAATTTAGAGGAGTGTTTTCTCTGGCAGAAGCTTACCACAGAATTGTTCTGGAGGACCTAGAGGGAGAACATTGTTGTTCATATCAGGTGAGAAAAATAACATTCCAGATTATACACAATTTCATATTATGTGAAGGGTCCCAGAACGGATCCCTCGCCTAACACAGGGTCCAGCTACATTCTGTTCTTTTCTCCCATCTGGTTCTCTTTGTATGTCCCCAGCATAGCCAGTCAGCATTGTGTGGCCTCTGAGCATGCTCATTCCTGATTGGGCTCTTTGTATGGATCCACCCCACATTTTCTCCTCTTTAAAGGTTATTTTTACATTTCTGCAAATGTTGGGAATTTCCCTGCTACCTTTGCTTTGGGTGTGAATAGGGCTGTTCTGACTGTCTCAGGGCTGCTACACAGATAATTTGAGTTCAGCATTTGAAGTATGTGTTAATATAATCATGGCCTTGATGAACAGCTGACTTCCTTCTCCTTCCTCCAATCCAGGAAGGCTGAGCAGTGGCCCCAGAAGCTCATTATGCAGCTGATCCCACAGCAGCTCTTGGTAAGCAAACTGCTTGTGCTGGGTATGGGTATGGCCTGCTCTAATCCAAATCATACTCCCTTAAGACACTCTCTGCCAACCACAAATACTCAGAAGGTGTAGTATAATACTTTTTGTACCCAGCCACTATGCCTAGTGGTCTGTAATGATGAATAGTGTAGTCCAAGAACAAGTGGGGAACCATGCTTTGGAAAGACTGTAATTAGATTCATGGGGAAATCTGGCTTCAAATTCAGTCTTGCCAGCATTGATTGGTGGTGTTGTCATTCTGATTGCAGATGCCCAAATATCCCAGTGGTAAAATAGTTACTGTTATAACCCTTCCTTGTAAGAATGTAGGCACCATTACAAGGATAGGCCATGCAACATAAGCGTAGAGAGACTTCATCCTGAGCTGTGAGGCATTTCCATCTGATTTCAGCATGGTAGATATTACATTGAAGATTTATTTTTGTATAGTCTGCCTGTTCCAACCATGTTCTTGCCATCCATGGATTTCAGTATCCATGGATGGCAAGCCCCATTGGCCCTGATGGCAGCGCGTGCACACAGCCACACACTGCTATTAAAAACCACAGGACTTAAGGCCCCATGGTTTTTGGTATCTATGAGCGCCCTGGAATGGAACTCCTGCTGATACTATGGGCCAACTGTAATCTTTATTCTTACTGCTAGAAATATAAACTGTCACCTTTTAAGTAAATGGTAGATATGACTTTGTTATCCAGCTCTGCTCAGTGGACAGCTGCTAGAACACCTGTGCCCTGAACAGGTCTTTCCTCCTCAAGCTTTCCGCATGAGAAATGAATATGATACTGACATCTGTTGCACATTACATAGGTGATTCCTAGATGCTTCATAGGGTTTATATTGTCAGATCATTCTTACTTTTCAGATTTGCTTTTGGTAAAATTCTGTGTCACAGAATTCTGCCTAAGTTCCACGCCCCTGTTTGTTGATAAATTACTTATCAGTTAAATTACTTGGAGGTCATGCAATCTCACGATCCTACTGGATTCACTTCCATTGCTCTCTTACAGACAACACTGGGCCACCTGTTCCGAAACTCACGCATGGTTCAGTTCCACTTCACCAACAAGGACCTGGAATCACTGAAGGGGCTATACCGCATCATGGGCAATGGATTTGTAAGGCACTACAGGTGCTGTGGGGTGGATGGGTGGGATTGATCTGCCCAGGAGAAGGTAGGATGTCCCCAGATATGGGTTGATCACAGTGAGTGAGACAGGTCAGCCAACTTTCTTGAGGAGTTTAGACCTTCTCTCTGATCAGTAAACTAGTCAAACAACTGGATGTTTTTAAAATACATACAACACAACATAAATGCAAAATACATAACCAGGAGTGGGGAAGGGGTGTGCATCCAAATGTTGTTAGACTGCAGTTCCTATCAGCCCTGGACAGCATAACAAATGGTAACAGATCCCTAGGAGTTGCAGTCCAGTGACATCTGAAGTCCATAGGTTTTCCATCCCTGATGTACACTATTGTCCTTGTTGTACTGAGAAACTCTGTGCTCTTGAACCATGATATGGATGGTGGTGTCAGTTGCACATAGGTGAGGTTTCCTGCCCATAAGGGGTGGAGTCTTGCCTTAGGGGATAGTATCTGTCCCTTATGGGTGGGACTTCTTGGTCATGGGACAGACCCTTTATCTTGTGAAACAGACTTCTTAAAATTCTCTTGGAGTGAGCTAGTTGATCATGAGGGGTAAGAATCTGCCAGGGAAGATTCTTTAGCAGATATGTTTTTATCATATGAGCAGGCGGGCTGTGTTCATTTCCCTCACACTACGCCCTGTGAGGTGCGGGTGCTGATGCTACTGTATTCCTCCAAGAAGAAAATCTTCATGGGGCTCATTCCCTATGACCAGAGCGGCTTCGTCAATGGCATTCGGCAGGTCATCACCAATCACAAGCAAGTTCAGCAACAAAAGGTAGGCAGCTGACACCCAAGGCACCTTGGGGAAAGGACCCTGGGAATCCCTAACCAAACACATTAGATCTTGTTGAAGTCTTTTTATCTTTCTAACACACCTTCTCCCATCTAAAGTTGGTGCCATAAAAATAATAGCACAATGTTTCCCAGTATCACATGTGCCACCCTTGCAGCATTTCAAGCATTTATTCTCATTCCTCAATAAGAATGCGAGTGAGATACTCTGATATTAAGCTGTTCAGCATGGATTGGTAAAGGATTGGAGTTCTGCAGTAATTTCTTGCTAGATAGTTGTGCCTTGATTTTTAACTCCTGATCCAACCTGTACATTTATGATACATTTTGGATTGGTAAAGAATTGGAGTTCTGCAGTAATTTCTTTCTAGATAGTTGTGCCTTGATTTTTAACTCCTGATCTAACCTTCTGTACATTTTTTAAAATGTGTGCCTCACATGTAGTTTGCTTTTAGACTAGGGATAGGGAACATGTGGCCCTCTAGATATTATTGGACTGATTCCTATCATCTCTCACTGATGGCTAGGGCTCATGGAATTTACAGTCCAATAACATCTGGAGGGCAAGATCATCCCTAACTAGACCAGTGTTCTTCAAGCTATCTCATGAGGAATAGCAGGATTGAAGAGTTTCCATTCTGCCAATTGCAGAGTGCCCATTAAAGTTCCTGAAAGCTTCCCAGGGACCAGCAGCTAATGGTTTATGGACCAGCACCAATCTTCAGGGACCATTGTTTTGAGTAGCAGTGTCTTAGATTTATCTTGTTCCCTTAAGCACCTAATGATGGAGAACTGGGGGCTACCTTTTTAACTGAAATGATGCCAAACTCACCCCCTACACACACACACACAATGGACCCCTTTGGCTGATTTCTCCTTTGTTTTCTCTTTTTTTGCAGCAGATGGGGGGCTCCCAGCCCCTGGGGTCGACGCCCAACACACAGCCCTTCCTAGCAAAACAGCCAGGCACTTTACCAGTGACACAGGGAGTCCAGCAGCAGGTGAGAAGATGAGTGGAATGCAGGGGAACAGACACACAATGAAAGGAAGCTATTAATTGGAGTTAGTTTTGGCTTGAAAGTGCATTTTTGGCTCTCCACAGATCACACTCTCCCAGGCCTGATCCCCCTGCTCTTATTTTCTTCCAGATGGGAGGACAACAGGTGAGCCCTGGTATGCCTCAGGTGGGGATTATGGAAGAGCAGCAGCGGCAGCAAGGCCTGGTGAGTCTTCTTGCAGAGGTAGGAGCCTGCTGCCTGCCCAAGATACTTGCAGCACAGAAAATGGCACCATCACCACCTTTTCTTTTCTTTTTTGTGAGGTTCATAGTATCCAAAACCAGCCAAGTTACTTTGATACAGGAGGAAAAAGAAATCCAGCAAGCACCTGCTGCTATTCTTGTGAAAAACTGTCAATAAAAACAAATTACATAATTAACAATTTGTCTGCCTTCCTAAACAGTATTCTGCCAAATGATAGGGTTGGTCAGGTTGTAGGTGAACTCATCCCAATTTTGGAGTTCCATAATTTATGCAGTTCAGGCTATTAGACCCCTCCCCAGTTGAGTCCTAAACCTAGAAGGAAAGCAGAAGTTCGTTTGTGTTGTAACTCAGAAATCTAGTTTCTTAATTCAATGTGGAGTTTGTGTTGCAGGTGCATTGCTCTTGGCATAGATTTTCCTGTGCTGTTCTCCTTTCCTCCTGATGTTGAGTGCCAACACAGGCTATATAGTGAAATAATATTACAGTTCTTTTGTTAAGATTCTTTCTTTCTCAGAAGAGCTTTCTTGTAAACCTGATTGCCCTTCTGTAGAACCTTCCAATGCCCTTTTTGTAACCTGGTCTCTAGATCCTGCAAATACAGATACAAACCACAGTGGAGAGCATTCGGTCTTTGTCCATAGTGTAACACACACCTTCTGGCACCAGCTTCTCTTTAATGGCTATGTTTACAACACCTTTGCATATGCCTCTCCTTTGCCACACCTTGGGAAGATGACTCCTGCTAAATGAACTCCATCAAGCTAGATTGTGTGTGTTTTTCTTTCTATTTCCTCAGTTGCAGCTCCGAGTGCAGCAACCTCAGCCAACAGCTCCACCCACTAGCCAGCCCCCACAAGCACCAGTCCCTCCACAGGCTGGGCCACAGGCTACCCAAGGGGGTGCCATGCTTAGGCCTCAAAACCCAGGCGCCAATCCTCAGCTCCGAAGCCTTCTCCTCAGCCAACAGCCGGTAAGTGCAGTCTCCCTTTCCAAGGCTTCCTCTTTTACTTGTCCAAGGAACCGTCTAGAACTGACCACAACTAAGAGATAGAGCATTGGGGGATGGGTAGATGAGTCTGCCACTTAGCCCTGCAGAGAACATTAAACCTCATAATCTTCTCCTTCCTGAGAAGCCCAGAAGCCTAGGCAAGGAATGAAGGAACTAGTCTGCCACACAGTGCACAGTCCACTTGTGGGATTTGCAACCTCAAAATATATTGATGACCACTAAGATTTAAAGTGTAGGATAACTCAGTAGTCATGAAAACTCTGTATTAATCCACTTTCAGGGTAGTATGACTCAGTATTGTCAGTATATATATCAGAAATGTAATACTAGTGTCTCTACGTACCTTTTGTTGGGGAACATGAGCAGGAAAGTGCTATTGCATATATGCCTTTTTGTTGTCGTCCAGTAGGCATGAAGCTGGCCACAATACAAACAGGTTACTGGACTAGATAGGCCTTTAGTCTGATCCAGTGCTGCTTTTGTTATCTTCTTCCTGAGTGGAAAAAGAGGGTTATAGAGAAGGCACACCTTCCCACAGATCCACGGCAGGGTAATGCTAATAGTGCTGTATCCCTTTTTAGGGGAGGTTAGTCTACCCACTTCCTCTCACGTCCTATCCTATCCATTATGATAACAGAGCAAATTGAGACCTCCATTGTTAATTTCCAAGGGTGCTGTAGACTCAGTTCTTAATCCTCCTTAGAGTTTTGGGCCATCCTTTTCTCAAGGAAGAGAAGGCAATGTGCCAATCAGGTGGACCATGTGAGTGAAAGAAGAGGAATTCTGATAGAGGGCATGAAGAAAATGTACGCTGGTAGTGGCAGGGGGGCTTTTGTAACTTTCCAGAGCAGGATCGGAGATCCAGGAGGTGGACAGGAACTCTTAACAGAGCAGGAGTGAGGACTTCTTTACTTGAAGTTCATCCTGAAATTAAGATATTGAGGTCTAGGAATTAGACTCTTTGGCTATAAGGAGTATATAATTCACATTGTCATAGAATCATAAAGTTGGAAGGAGTTCTATGGGGATCAGGACCAAGCCCCTGCTCATTGCAGGATTTCCAGTTAGAGCACCCCCAGCAGAAAGCTGTCCAGCCTCTTTAAGACAACCATAGGAGGGAACCCCACCACTTCTCTAGGCAGTTGATTCCATTGCCAGACTGCTCTCGCTGTCAAGATGTTCCTTCTAAATGTTCAGTTGAAATCAGCCCTCCTATAACTTAAAACCATTGGTCCTAGTTCTTAGGATTCAGACTTTTTTAAGGAAACTAAAATGAGACTGACTCAAAAAACAACAAACGCAATAGCTTGCAGTTTAAACAAAAGTTTATTAATGGCTTTAATCTACATATACATAGAGGCTATATCCTAATCTAACTAATGAATAGTTCTAGTAAAGAAGAAATCTTTATCTCACCATCTTTCCAAAGAAAGTTGAAAAAGGAAGATGGAAAACCCAACAGTTCAGGAGAAAATCTATGTGTGTATGAGTACTTCCCCAAAGGAGGAGTGATCCAAATTACATGGTTTGTTGACCAATTTTCACTAGGAGCAAATGGGATGCTTGCAAAGAGGGGAGATAGCAGGATTTGCAGGAAAATCTATCTAAGTAAGGGAAGAGAGAATGCAAAAAATCTTCCAACAGTTCTAACCTATGAGGCAGCAGAAAGCAAGCCTGTACTCTCCTTTTTGAGTCTTGTCTGTTGTGTCAATGACAGCTGCAGAAAAGGATATCAAAATGGCCTGAGGGTTGGGGCAACTCTCCTAGAAGGAAATGGTTGTAGCTTTTGTGGTGTTTTAATGTAGCAAGTAAGTGGGAGGACATGATGGTGAGTGTAAAATTTTACATGGGGTAGACAATTTTGACCTGTCTTCTGATATTGAGATGTGATGTAATTTGATAAAACTGAATGGTGAGCTATTCAGGATGGACAAAAGAAATACACCCAGTGCCTAATCAAAACCATAGAATTTGCTGTCACAAAATGTGGTGATAATCCCTATCTTTGATGGCTTTAAAAGAGGATTGGATAACTTTGTAGAGAATATGAATGCTTTATGGTCCTGATGACTGCATTTTACCTCCCATTTCAGAGGCAGTTTGCCTCTCAGTACTAATGTTTGGAAAATGTGAGAGGGAGTTGCTCTCATTTCCTGCCTGTGAGCTTCCTATTGGGATGTCAGTTGGCCACTCTGAGAAGAGGATACTGGATTGGATAGACCTCTGGTGTGACCCAACCAGCCTCTTGCATGTGGACTTGCCTATTCAAGGATCCCTTCTTCTGCTGTGAATGGAATTTTCTCAGTTTCATCGCCTATCCCTTCACTCTGTCCCTCATGTACAGCCCCAAGCTGGAGTTCCTCAGTCCCAGCAGCCCCTCCACCACCTCCAGCAGGGTTCTCCAGGAATGTTGCCACACCAACCGATGGGACAGGCTCTAGGGCATCAGCCTCCAGGACAACAACAGCTCCAACTCCCTGGACAGCCCCTCATGCACCAAGCCCCTGGACAACAGTGGCCAGGCCAGATGGCACCACGGGCACCATTGCAAGGTACAATCCGCTGTGTTATTTGTGTGAAATAAGAAAAGTCCATAAAGAAAAACCACTGTTCCACTCCAGAAGCAGCTGCATCTGAAAGTTAGAGAAGGATCTCTGATGTTTATAAAAAGGTCTGGGATCTTTCCCTCCCTATCAAGAGTATTTGATTTTCAGCAGAAAGAAATCATGTGGGGAGCCACATACAAGCATGCATGTATGCCCCTTTATTAAACAAATAAATTGTATGATAGTTTCCTACTTAAAGTAGATAAGCTATAAATAGATGAACATAATCCTTAGGTCAGGTCTTTCTGAACTTGGTGCTGTCTATGTTAGTTGGGGGTGATGGGAGTTGTAGGCAGAAGAGGGCCCCAGATTGAGGAAGACTCTCCTTAAAGGTAAGTACTGGGATGTTATGGCCTCCAGAAGCTCCAGCTGTCCAGTTGGGATTCACTGACTGACAGGAACAGTATGGGAATGATTCTTGGGATATGGGTAGTTAAATACATGCAACTGCTCCCTTTAGCACTCTATTTTATATAAAATAAAATGTGTATTATGTACATATTACACATATTCACATACAGAGTTTCTGGCATTATTTAATGGAATGGGGGAAGAATTCTTGGAAATCACAAAAGCCTTATCTGACATTTGGGTTTTAGGTTCTCCACCCCTTTTTAAAAAGCTTAATCTGAGAATACTTCCTCTTTTTTACTTGTAATATTCCTCCTGCTCTGATATCTCCCCCAGGTCAGATGCTAATGAACCCAGGTCCCCGGGGACCTGTACCCCAGCCAGGCTTGCAGCAAGTTCCAGCCCCCAGCATCATGGAGGATGACATTCTCAGGGACCTCATCTGACCATGGACAAAGTCCTTTCTCCAGTTCATTTAGTGCCAAGATGGTTTATATACTGGAGTGATGCTTCCCTTCTGAAGAAAGTTACTGATTCTTTCTTTGTTGTGTATAATATTTTTTCTTACATGTTAAAAAAATGTCATCTATGTCCCTCAATGTCTTGGTGCTTCCTGAGAGGATTTTCTGCTCTACAGCAGCCATGGTAGCTCCTCTGTCTGTTTTTCTCTCTATCCATTTCTGAAATACTGAGAGCTGGGGAAGGGAGGCCAAGAGCAGTGAGCTTTAAGCACAGCCTCAGATGTTCTCATGTGGCCCTTCACAAAATCCAGGTGGAACAAGAACTGAAAGCTTGCATGGGAGAGTGATCTGCTAAATAGGTAATAGGAATCTTGTGAGCTTAGGTGAAAAACTGGCCCCCAGGATCCTTGGGATGTCAGAGAAGCTGGATTTTTAAAATTTAGTTAACTGGGGGTGGTGGTAAAATTTTGGTTTTGCCTCCTTAAGTATTCAGACTGAAAGTCCTGTACATGGCCTCTTTTTTGCAGCATTTCAGAAAGCATGCCCTTTCCTCCTTTTCCCATTTCCTGTGTCATCCCAGCCCACATAGAAGGTGCCCTAAGCAATTCTATGCCTCTGTCCTTGCCTCACTTGAATGCCGCCCAACACATAGTGTGTATTCAGTATCTTTAAGGCCACTCTTAGATAGCACAGCTTGATTATGATGTTCTTTTCCCTGAAAGCTGAATTTTCTTTGTACAGAAGTATAGATCTTTAGATTAAAAGTTTAGGAAACAGGGATTAGAACCAGGATTTTTTTAGGAGTTTAGTCTTTACAAAAACAGCCAGAAAACTGTAATGTTTGATTTTTGGAGTCAAGCTCCAGGAGACCAGGGTCTGAATCCCTGCTCAACCATGGAAACTCACTTAGTGGCCTTGGGCAAGTGACCCTCTCTCAGCCTCAGAGGAAAACAGTGGCAAGCCTCCTGAATAAAAGCTGCCACAAAACCCCTATAATCAGGTCTCCATAAGTTTTGAAGGCATATAACAATTCATCCTTGTGGCCTAAAAGAAAAGAGCTTTAGAATAGAGGTAATCTGAGCTCTTTCAGGAAGATATTATGTGCCTGGTTGTAGAACTGCAAGCAAGCAGGATAGAGTAGGTAAAGAGGGTTGTAAGTCAGGATGCCTGGATTCCTTGTGTCCGTCAATAGAAACACTCCAGAGACCGATCTTGATGGCATTTATTTGTCCCACACCATCACTTTGTATTAGGCAAAGATGGCTTGGTTGCTGCAGGAGTTGGGCCCAGTGCTCTGAACAGTGCAGTCACTGGAATCCATCTTACAGAGATCACAGTGGCAACTGATAGCCACAGGGTACATGAAGGATGGGTCAACACCTGACGGACATCCTTGCAGGAGCATGGTCTCGTAGCGTACCTCCTTGTAGGTGCACACTCTTTGGCTGAAAGATGAGAGGATAGTCTTCCACAACATCTCCTGCAAAAGGTTGGCAAGTAAAAGGAAGGGGAGGAAGACTATATGTGAGTAGCTTCACATAATGTTTGATGGGGAGGGAAAGTATTTTTATTTATTTTTTAAAAAAAAGAGGCCTCTGGTGCAACACTTCTGATGGGTGTCAGTGCCAGCTTCTACAGGCCCATTCTATCATTTGTATGTGTCTGGGTGAGTTGAAAAGGATCTCCCACCCAGTCTTCTTCCCTACCCTCTTATGCACAGATACACACCCTAGTTTCACAGTAGCCACTGCAGATGGAGGTGGTGATGGTCATGCAGACGGGGCAATCATCTTTCTCAGCTGCTATGGTGGCGTTGACAGGATGGCAGGCCAGGCTGTTGCTCCTGCGGCTGGCACAATGAGTAGCAGCCAAGAGTAAGAATGCTGCAATCCAAGGCTGCTTTCCCTAGACAGGAAGAGTGAGAGAATTAAGAGAAATGAGAAAGCTAGAGAGCAAAGTGAGGATGAGGCAGGTCCCCAGGCCTATTTCACGCTACATAATTGTAGCACTATGGAATCCTGGAGTTTAGTGAGATAGTAGTGGTTGCTAGATGAGAACTATAGATACCCTTCCCAACTCACCCTTCCCTAAATTGCAAATCCCAGGATTCCATAGGAAGTTGCCAGATTTTAGTGATGGTGGGGAATAGGAATAGTAGCTGAGTACCCAGTAAGATGATCCAGGAAGATATGACCTTCTCACTAGTTTTAAAGGGATTCCAGGAAAGGGTGACAGATCTGGTTGGTCAGAGTTTTTGAAAGAATGGTCACTGCTGCAATTGTTCTGGACTACAGCTCCCACGACCCTAACCATAGGCTGGGTGGGAATTATAGGAGTTGTACGCCAGAAAAAAAAACCCCAAAACCACAGTCTGAAACGTTCTAGACTGAATCAAACCTTGGAAAAATTACTTTTGGAGACTACAGCTCCCAGTGTCCCCCATCCAGCATGGTCCCTGGTCATGGTCTCTGGCCGGAGGAAACCCTGGTCTCCAGAATTATAGTCCAAGGCTCAAACTGCTACGCAACACATCTTTTTGGACTATAGCTCCTATGCTAGCTGGGGGGTCTAGGAATTATAGTAAAAGAAGGTTACAGACTGAAGCTTTAGGGGGCTGGGTTATCAAGTGGAAGGTATTTATATGAGGAAATGCTAGAACCATGGGTGTCAGCTTGGTGGAATACCAAGGATGATAGCACTAGGGACTGGGAACTTTATAAATGGTCCCTGGTCATGGTCACTGGTTTGGGGAATTCTGGGAGTTGTGGTCAAAACAACAACAAACCTTTTCCATACTGAATGCTGCTCATTTGTTTTTGAAAGAAAAATAGATCTCAGATTCTGTTAACTTTGCTACAGTCGCTGCTGGTAACTTCCACCCCTCCATCCCAAGTCCATAGCTGTGATGAAGATGCTTTAGGTCAGCCATTCCCATCCTGGTATTTGTGATCTCACAGCTATCTTGGTTGTGGATGATGAGAGTTGTAGTTCAGTACATCTTCCGGTTGCCATATATGTGGTAGCAGTTATTTGGGCCTGATCTGGGTCTTTCAGGCCCCTAAAATTTTCATCACACAGTCTACCCCATTTAAAAGAAATAGGGTAGTATAAGCACAAAGCATACACTTTGATTTGCTCAGTATTACAGTAAGAATTAAATGTTTTAATCTGTTTCCAGTGTTTTAGCACACTGAGTACAAAGTCATCTCAGTGCTAGTGGGGGAGGAGAATTATGCCAGGCTAACTCTCATAGTATAGACGTGTAAAATCTGTGTAGGCACCAGATCCTGTCTGATCTTGAAAGCTAAGCAGTGACAGGCTTGGTTAGATGGGAGACTGCAAAGGAATGCCAGGTATTGAGGTCTATATTTCAGAAAAAGACAATGGTGGAACCACCTCTTTGCATATTCTTTGCCTGAGAAAACCCCGCATGGGGTCACCATAAATCAAGAGGCAACTTGACAGCATGTACATACCCACAGCTCACAGTACAGTATTGCAGGGTTACCATGCATAAATAGATCACACACACACACAAACACACACTTAAATCCCCTTGTGAATCTATTAAAGACATGCAAGCATTCGCTTTTTGTCAAGTGTGACAGGTAGATGGCTTCCTCAATAAAGTTGTTCACAGCTCAGTGCTAGGCATGCTTGCTAAGCTGTGCCCAACCATATTTGATGGGGCATATTTTAAAGAGGTGTGCATAAGGTTGAAGGCATCACTGTATAGTGCTGTTTTTCTTCTGACCTGCTAAATTTGAAAGAAACCTTAGAAGTTGTCTAGTTCAACCCTCTGATCAATTTAGTGATTGCACTTATAGCATGCCAAATAGCCTTCAAAGAAAGGAAAACCCATCACCTCCCAAAACAAGTCTGTCAAATAGATGTTACCGTCAGGATGGTTTTCCTCCTATTTAGCCAAGAACTGCTTTCCTGCTGTTTCCCATCCATCCGTTTCAGTGCTGCACTCATCTCACATTCAAAAAAGAATAAGGTGTATCCATTGCCTTAGAATCACAGTAGCTCACACAATCCTTCAAGCAGTGCCTACAGCAGCGAATGTGCATGAGCCATGCATGCATCTCACATTCAGCTTGTGCAGGTGGCCCTTTCGTTTGCACATACCTGTATTAACTTCATTCTGTCTCCTGAGCTAGGAAGGAATCCTCCTGCCCTATTTTGCATCTTCTTTTATATGTATCCTTCCCCCCCACACACCCCTGTCACCCAACCTCAAGGACAAAAGAGAGGGATCATGTCTCATGGCCCAAATAGGCTGCAGCTTTAAAGGATGCTAAATGGTACAGTACAGTCATACTTTAGCTGGTTTGAATCCTCAAATGTGGCAATATTGCACGTGTGTGTATTGTGTTCCTTCAAGCCATTTCCAGTTTATGGCAACCCTAAGGGGAACTCATCATGGGGTTTTCTTGGCAAGATTTGTTCAGAGGAGGTTTGCCATTGTCTTGAGGCTGAGAGAGAGTGACATACCTAATGTCACACAGTGGGTTTCATGGTGGAGCTGAGAATCAAACCCTGGTCTCCAGAGTTATAGTCCAAGGCTCAAACCGCTACGGCACACATCTTTTTGGACTATAGCTTCTATGCTAGCTGGGGGTCTAGTGAAAGAAGGTAACATATTGAAGCTTTAGGGTGCTGGGTATCAAGTGGAAGGTATTCATATGTGGAAATGCTAGAACCGTGGGCCTTAGCTTGGTGGAATACCAAGGATGATAGCACTAGGGGTTGGAAACTTTATAAAAACCTCAACCCAGGCAGGAAATGTTCTATTCTCCCTGAAATGCCATCTTTTTGTACGTGATCCTGGGCCAAGGGCACAGAAAGTGGTTGCAAATACACTGGCAAGAGGGAAAGCACTCTGCACATGCTCACAGGAATTCCTGTCTTCATGCTCAGTGCAGGTGTTCAAGGGCTCAGCTGGCTTTTAGTGTGTTCTAAACCTCAGCTATGGATTGAATTAATCCTGGACAGCTATTGCCAGATGGGAACACAGCTTTCCCACCTAGGGCAGTAGTGACAAATAAAACGGCTAGAGATTTTCCATAAGACCTTGGTGTTTCCAAGGCTGTTGGCTCTGGGCTAGAGCAGGTGTGTCGCTAGGTGAGAAATCCCTTGCTGCCTTTGTTGCATCTCACTTGAGCTGCTGAGTGTGGAAATGGAGCAGATTAAAGGCCACCTGCAAGTGGGTTTGCCGTGAAAAGCAGGTGTGGGCTGAACTGGCAAACATATAAGGGGTTTCAAGAGGAAACAGGAACACTTGAGCTGTTGTTGTTTAGACTTTCCATGAAGATCTGATGTAACTCATCTTGTTCTCCAATTTTGCTTTGTTGTAAGAAACTAGTGTGGTGATGGAGCTGGTGTGATGTAGTGATTTGAGCATTGGACTATGACTCTGGAGACCTGGGTTCGAATCCTGGCTCAGCCATGGAAACTTATTGGGGGATCTTGGGCAAGTCACATTCTCTCAGCCTCAGAGGATGGCAATGGCACACCCCCCCCCCCGAAGAAACTTGCCAAGAAAACTCCATGATAGGTTTGCCTTAGGCTCACCATAAGTCAGAAATGACTTGAAGGCACACAAAACACATCAGTGTACATGGTACTTTACACGAGCAATTTCTAGTTGTTAATTTGAGTTTTGTATCCTCCAGCCCTAGAGCTGCTGTAAATAGGAAACAAACTGAAAGCACACAACAACAAGAGACTCGAAATGTTATGTTTTTAGACTAAAGTTCCTGGAACACTGCAGCCATGTGAGATGGGGATTCTGGGATTTGTAATCGCAAAAGTAACTTCACTAATCTTCTGGAAAAGCAAAACCCCAGTGTTGCTCACAGATTAAAAGGTGTGGATAATCTCATACAACTGGAGATGGGAAAAATAATTTGAGGGATGGATCTCCTCCTCACTGCCTCTCCCTGTGATGGTTGCCATGGCAGATGAGAGTGCTGTGTTGTGTTGTGTTGTACGCTGTTCTTTGTATGGAGAAGATGTAGGAAGAGTGAAGCCAAGTCTTTGGCCAAGAATACTGGATGGAGAAACTATATTTACCAATTCTGGGAATAGCTTCCATCTCCACCCATTTAAAAACTGAGTGGGATCCTTTTGGGGGGGGACAAGATGTGAGTGCCATTTTTCTTTTTCCAATATACCATGGACCAGTACTGTATTGGTGACCATTGGCTACTATTATTTCTTTCTTGCCTGGAAACTCTACAGGGATGGGTAACTGATGCCTCATAGACTGACACTGGTCCATGAATCACCATTTTGAGTAACGCTGCTCTAGAAAAGCATAGTTGTCCTACAATATATTATCAGTAGGTGCAAATATACTTCAGCAGCTGCCATGTGTGAAAACTGTAGAGCTTGAGAAAGTTTCTCTCTTATTAATACAGTTTCTGGAAAATCCCAGAAAAAAATCTGGGAACTTTTCAAAGCTCTGGACAAAAAAAAATGTGTGACTGCATACCCTGTAGTGCTTCAGGCTCAAATGCGAACACTGAGCTTTGTGAAGGCTAAAGCCAAGATGCATTCATCTCCTCAGATATAAGGAAGGAGTCAAACTCTAAAGCAAGGCTGTGGAACATATTTCAGATTGAAGCCACATTCCTATGCAGGCAGCTCCACTTGTCCCAATGCCATAATTACTCTTGAAACCACCATAGCCACCTTTTGAGACTAGAGAATGGATGGATTCCCCTGTCAATCCTAACAATTGCAAGAGAGAAAGACCCTAAGGAGGGAAACAGGAGCTGATCAGGGAGGCTTTGTAGGTTGCAGATTCCTTAATGTCTAAGAAATGCTGATGCTAGCAAATGCTAACACAATCTTAGCCACAGAAGGCAAAAAATAAAATAAAATAAAAATAGGGAGCTGTAATGTTACCATCACAGGCTGCATCTGCACTGCAGAAATAATCCAGGTTGACGCTGCTTCAACTGCCATGGTTCAATGCTATAGAATTCTGGAAATTGTGGTTGGTGTTTTTTTTTAAAAGACATTTATCCATCTCTATCAGAGTGCTGTGATGCCACAACAAACTACAATTCCCAGAATTCCATGGCATTGAGCCATGGCGGTTAAAGTGCTGCCAAATGGATTATTTCTACAGTGTGGATGCAGTCTTAGATGAGCTGCAGAAAATATGGACTCTCTAATAATAAAAGCCTTAGATTTATTAGCTGGGGTGGAATCTGTGAATTAGATCCTCTCTAACTGTCCCAGTTTGGCAGGGACAGTTCCAGTTAGTCATCTGTCCCACTTTTTTCAACTGCTTTTAAAATAGTCCAATTTCTCTCTCCTTCTCACACTTTCCTCCTTTGTCCTCAGATTACTTCAGTTGCTGCAAAGTAAGTTGAAAGCGTAAAGGTAGTTTGCACTCAATAAACTTAGAAGGGGGCAGAAGAGAAGGGGCAAAAAGCTCACCCTTTTCTGAGGATTCAAGCAGGAGCAACCTGCTGCAGCCTCTCTTAACTTGTCTGTTCTTCATTAATAACTTTTGCCATATTGACCGCACTCTTATGTAGCTTGGCCACATGTATTCCAGTTTCCATCTGAAATGCTGGGGGATACAGAATTGTAGTTCATAAAGTAACTTTCCCCAATGCTGAACTGGGAATAGGTGAAGTTAAAACATATATGAGAGCTGTCTTTAATTTTGCCTGTGTCTCTGAAGGCAAGGATCTCAGTAGCCCCAGTTCCTACTCAGTTCCATATCTGTTTCTTTGGACTTTTGCCAAAATGTGTCATCCCAGCCCCTGATTCCTGCTTCCATCCTGAAGATTCAAAGCTGCTCTTAAAGTCTGCAGCCCCACTCTTAGTAGTGCCTGTGGATTGGTTTGTGTTAATTTATTTGGAAAAAAAATATAATCTGCTTTTTTGTTTCTTAAGAAACGCACAAGGACGCTCACAATATGGACTCCAAAAAGAATCAACCAATGTATTTTAAAAGCTTAATGAAATACACACAGTTTCAGAGACAGTGGAAATTAGAATGGATTTGCAAGGTTGCAAGAAACCATGAGAAAGCAAATGAGTCTTCCTTAGCACATTGATCCACAGACTAGGTATGAATGGTAAGAAGATCCTTTCCGAAATGCATCCAGTTGCCTTGTTGACATTGGAACCTGGAGGAGAAATCTGTCAATGAACTTTCAAGCACAGGTGACTTTATATCCTGTGAGAAGGGCTGGAGCCCTAGCTGACATAGCCATCATTAATGTCTCGGGCTTTGAAAGTAAGGGACAGCACCATTAATAATTCACGGCTTGGAAAAGTTCCATTCTTGGACTGCAGCCCCCAGAATCCCCAGGCCAACCTGTCCACCACGCTCATAAATGAGTGGAAGCCAGTAAAACTATCATAAAAAAGAAAGTCAGAGTTTCCTGACGATTAGCTCTGATCAGCATTCTACTAACTGCACATTGGGCTGGCTGAATTTTCTGAGCACTTTTCAAGGATGGGTCCATGTAGGATGCACAGAAGTAATCTAGCCTTGATGCAAGTAAGGACTATATCACCATAACTAAAAAAATAGCATTGCTCTCTTCATGTTTGGCTTCCCTTTTCTTACAGTGGTCCCTCCACATTTGCTGGAGTTAGGGTCCCCCCCCCCATGAATGTGGGAAGACCACAAATAAAAATAACACTATTTTTTTCCCTAAGAGAACACTTCTCTAGGAATCTCCAGGTCCTTTGGTGCAACTCTACATTTAACATCTGCCAAAAGTTGATAATAGAATCATGCTGGAGGACCTACAAAATGCCTAGAGAATTGTTTTCTCTAGAAATGTTTAGGTTCTCCAGCACAACTCTATGGTCAACTCCCAGCAGAATTGCATTGGAGGAATTAGAGATAAATAATCAAATATTGCAAATAATCAAATCCGCAAAATTCAAAGCCACACATGTGGAGGGCCAACTGTAGCTCTTGTCAAGAAAATACATACAACGGTGGTGATGCTACTGGAGAGAGACAGAGGTGTCATTAAGGGGGTGCAGATTGCACTGGGTGAAACCTTGGATTCTTGGTGGGGCAGTCACTTACCATCTAATTATAATAGTATTTATCTATAATGCCCTTTTCACCCTCTGTCCCAAGATCCCCCCAATCATTCCCATAGGTTGTGGTTACTGGTGTGGGGAAGGGGTGTTGCCGCTGCTTGGCAGTGACTTCTGGATTTGGCACGCATGCCAGGCGGGCCGGCCAAGGGAGATGACAGTGACAGTGGCAGCCACTGACTCCTCCTTAAGAGGAAAGGGGTCTGTGGCCACCTCTGCTGCCATCACTTCCCTTTCCCACCTGGCCAAAAGCCCCAGAAGACCTAGAAGGGGCTGCAGGTGCCAGCAGCACCCTACCACTACCATGGTGAAGGTGGCCTGGCTGGCTGAGTGGGGTGGCAGGGGTGTGGGTCAGACAGTCTGGGGGTGACACCATGAGTTACTGCACCAAACGTAGTGATGACACTGAGGAGAGACTCATCTTCAGTGCAGTTACAACCCACTGCTTGAAAAGCAAAATACTGTTCTACCATTTCTGCTGCATTCATGATGACTTATCAAGTGGCTGAAACTATTGGGTTTTGTGCTGCATTCAGGGCCACTATCAGTACCCGATAGTGTGCCATAGTGGTTTGAGTGTTGGACTACGACTCTGGAGGCCAGGGTTTGAATCCCAGCTCAGCTGTGAAATCCATAGGGTAGCCTTGGGCAAGTCACATTTTCTCAGTCTCATGGGAAGGCAATGGCAAATTTATTATTAGCATTTGTACTATATTTATTTATATCCCACTTTACCTTCAATAATCAGGATACAAATTGGGGTCTTGGGATACAAAATTGGGATACAGAGGAGGAAAATGGGATATTGGGATACAAAGGAGGCAAGATTTGTTGCCAAGAAAACCCCATAGATCACAAATGACTTGAAGGCACCCAACAGCAACAATGGCCCTGATTTTCTAGAGGGGCCCCTGCTGATCTCTGCTGTAGAACCTCTACCACCCTTGAAAACAAATGTATCCTAAAATCAAAATGAATAAAATGAGTAGTACAAAAGCTTGTAATTTGGTGATACTCCCTTAGCGTTGGGAAGCTGGTAATTTGGGGACTTGTACAGGTGGATCTTGACTGTGGTCTGTTCAGAATAAAGCTAAATTTTGGCTTATTACTTCTTGCTAGCCTGTTTGTGGCCCTTAAAACATTATGAAATGTTCCAGTGCTCTGAGGAACTCTGCAGCTGGGTCCTGCCCATCTTTTAATCTCCCACAATGCCCTGATACTACATGGTCCTCAGGCATTGTGGGAAATTAAAGTGTGGCCAGATCTACCTGTCTTTCTAGGTGATGCCCCCACTGGTTGCCAAATTTATCAAGGCTCATGGATAGAAAAGCAGGCATATTAGAAGCTAACTCCTACCCACAACGAGATCTGGCCTTCATAATGTAATAGGGCTGGCAGGGAACAGATTTTCTGTGGAGGGTGTTTTATTTTTTAAAAAGCTATTGCCAGTTGTAGGTGGGAGGGAAGAGGTAATAGATTTTAAGGATCAAAGAATGGTCCTTGGTTCAGGGTCATTCATCTGTTATGCGCATGGAGAGAGCAGTTTGATCAGCCATGAAGCTTATGGTGTGGCCTTGGGCAAGCCACTCTCCATCTCCTCCTCTGCCTAACCTACCTTACAGGGTTACTGGGAGGATAATGTGGGATAAGCCTATATATACTGCCTGAAGCTCTTTGGCCGGAAGGAAAGCTCTTCATGAAAGGTGAGCCCCCAATTTCTTGTGGGCATCTCATAGGAAAGTGAGCCTCCGTCTTCCTCCGCCCCTCATCATAAGAGGAATCAGTTGAAAACAGAAATATCTTTATTTTATTTTGTGATCAACCTTTTCTTCTTGGCTTTTTAAAACCCAATAGCCATGCCTTCCTTCAATGGACTCCTAGTGGGCTTGTTATAATGTGCTTGAAGTGTTATGTATTCCGTTGCTTTGCCTTGGGTTGCATCTGCACTGCAGAATTAATGCAGTTTGACACCATTTTAACTGCCATGGCTCAGTGCTATGGAATGCTGGGATTTGTAGTTTTGTGAGATATTTAGCCCTTTATCAGAGCCACAATTACAAATTCCAGAATTCCATAGCATTAAACCCTGGCATTTAAAGTGGTGTCAAACTGCTTTATTTCTACAGAGCAGATGCGGTTGTATACTCTGATACAGCAGTCTTGCTTTTTAAAAAAAAAAAGTTTAAAAACCATTTTTGAAAGCTGTACTAAAATCTTCTGACTTTACAGGGAGTCTGTAAAATAAAGATAATTAAATATAGATCATTAAATATAGACAGGCTTCCTATGAAACACACACACATTGAATGTCTCTGATCTGGATAGTTTCAAAGAAACTGAGTATGCAATCTATTTTCTATATTGTACGTCGCCCCGATTGCATGGCAGAGGGGCAGGATATAAATAAAAATTATTATTATTATTATTATTATTATTATTATTATTATTATTATTATTATATGTATGCATGCATGTACATACATAATATTCTGCAACATTTTACAGATGAAAAACGAGACACATGGGGCCAAACAGAGTGTAGTCAATGTGTTCTTGCTGTTGTTGTATGCCTTCAAGTCATTTCTGAATTGCAGTGACCCTAAGGATGGCAACAATCATAATGTGGAAGAATACATAAGCCAAGAGAGTCTGCTTTGCTTTTGCCTGAATTTAGAGGGAAGGAGAAGTTTCCACCCCTTCTTGCAAACTACTTTTGAACTTTGAATTCAGTTTACAGCAATTGAAGTAAGCCAGGACAAGGGAGGAAAGTGGGAGGAGGAGGAGGAGAGAGAAACTGGGACACTTTTAAAGCAGCTGAAAAAGAGGGATGGCAGAGGATTAAGCAGGGCTGTTCCTCCCAAAGTGGGACAGTAGGAGTGTGGTATGTGTACTGTATATGTATTTCACAATGTGGCAATTTTGTCAGGGCCCATACAGAGGAAAAGGCCTACTAGAAGCTGCCCCCTACTCACACCCAGATTCTGGCTTGGCTTGGCTTGGCTTGGCATGAATGAACACATATTCAATACATACAAATTCATTTGTTCAAATCACTTTGAAACACAGACATTTGATCAGAAGTACTGCAGTAGCTTCTTCCACCTGGGAATTGTTACAAAAACATGCACATTACAAGCATGGAAGGGCCTGTATTAGATTTATTTAAAAATAGATCCTCATGGGCCACAAACTAGCACCCTAGTGTTAAAAACATTGAAACAACAAAAGATGTGGTGATGTAGTAGCTGGCTCTTTTATTTACATTTACACATAAGATTTCCAGCTGTTCAAGGCAACATATATATTCTTCTACTGTCTATATTTTATTCTGACAGCCAATCTGTAAAGTAGGCTAGATTGAGAATTACTGGTCCACAGTCACTTATTAAGAACTTCATGGCTGACAGGATTCGAACCTGGGCCTTCCAGTCTTTGGAGGGGTGTGGAAGTTGTGGCTCTTTATATGTTGGATTGTAGCTTCTTTCCTCCCTGCATGCTAAGAATAATGGGAACTGGAATTCAACATCATCTAGAGGACCACAGCTTCCCAACCTTGAATGATGGGTTTGCTCTTGAGTGGTAGGTTTGCATGGCTCATCTATGCACAGTGCAAGCCTAAGCATTTTTACTCAGAAGTAAATTGTACTCTTTTTCATTGGGGCTTTTTCAGGGCTTAAGTGTACGTACGTACATACATATATACATACATACAATTTCAGTCAAAGTCACTACCTCTTAGCTTAACCTTCTTCCCATATGATTTGGGGGATAAAATTGAGCTACATGCAGAAAAAGAGGGATTTAAGTGTGATAAGAAATCCTTTCCTTTTCACTTAGATAGCCCTCTTTCACGCTAATGCCAGGCTGGGAATTATGTGACCCACCAGATGTAAGACAGCAACTCCCAGAAGCCTTAGCCAGCAAAGCAAAAAATGGTGGGTTTATGAGACCTGGAGCAAACCTTTGCATATGCATGTCTACAAAGATTCACCTAGCTGTAGGGTCCTGATAAGGAGTGGTAGGGCCAGTGGTATGCCCAGCGGCTGAAGCGTGGCATTTCCTATTTTATGGAGTCTAGGGCAATTTGCTCCCTGCTCTGAGCAGCCTGTATGGATCACTGTTCTTGCTATTTTACTTATTGGTTAATGTGTCATCACCTACTTTTCCTTCAATGACTCAAGATGGCTGTGTTTTGCAAGCCACTTGATGTGAGGGACTGGCCATTTTTTTCCCTTCCAAAATATCATCTCATTTGTGTCTATTGGCTAAAACTGCTTTTTGTTTCCTGGAAACTCATCAGGGACCAGCACCCAATGGTTGGGGACTGGTGTCGGTCCATGGACCAATACTTTGAGTAGTGCAGGTGTATATGGCTCTCCTCCTCTCCATTATAGCCCCACAACAGCCCTGTGAGGTAGTCAAACTCAATGTGCATGAGTGGCCTAAGGCCCCCACACTAGTAGCCTTCACCACTCTGGGGCAACCAGAAGCCTAGATCTCACAAGTCCTAGTTCCAGACCCAACCCATTACCCCAAACTGTCTCATTTATCCCTGTTTCTTCTATTGTGTTCAGCCTGGCTATGGTTTTAATGCTTCAAGGAGCTCTCATATATATATATAGACAGACAGCAAAACACTCTGTAAACAAACTTTAAGGACTAAGGAGTTTCCTCTCCACTTATTTCTCTTAAGATCTCCGTGGGGCACATCCTTTGGTATTATGTATTTATTCCCTTTCTGTGATTCTTTTCTGTTTATTGAACCCATTCTTATAGCCTGATCTTATTCAAATATTTAGTCCCACTGAGTATAATGAGTCTTACTCCCTTGCTAGAGCGCAAAGACTGCAGCCTTTTCTGTCTGTCCCAGTCATATTCTCCCGAAGCTCCAAGTCCAAGTTACAAAATATATGAGGAAGTCCTCTAAGTTAGATATTTTTGAATCTGAGACAGATTCTTGCATCAGGCAATCCAAAATCTGAATGCCTCTAAATCAGTGGCAGGCAAAGTATGGACCTCCAAATTATTGGATTGAAATTTCCATGAGCCCTAGCCAGTGGTGAAAGATGATGAGAATTGCAGTTCAACATTTGGAAGGCCTTAGGCTACCATCCTTACTCTAAATTATAACTTGGCAAAGTTATATTTTTGGAGTTTAACTATCCTAGCCAACATGGGAAGTGGGGGATTCTCAGAGTTGTAAAACAAACAATGTAATTTGCACGGTCTTCTGTAAATGTCAGACGGTTGGATCTCCCTAGCAAAATGAAAACAGAAGCAAATAATAGCAAAATTCTGCTTGTTTCGCTGAGAGAAAAGAAGCAAACCCAAATGTTTGCTCAGCACCTGCACCCACCCTCTCACACTGGCATGAATTTGCCGCTTCCATAGCACTTGTACTCTGTCTCGTACATGCGGGGCACACACATGATCTCCACCACTGGCACCCGACAAGAGACTGTGGGTGGCTTCTCCACTGGGCAGAAGCGGTCCCAGGTGCGCTTGTAATCATTGGGAAGCTGGTAGGATTCTTGGGCCAGACTGAGCAGGCCATGGTGGGGAACTGCAGTTGTGTTGGGTGGTAGGCGGGGTACTCGGGTGGCATTGAGAAACTGGCAGATGTCCCGCATAGGTCCAGGTTCACGAATCAAAGGAAGGTCCCCACATTGCCCGGACGTGAGAGCATCCTTTTTGGCATAGCCAAGTAGTTCCTTCCTGCAAGGAAAGGGAAGAGAGAGGAGGTACAATCAGAGCTCTTGCTTTCTCGAAAAGAGGCTTAAACCAATGTAGCCTATGGGAGCAAATGTCTGCAGGGAGACAAAAGGCTACTTAACAAGGCTTTGCAGGGAAATAATTCTTGGGGAAACAAAGGAACATTGGAGAATGTGGTATTGGCCATGGAACTCCTAAGAAGTTCCTCTGGGTTTTTTTTGGGGGGGGGGGGGCGGTTTCTAGCTTCTGAACTGAACAGAAACTAAGTAGATCATGCCTATTAAAATCACAAACCTCTGTGCAGTTGCTGGATAAGGTCCAGTAATCCAGGGTTGAAAATCATGAATTCCTTCAAATATTGTTGGACTTCAGCTACCAGAGATTTACCTCTATTCACTTTTTCTAAACAATGATCAATTTATCCTCTCTATCGTGTTCATCCAGACTCCACCTTGTCTTTTTATTTCTAAACTCAACACCCACAAATATTGTAAACTTTTCCTCATAAGGGATGGCTCTAGCTTTCAGATCAAACTCTGGTAAAAAAAAAAAAAACCTTAAAGATTTGGTGTCCCCTCAGCTGCTTTGTAACATTTTGCACCAGAACATGTTTCGCAGCCTCTATCACTGGCTTTTTAACAGTTGGCAGGGTTTGCACCCTTGCAATACTACACTTGGACTGAAAACAACTATGTTGGATCTGAGGGGAGTCCAGCTTGGCAGGCCCACAGCAACAATCCAAAGGGTTATATAGTGCAGAAGCAAACAAAGAAAATCAAAGTGCCAGAGCACAAGCCATCTTCCCCCAATAGCTTTGAGAACTATACCAGCAGTTTAGCAACAGAGAGAAATTAACTCAAGTTGGTTCTCAGCCTTCATATCTTTTCTTAGCCTCAAACTGCAAAGCCAATGGAAAAAGTATCCAACAGGTTCATTAATACAAGTTAATTTGTTCACACCACTGGGCTGCTGTTATAATTTGGCCATGGTGCTTACAAGGACTCTAAAGCCCATCTGCCTGATAGGCAGAGGCCCTAATCACAAGAAGAACTCTATTTGGATCTGCCATTACATGTGAGAATCCTTTGAATGAAGAGATGTCCTGTTTGGGGGAGCTTGGCAGGTAAGGTTAGATCAGCAGCATGTTTAAAGGAGGAGTGGGTCAAGAGCAGAGAATAACGGAAATGTACTCACTTTGTAAAAGGATGGAAGTCCTTAGTGGTGATGGACACATATGGTTCATTGAGCCGCAGCACTGCCTTGTCACAGATGTAGAAGGGTTTGCCTGCCATCTCTTTATTCTGTGTGCTGGCCACAATGGACTGCAGTGAAAAAAAGAACAAAATGTCACTAATTCAGAAAAAATATGGTAGCTGGAAACGCAATCCCCCCACTATAGAGGAAACAGTTGAGAAGATGGCTCACCCAACCAGGCCTAGTGTTACCATATGACATTTGGGAGAAGTTGTTGAAGTGTCAATGCCCTGCCAGGACCCACAATTGTATTGTCTCCTATTTGCTATGGTTGCATTGCAGTGAAGGCCAGATCCATATTTCAGGGGTGGAGGTAGCCTTGGTGGTGCAGTAAGGAGCCCAGTGGCGCAGTGGTTAAATGATGGTACTGCAGCCACAAGGTTGTGAGTTCAATCCCAGATCTCTAAGGTTGATTCAGCTTTCCATCCTTTCATAGGTCCATAAAATGAGTACCCAGCTTCTTGGGGGCAATTGGATAAAACACTGTAAGATGCTTAGAGAGTGCTGAGTTCTCACTGATAAGTGGTATAGAAATGTAAATTCTATACTATTGCTCCTGCCCCACACCACCCTCCGCCATGAGACTATGGAGTTTATCACACGGGGAGCCCTGTGCAGAAACAGGGCTTTAAAGTAAAAAAAACCCCCACAAAAGCGGAAGCTTTTAATGAACGGGATTTCTCCCATTCTGCCCTGTGTGAAAAGTGAAAGCGCTGTTAAAAGGAGGTTAATCCGAACAGAAATTAGACAATTATTTTCGGGATCTTCTGAAAATAAAAAGAAGCAGTTTTTGTCTAATTTCTGTTCGGATTAACCTCCTTTTAACAGCGACATCTAAAAAAACACCCGCTTTTGTGGGTTTTGTTTAATTTAAAGCCCCGTTTCTGCATGGGATTTCCCTCGTGTGATAAACTCCTATGTCTGGCTTGATGTTTTAAGTTCTCATAACACCCTGATGCAATACCCCATCGAGGGCATTGTATGAACTTTAAACAGCACTTCTGTATTCCTGGTGTTAGATAAGGGCTGTTCCTTAGATAAGACATTGGACTACTTCCACCCCTGAAATATGGATCTGGCCCTCACTGTAATGCAACCATAGCAAATAGTAAAAACCAAATCATTTTTTTCTAATTCCACAAGTAGCATACAAATAAATGCAAGGCATATTGGCAAAACAATGAATCTTAATTTGGGAATTTTGACTCTAGCTAGCCCTGGATTGGCCTTAAGGAAGAAAAAAAGATACAGAATCATAGAATCTTAAGAGCTGGAAAATACCACAAGGGACATCTAGTCTAACCCGCTGTCATAAAGGAATACACAATTTTAAACATGCAGATACTGCAGCTGGAAACATGCAGAAGGGAGACTGCAGCACCTCTAAGCTGAGAGAAAGAAGACTGTAGTTGGCTTTCACAGACTGGGTCCGCTTAATCAGAAGCAAGTAGACTGTGGTCCAAAACAAACTGCAGAAATAATCCAGTTTGAAACCGCATTAACTGCTCTGGCTCAATGCTAGGGAATTCTGGCAACTGTAGTTTTGTGAGACATTTAACCGCCTCTGTCAGAGAGTTTTGATGCCACAATAAACAATTCCCAGGATTCCCTAGCACTGAGTCAGGGCAGTTAAAGTGGTCTCAAAGTGGATTATTTCTGCAGTGTGATTTGGACCTCAGTCTGCAAAAGCCTGTGCCACAATCCTCCTTCGGTTAGTCTCAAAAGAGCTACAATATCTCTTTGCATACTGATCCAGACTAACATGGCTATGACTTTAAATTCTATAATTTACTGATATTCTGTATATAACATTTGACAAGCAAAAGATGTCAGTGGGAGGATGTTCTCCTTGGAATACAAAATACCTTGGATGCTCCATCTGCATGATGTGCAGCCAGTCCAAAGGGTTGGGGTCCAGCATAGAAGGTGGGCTCCTGCGGCAGATTGGGCCATCCTGGATAGCGGTCCCTGGTCTCGCTTTTCTGGTTGCCCATGGTCAGTGGGAACCTCCATGCTCTCGGCTTCAGCTGTTGAAAAGAAAAGAAAAGAGCTGGGGATAAGACTCAATAGAAAGTGGGTAGGCTGGCAATGTCAAAGCTCTGAAAGTTACCAGTAATTAGTTATTGTTATATATTGCAGACACAGCACTGGGAAGATACAAGCTACATGTAACAGATTCCTGCAACTGGATGTTGGTAATGAAGCCATGAACCAGTATGGTGTAGTGGTTTGAGTGTTGGGACTATGACTCTGGAGAACAGGGTTTGAATCCCTGCTTGAGTACAAAAACTCACTGGGTGACCTTGGGCAAGTCACACCCTCTCAACCTCAGAATGGCAAACCTCCTCTGAAGAAACTTGCCAAGACAACCCTATGATATTAGGACATTAGGGTCACTATACATCAAAAATGACTTGGAGGCACATAACAACAACAATAACGAAGGCATAACAAGGTTTTTTACAAGTGGTCTGTACAATATTTACAAGTGGGAATGAAGTTTCTTTACAGGTGTAATGATCCATGTTTTAAAAGTTACCTTTAATGGGCATGGTAAAGGGTATTTTGAATCTCGCCCCCCCCAAAAAAAATGTTATGCCATTCTCTTATGCCAGTATTGTGTAAAAAGCTCCAGATGAGAAATACATGTAACAAACCCAATTACCTACCATCATAGACTGCATCTGCTTACTACTACTGGTGGGAATGGGGGGGAGCCTGCAATGAGTGAGTAAGAAACAGAATTACAGAATCTTAAGGATTGGAAGGGACTACGAGAGCCATGTAGTACCACCTCTTTTCATGAAAGAATACATAGTTTTGAATATGCAGAGGATACTTCAGTACCTTTGAGACTGTAAGAGAAAGAAGGTTGTAACCTAAGTCTACTTCATCAGAAGCAAGTAGACTCACAGTCTACAAAAGCTTATGCTACAACCAGTCTCAAAAGTTCTACAATATCTCTTTGCATAGTGATTCAGACTAACACAGCTTTGTCTTTGAATTCTACAATTTAAAACATTTATTGATTTTCTGTATGTAACATGTGACAAGCATTTATGGTTAGAACAGCTTCATACAGCCTGGAAGCATTTTAAACTGAGGAGGTGCACAATGCCCCTTAATTGTTTTGCTTCTTTAAATTTAAAATGCAGAAGTGGTCAGTGAATAAGGAAGATTTAAAAAGTAAAACTTGAGGTATCATGTGACATTTATCTTCATTACAATTCTGGAAACATTTCTGTGGCTTATGCCACACAAGGGGCATACAACTCCAACTCCACTCCAAGTGCCACAGCTCCATCCCATGCATCCTGGGATTGTCAGTCTGGGGAAAGGGTAGTCTATCCTCTGTTTCCTGCAGAAAAAGAACCTGAATACCAGGGTTTTCTTTCCTTGCAGAAGTGGAGGGCATCTTATGTTGGGAGGTACCAGAATCTCATCTCAGGAGGGATACTCAGTGATCTCTTACGCACCAGACACTCTTTGCTGTACCCTCTTTCCAAAGGAAGCTGCTGCTGAAGTTTAAGTATTACATTTGTAAAATCTGTCAAAAGAGTAAAGAATTTACCCAGTAAATGTGGCACCCTGTATATAAAGTAGTTGATGTGGCAACATTTCATCTGGAATGCTTTGTGATGCCAGCTGGAATGGCAGCAAATACAGATCTGGCACACAAGGAAATTGTAGCCCTTGCCCACTTTTGACAGCTGGGTGAAATGACACAAATAAGTAGTTTGAAACCCCCAAACTTTCAGTTCTTTTGCTATAAACTTTTAGAACTCTCCTCACACTCAGTTTTTGCCACCATTTTTTCTTTCTCTGATTTAGGGTTCAATGGAATGAAGGTGCAATCATCACCTGTGCTTCGTGAAAATTCAAATTCACATTCGGCATGAAAGATGGATCCAGAACCTTTACTGTTGAGTCTTCATGGAAGAAGAAGAGCTGCTTCCTGACTGAAAGAGTCCTCAGTTTGGACACTATGAAGGCCAGCGTAATGTCCACCAGAAATAAAGGGTTGTGTGTGTGTTTGCAACAGAAACATACTTTGTGTCTTCCTAATGTGTTCAAAAGGAGCATTACAGCCTTTAACACCAGGTCCAGGTCCCATGATGGGAAACAGTGAACAACATGTACACATAAAATTGCTGCCTCTTTCAAGAAACTGTTCATGTAGAGATGTTTTACCAAGAACCTGCCCATTCCTGTTCTCAAGATGAATCCCAAAGCTATCGCCTGATGTTTTTCATGTGTTAGTTTTAAAATTTTGATTCAAACTTCTCTGAATAATAACCAAGATGGATATTATGCAAGGGGATTTTGATACTGAGAGAAATAAGTTGGTAGCATAAGCTTTTGCAGACTTAAGTCTACTCCATCAGATGCAAGAAGTCAGAAGTAGACTTAGGTATATGAAAGATTATACTACCAACTTCTCTGTCTCAGTCTCAAAGGTGCTACAAGATCCCATGGCATAATGATTCAGACTAACACACTTAGGTCTTTGAATTCTATCAAAACAGATGTTGTTCTCCCTGGGTCACATCACTTTCTTCTATACCACCTGCATAAGCCTCTCAATGAAATCTCATATAGTCTTTTAATGGAAGGCTGTCAAGTCACCATAATGGTAAGATTAACTGTTCTAAGTAACCCAGGGACTGTACTTTCCATTGCTCAGTCTCCACCTGTGGAATGGCAGGACTACCTGTTGACTCAAGAGATACCAGCCTGCAAGACCACGGTTCTTGAACTGAGACAATTCAAAAACCATGTCTTCTGCCATCAACTAGGAACCATCAGTGCAACTTTTGCTGTTTCTGCTCTGTTTTCCATATTATTCTGAATAACAGGGTATTGGAGGGAAGGCATAACACTGGTCTTGTGGCCAGGGTGATGTAGACACATCCATTCCTTCTTCTTGCTTCATCCAGAATCAAGGCTTTAACCTTCTTAGGTCTGTTAAGCATGGCACATTGTTTTGACTATGACTCTGGAGACGAAGATTCCCAGCTCAGCTATGAAACACACTGGGTGACCTTGGGCAAATCACATACTCTCAGCCTCAGAGGGAGGCAATAGCAAATCTCCTTTGAACAAATCTTGCCAAGAAAACCCCATGACAGGGTCACCTTAGGGTCACCATAAGTTGGAAATGACTTGAAGGCCCAAAACAACAACAAAGAGGAAAACAGGTCTGTTACTGGAAGGCTGATTATCTCCTTCATCTGATTGAAAAAAAATCTGAGGATAAAAGGCTCAATTCCCTGAGGTCGAAGTCTTGTCTGCTCAGCTAGCCTGCGGTCTCATTGAGCTGCCCATATAAATATTAAGCTGACAAAGAATGTAGATGACTCTGCTCAAACCAGCTGAACCAATGTTTTGCTCATAAGGTGCTTCCCTCATTAGATGCTAGGACTTTGTTCCTCCTATTCTCATCATGATGTGGGCCTTTGTGGAAGTGTTATTCATCTTTACAAGAATGTATTTTCCTTGTAATAGTAGAAGAAAGGCATGCAGTACCAGTCTGAATGTCCTCAGCTGTAGCCAATTGATGTTGTGGGAGACATCTGTTGTGGACCCCACCTGCCTTGTGTGAACTTTGATAGGCAATGAGCTCCCTACCCTTTCAGGCCTGCATCTCCTGAATAATTTCTGACACTATTATTGAGTCAAAGGACTTTCTTAATGTTGAGGATACATGGATTTCTAAGTGTTTCTGCAATTGCTTTCTGAAATGGCAGAAACAACCAAAAGAGTGTTCTTTCATGGCCTCTGGCCCATGAAACATATGGCATGCATGCCACCAGCAGAGCATAAGTCATGCCAGAAACATCAGTTGAACCTCTTCCTGTCGATCAACAATTTTTCCGAAAAGGATACCATTCCGAAAGAGATACCATTTCCACACTGTTACTGATGATGGCTCCCAGATGCAGCATCTGCTGTACAGGAGTAAGATGACACTTTCAACTGTTTACTAGAAAGCTGTGTAATGTTAGACATATTACGCTGGCTTGAACATCCTTGAACCCTTGCTGAAAGATGGAGAATGGATTAGGAGATTATCAAGCTAACAGTGCATATGTACTCTCCTTGATTTCAAGTGAGCCGTCAATGGCACTAAGACCTTGATGGACACTCTTCAGGCTGTTGACAGGTCAAATTCTATGGCCTCATCTAAAAACAAGCTCCCTTTTACCAGAGGACCTCTTGTCTCAATCTGACATTTCCACTGAGACCTCTCCCAGCTCTCTTTAGCCCAATGTGTGGCTGCTGTGACAAACACAGAAAGTGGCAAGAACTTTTCACAGCCTGTGCAGATGTGTTGAGAACTTTTAAGACACTTCAGCCTCTTGTCATCAGATGTCTTTAGATCAGGGATGGACAAAGTGAAGCCCTCCAAAGGCTGTTTTTGCAGCCCTCAGTCCCTCCAGGCTCATTAGAGTGATCTTTTCCTAGTCCAAAAACTGAAATTACTCATATGGATGCTTACAGGTGTGGGAATTCACATTTTAAATAGGGAACAGAGGTTCCCTGCACTGTATGATATCCAAAAATATTGATTTTTCAAAATCAAAAGTGGACTTCTACCCTTTTCCAGTTTTGTTTTGTTTTTCTTTCTTTCAGGGTAGAAGATTTTTTAAAGCAATTCTTGAGGCCCTCAAAGGGTCTGAGGAGCAGAAAATTGGCCCTTAGACCCATTGCAATTGCCCACCCCTGCCTAGAAAACTGTCCTCATCTTTGGACAACACAGAACCAGAGAGCCTTGGTTGCCACTGGAGTGTCTGCTAAGGGAATCATAACTTTATCCATTGTCTCTTTAGAGAGTGTATAAAAACATTTTAGAGAGTAGAGAGATCTTGTAGCACCTTTGAGACTAACTAAAACAAAGAAGTTGGCAGCATGAGCTTTCGTAGACTAAAGTCTATTTCATCAGATACATTTGGTGCACTCCACCAAATGCATCTCAGGAAGTAGACTTAAGTCTACAAAAGCTCATGCTGCCAACTTCTTCTTTTCAGTTAGTTCCAAAGATGCTACAAGATCTCTCTACATCAGGGGCCGGCAACCTACGGCCTCCGGGCCGGTTCCGGCCCAGGTCGCCGGACTTACCAGCCCAGGCAGACCCCTGCCGCCGCCGCCATGGCACGTTTTCGCCTCCGTCCGGCCACATGCGCCGCGGCCGGCATCTTGATTTTCAAAATGGCGGCCGCGCCGCATTTGCGCAGCCACCATTTTGTTCTCCAAAATGGTGGCTGCGACTTGTTTGCGCATGCGCAGTACTCCTGCGCATGTGCAAATGCATCGCGGCCGCCATTTTGAAAATCAAGATGGTGGCCGCGCACGCCGTGGTGGTGGAGGCAGCGGCGGCACGCGCGCGGGGTCACGCGCGGGGGGGTCGCGCGCGCCGGCATTCCCCCCCCCCGGCCCAGTGGAAAGGAGGACTTCGGGGGACCGGCCAAGAGCTTAAAAAGGTTGCCTACCCCTGCTCTACATACTGATTCTACAGACTAACATGGCTATATCTTTGAATTCGAACATTTTGGAGAGAAAGAGTTGGCTTCAGGTAACCCAGGAACTTTCTATTTCCCCTCCTTTCTTGCCCTCTGCTGGGCTCTGAAGCCCAAACAGCCTCACTGCTTTCCTAAAGCAATAGGAGAGAGAAAAAGCTTGGGTGCCTACTCTTCTCTGGCCCTTTTCTGCCCTCAAGCGGCTACAGAGCATACCAACTCTTCCAGTGTATGGACTTTATCACACAGGGACCAGTTCTGTCTTTAAAGAGATAATAAAGCACAAATAAACCATCCCAAAAAGAAAGCGGAAATAGTGCATAATTGCGCGAATGAATATGACACACAATTAGAATAAATGTGTAATAACGCGAAAAGCGGAAAAAAACTGCTTTTGCATTTCATACAAAAGCGAACGAATTCCGTATATGAAGTAGAAATGGTATACTTGCACATGCGCAGAGGGATGCATAGCACCATTAAATATTACCAGACAGGAAATTTTTGAAAGAGAAAGCGGAGAGGCTCATGTCTGCCTGGCATTTCTCTCGCACAAGCAAAACAGGAAGTAAAAGCGGCCCCACAGAACCATGGGAAAACCTGAAAAACGAGTGAAAGGAGGATTATTGCGTGAATAAACCAAATTTGACTTTCACACTAGAGTTAATGCGCAATTACACTAATATCGCAAATGCATTTTCGCTAAAATCCTGAAAGTAAAAATATCTGGGATAACACCACTTTCTGACCACTTTAATGACGGGTTTTGTGCAATGTCAAGTGAAATCATTGCATGTAATTACATAATTTTTTTTGGGATTTGTACGGGATAAACTCCCTGTGTGATAAAGTCCTATGATGGGGAAGCAGTTCTTTTGCAATGTTTTTCATTCCCAGGGTGAAGGTGGCCATTGTTTGGGTGGCAGAGAGTGACTGATCTCTCACACTTTTGTTCTCACTGCTTTTCCAAAGGCCCATCACTTGGAAAGCACAGTTCATAATGTGTTTTGAAATTTACTAGGTCTCTTCTGTACTACACAGTTATATATATACCACTTTAACTCCATGGCTCCATCCGATGGAAACCTGGAATTATTATTATTTTTTAATTCTGTGAGGCATTTAGAATTCTCTGCCAGAGTGCTCTAGTGCCTTGTTGTTGTTGTCGTTGTCGTTTGCCTTCAAGTCATTTCCGATTTATGGTGACCCTAAAGTCATAGGCGTTTCTTGGCTAGATTTATTCAGAGGGGGTTTGCCATTGCCATCCTCTGAGGCTGAGAGTGTATGACTTGCACAAGGTCACACAGTGGGTTTCTATGACCAAGCTGAAAATCAAACCCTGGTCTCCAGAGTCATAGTCCAAAATGCTCAAACCATTACCCCATGCTGAGTCTCTTTCTAGTGCCTCACCAAACTGCAAATTCTAGGATCCCACAGAATGTAAGCCATGGCAATTAAAGTGTTATCAAAGTGTTACAACTGTGCAGTGTGAAAGGGACTTTAGTCCAAAACTGAGATAGAGTCCCTGTTCCTTTAAAATTGGGGGTGGGAAGGAAGATTGGATGCCTCATTACTCCCTCCAACATAGGCAGAAGAATCAAAGTTTTGCAATGCTGTGCCCAAAGTGGATGACAACTCCGCTCTGTACAATGTTATGTTGGGGGAGAAAATGCTCTACAAATGCACCCCTCTGTGTGTGTGTGTGCGCGCCATTTTATGCTATAATCCTCATGTCCCATCCTGTGGACTTGCCTATGGAAGTGAGTGAAAGGTCATTCATACATCTTTTTATTTAAGTGAAAAGATGCAAATTACCTCACTCATGCATTCTGGGTTTGATATTCACACCATGGCACCGCATCTATGCGCATCTCTGGAAGTTTGTTTGCTCACATGTGCCAGCACTCAAATAAACATGGAGTCAATGGTGCAAATGTATTCAAAATAATAATAATAATAATAATAATAATAATAATAATAATAATAAATTTTATTTATATCCCACCCCTCTGCTGGGCAATCAGAGCGGCGAACAAGATTTAAAAAGAACAAAGTTAAAAAATTCCATCTCACCCCCAGTCCCTAACCCACCCACCCCATAAAAAATCGAATTAAACTGTATTAGAATTAAAATCCAAAATTAACCAGCAGTAATTAAAACCATTAACAAACAAACAATGGAGGATGGGAGCAAAGGAACAATCAATCTCAAATTGGTCGGGAGAGTTATTCCGGGAAGGCCTGTCGGAAAAGATCCGTCTTTACTGCTTTTTTAAAGCAGTCAATCGTGGTAATAAGACGGATCTCATCCGACAGGCTATTCCATAATCTCGGACCGGCGACAGAGAAGGCCCTCTGGGAGGTCTGTGACAACCTAGTTTTCATAGGCAGTAGCAGATTCCTCCCAGAAGACCGAAGATAAGTTGGACCCAAGCCATGTAGGGCTTTAAAGGTCAGAACCAACACCTTGTACTGTGTATTCAAGGCATGCAGAGTTTAATCCCGAATTATCCCGGGTCTATTTGCATTGGTTATTCACACTGCCAACAATGTGAATCTTTTTTTAAAAAAAAAATTGGGGGAAACCCAGTATCGATTATCTCAGGTTAAGTGGGTTTTACTTAATCAAGTGCATTCAGGATGCATATGAACAAAAGAGATTTAACCCTGATTATTTCCCCCATCTGAATAGGGTCTGAAATTATTCGCATAGTTGCGCTAAATAAAAAAGACGCCTGAATGATCCTCTCCCTCCACATGTCATGATGTTCAATGGCTCTTTGGGAGGTAAAGGATCCCATTCATTCTTTCCCTGTCTTTTCAGAATGTAAACAGTACACTTTCTATACCCAGGCCCCGGTACTTTCCTTCTCTCCAAAGAATTTCTTACCTTCTCTTTCAGATCTTTAATATAGTGGACACTGTTGTGCGCATCTGCAACGAAGTGGCGGGGATGAGCCAATACTCCTCCGTGGATTTTCGGACCATAGGAAAGTTGTGTGGTGGTTGCCAGGCGTGGAATAACTTCATCTCGAAATCCTTTCTCAGAACCAGGGGGCAAGGGTTCGTGGATTATAGACTGGTGATAGGGAAAGGTAGGGAAGGGAACAAAATATTTATTTATTTCATTTTTTATGCTGCCTTTCTCCCAGAAAGGGATCCAAGGCGGCTCACAGCATTTTAAAAACTTGACAACAAGAATTTAAAAACAATTAAAATCACCTCGGTAAAACAGAGTAAAATTAACATAAAAACATACAAAAGTTAAAAACATAATAAAACACAAAAGAGAAAGCGTAGTGTGGTATAGTGATTTGAGTGTTGGACTAGGACTCTGGAGGCCAGGGTTTGATTCTCAGCTCAGCCATGAAACCCAGTGGGTGACCTTGGACAAGTCACAACCTCTCAGCCTCAGAGGACGGCCATGGCAAACCACCTCTGAAGAAACCTTGTCATGAAAACCTCAAGATGGATTTGCCTTAGGGTAGCCATAAATCAGAAAGGACTTGAAGACACACAACAAAAACAACAAAACATAAAAGAGAGGTGATGGTATAAAACGTGGGTGGAGGAAAGCAAACAAAAATGGAGCTAGAACAAAGGTGTTTTTCTAAGAGGACTCAGCATCCTGGTTCTGTTATTAGAACTCTGGTATGGCCTTAAAGTTTAATTATGGTCCAAAACACACTGCAGAAATAATCCAGTTTGACACTGCCTTAACTGCCCTGGCTAGGGAATCCTGGGAACTGTAGTTTATTGAGGCACCAGAGCTCTCTGACAGAGAAGGCTCAATGTCTCACAAAACTACAGTTCCCAGAATCCCCTAGCATTGAGTCAGGGACTATACCCCCCTCATGGCCTCCAGAGTCCTAGTCCAACACTCAAACCACTAGGCCACACTGGCTGTCTCTTTTGTGTTTTATTAAAGAGGTCTGAGGCTGGATTGTTTCTGCAGTGTGTTTGGACCTGTTTTAAACTGTTGCAAGCCATCTTAGTGGGGGGAAAGGTGGGAAATAAATAAATAAAAATAACATTGTATTAATTAATTAATACAATGTTATTTTTATTTATTTATTGTTATTTAATAATAATCGTATTAATTAATTAATTAATACGATTGTTATTAACATCCTGTCTTTTTTTCCAGTCCAGGAAGGAAGGTGGCTTACAACAATAATAATACTCCATCAACCCTGGCGATCAATGGGGTGACAGATGTCGCAGCCAGATCGCCCTCACATCCAATACTACTACTACTACTACTAATAATAATAATAATGAAAATTTACTTCATGCCAAACTTTTAAATGGCAAAGCGGAGCTCTGGTGCCTCAACAAGCTGCAATGCCCAGGGTTCCACATCACTGAGCCATATGGGGCAGTTAAAGCGATGTCAAACCGGATCGTTTCTGCAGTGCGGACGCAGCCCTGCAGGATGCCCCCAACCCGAAAGGTCCCAGCCACTTCCCCTGCCTGCCCTCCCTCCCAGTCTGCTCACTCGTGCATAGGGGGGTAGGGAGGGCAATGGGGGCATATAGGTGAGCCCCACTCCACTGCTGGTCAGCCTCCAGTCCTGCCTGCCTCCCTGGGTGGGCACCCGCGACCAGGAGTCGGCTTGCCAGCCGAGGGGGAAGGCCAGCGAAGTGCCCGCCATGCCAGCCTTGGCTTTTGGGACATGGTCGCTGGATGGCTGCCTGGCTGTTGCGTTCTGCTGCGAAGGGAGCAGCTCCTGGGCGGCCACCAAGGGGCGGGGCCGGTGGAACGCTGGTGACAATGGTTGCCATGGGCACAGGAACGCTCAGGAGCCCAGCGTTCCATCCTCTCTCCTTTGATGTGAGCCCTGGGGGTTCGGTCCACTCAGAGAAGGGAGCAAGCTCTGAGGAATGAATGGCTGCCATTGATTGCTCTTTATAGAATTATAGAATCCTAGAGTTGGAAGAGACCCCCCAAGGGCCATCCAGTCCAACCCCTCCCCCTGCCATGCAGGAACTCTCAATCAAAGCATCCCCGACAGATGGCCATCCAGCCTCTGTTTAAAGACCTCCAAAGAAGGAGACTCCACCACTCTCAGAGGGAGTGTGCTCCACTGTCCAACAGCTCTCACTGTCAGGAGATTCCTCTTAATGTTGAGGTCTTTGCAAATACATGTTGCCTTTTGCAAGCCGCATCCCTTGTTGTGTTTGTGCGTCCCTTCGAGTCGGCTTTGGATTTGAATTTCATAGGGTTTTCTTAGGCAAGGAGTACCCAGAGGTGGTTTTTGCCAGTTCCTTCCTCTGAAAATAGAGCCTACAGCACTTGTTATTCACCGGTGGTTTCCCATCCAAGTACTATCCAGGGCTTAGCCTGCTTAGCTTCCAAGCTGAGATAGCAATACACTTGTCCCTCCACTTTTGCGGCTTTGACTTTTGCTGATTTGATTATTCACAGATTTTATTAATATGTTCTCTCTAGGAATATCTAGGTCCTCCAGCACAACTCTATGGTCAACTTTAACCAAAAGTCGCACTGAAAGACCTAGAGATTCCTAGAGAGAACACTTCACTAGGCATTTGCAGCTCCTCCAGCACAATACTAGGGTCAATGTCTGGCGGATGTTGACCACAGAGTTGCACTGGATGACCTAAAGATTCCTAGAGAGGTGTTTTCTAAGGTAAAAACAGTGTTTTTGTTATTTGAGGTTTTTCCACATTAACGGGGGTCCTATGCCCCTAACTCTAGCGAATGTGGAGGGATGAATGTAACAACAACAACTAGAAAACATCTAGGGCAGGGGTAGGCAACCTTTTTGAGTCCTGGGCTGGTCCCCCGAAGTCCTCCTCTCCTCCGGGCCGAGGGGGGGGGGGGAATGGCACGCACCCCCGCCCCCGCACGCAACCCCCGCCTCACATGTCACGACCCCCATTTTGATTTCCAAAATGGTGGCCGCGACACATTTGCGCATGCACAGGAGTACTGCGCATGTGCAAACGAGCCGCAGGCACCATTTTGGAGAACAAAATGGTGGGCACGGCGTGCATGGCCGCACGGTGGCGAAAACGCACAGTGGCGGTGGCGGCGGTGGCGGTGGCAGGGGTCGGCCTGGGCCAGTAAGTCCGGCGACCTGGGCCGGAACCGGCCCGGGGGCTGTAGGTTACTGGCCCCTGATCTAGGGTGTAGCCACAGTGGTGGTGTCACCCTGCCTTCACATTGGGCTGATGCAGACGGCCATTTGGGGCACCACAGAGCTGCCCCAGGAAGCAGCGGATCGGGGCTGCGGCAACCCCATGCTGCGGCCCCAATCCTCCCTTTTGTCACCTTGAAAAGAGCGGCAAAATGCTGCCCTAAGAGGCAGCACTACGGCTCTTCCGCGCCCTTTCAGCAAAGCATGTCTGCATGCTGTGCCAGAAGGACATCTTGACCCTGCATGCTGTGCGTAAGGGCACACGGCATCAGGACATTGCCAGGCTAGGGTTGGGGCGGCCGGCGTGCGGTGTGAGGCAGCCCCGCCCCAACTCTACTCCTAGACTGGCCCTTTGGTCCAGTCTGCAACAACCCATTGACCTCCTCCCATACTACATCATAGTAATTTTTTTGTACTAATGTTACTCATAAATCATAATTCCCCATATATCACTGATTGCAATGGTAACCATTGTGACATCTAGCAAAATTAAAATTGTACCTATACATTAAAATATCTCATGCACAGAATAAACATATTTCTGTATGCATAGTTTCATGTGGTTAAAGTGAGCATTTGGTGAAATTCAAAGATATAGCTGCGTTAGTCTGTAGAATCAGTATTGTAGCACCTTTGAAACTAACTGAAAGAAAGAAATTGGCAGCATTAGCTTTTGTAGACTTCAGTCTACTTCCTCATCTGAGCCGCTGCCAATTTCTTTCTTTCAGTTAGTCTCAAAGGTGCTACAAGATCTGGTGAAATGTGATGTTTTAATATATATATTTTTTAATTTTTTAATTTTTAAAAAAACATTTTAACTTTTTTTGAAATTTGAAATTTAAGCCACTTGGGGACTTTGCTTTCTCTTCCCACTGAGCCTCATCCCACTCATACAATTTCTGCAGCATTTTAAAGAGACATAGGCAAATGCCACAGCCCATTTCTGCCAAAATGCAGATGTTTGAGGAGCAGTGGTGTCACCTGGGTGTCACCTGGTGTGGTTTACACCCCCTGCACCCCTTCAGTGACACCACTGGGTAGCCATGTTGGCCCATATAGCAAAGTACAGTATCATCCAAAATCCACCAAACAGTGATACCTTATTGGGCCAACCAACATGCATGCTTTATACATGTTGCAAGCTTTCGAAGCTCCACTGGCTTCTTCATTAGGCAAAGGGGTTAAAAATCATATATAAGGAAGAAAGGGGGGTGGGGAATGGACAATGTTAGTCACAGCCCTGCATTAGGTCAAGATGTTGTCCTCAGTTCAAATGGTATGGAAGGGTATTCAAACTCATATTCATGGGGTCCTCCTCCTTTTGGCCATGTGGGTAATGGGATGATTCAGTCCAGGAAGTAAACTTTAAATTCCATTAGTAAGACAAAAAGCTCCTGCCCTTGAGATCCAGTTTGTCTCAAACACATCTTGACCAAACGCAGGGCTACAATTAACACCATCAATTATTTATGGTTGTTGTGAGGCAAACTGGATCTCAAAAGCAGGAGCTTTTTGTCTTACTCCGGATTTTTTGTTTTCTGGGTGTTTTCTGTGGTCAGTCTCATTTCTTACTGATTTCCATTTTACCCAGCATCACTGTTTATTCTCAATGAGTCACATCATATCAAGATATGTCCAAAGTATGACAGCCTCAGCTTAATCAACTTATATCAGATACAGACATGTTTTTGGTTTTAAGCAGGGGGGGTCTTTCATATTCTCAAATGGAAAACCATTTTGTTATCTTTCTTGTTGCCCACAGGTCTGAAAAGTCTAATTTGATATTTTGCAAACCCTTCTTGTCATACCATTTGAACACGATATGCAGAATATGTGAATGTAAAACCATCATTTTCCATTTTCCTCCTTCCCCTTTATGCAGTTGGAATATATGGAACCTCTTTATGTGGAATGTTTGGGCCTCCAGATGTTGTGGATGACACACACACACACACACTTAATGTAAAGACTTGGTTTTGAAAGCTCACACAGAGATTTTTCTGTCATTTTCATGAGCTTAATGAAGATATCACCAAAATCTGAATTTTGAAATTCGTCTCATGGTCAACATGGCTGACGATAAAACAAAATCCACACAACAGCGGTACTTTTTTTGGCCAACCAAATTGCACAAAACACTTCATGCAAACTTTCAAAGCTCTACTGGCTTCTTCAACAGGTAAAGGATGTTTAAAGAAATCATGCAGAAGAAAAGTGACAGTGTTGGAGTCATAGGTCTACATTTTGTATCAGGTGTTGCTTTGGTTGTTGTTAAGGAGGCTTTGTAATGATATCCTTGTGCCATTAGATGGCACTCAAGCCAGCGAATGCTTTCCCTTATGGCATCCCAGGAAAAGCAGTGGGATTTTGGGGTGACCCATGAGCAGCCATGGGATGATTGAGGAAATGTGTATGGATATAAAGTGTAGCTTTTTTGGACAGAAGGCAAAGAGATAGGAGGGATTTGGTTGTCTCCAAACAGTTGGAATATATGGAACCTCTTTATGTGGAATGTTTGGGCCTCCAGATGTTGTGGATGACAACTCACATAACTCCTTCCATGCGCATAGCTCCTTTCAATAATGTCCATACTAGTTGGGGCTTCTGAAAGTTGAAGTCCAAAACATCTGGACTGCCAAAAATTCCCTGGCTCTAATTTCAGCTCTACAGGGATCTAGTCATCTGAGTGCTGGACTAGGACCCAGGGAGACAAAGGTTCATATCTCTGCTTGGTTATGGAGACCACTGGGTGTCTTAAGCAAGTCACACCATCACAACGTTAAAGAAAAGCAATGGCAAATCCATCTGAAGAAACCTTGCCAAGAAGATCCTATGATAGGGTTGCCATAAGTCAAAATTGACTCGAAGAGACATAACAAGAACAATATTTACAGCTTTAATATAGTTGTTGCAGTCTGTAGTTCTTGCACTGAATTTTTCTGTCTTAACTTCTCATAATCACATATCCATCCATCAGTACCTGGCAATTTAGAATTTGGAATCATACATCATGTGGTTGATGGAAGTGGAAAGCTTATGCTATTACTGACTATAAACTGTGGGCTTCTTAGTCACAACATCTAATTTTTCCCTCTACTTTCTTCACCTGTTCCATTCTTATGGAAGCTTCTATACTGATAAAATGTTCTAGAGAACCTGGCCATATGCCCACTCTTCTGTGTATTATGGTGATGACTAGTTCCTTGCCCAGCTATGGGATTTGGGATGTTTTCTTCCCAGGACAATCACAGCTATCTTGTTTCATTTAAAAACTGTTATTATTTTAAGGTGCTACAGAATTCTCTGTTGCTCTGAAGATTCGTATCTACTTAGAGCATTTGATACAAGGGTTGTTTTTCTAAATTGACTGAACACAGAGAGATACAAAGAAATGACACAGAACAAATACAATTTTAGGAGAAAAAAAGCCAAAAAATACAAGTTTTTGAGTGTGAATACAAGACATGAGCAGGTTGAATACGGTACTCTTCTCCTTTTGGGAGAAGACAGAGGCAAAGCTGGTATTGAGTAGTTCTGCTTTCCCTCTGTTACTTATTAGCATTTCATCATCTCCTCCATGGAGCATATCAACAGCTTATTTGCTTTTACACAATCAAACACACACACGCACACATACCTTTGAAAATTATTTTTAACCTTCCATGTAAGCCTGAGCTCATGCTGAGATTTAGCCTCCTAACCTTCTCCTTAGAAATATTAGCTCCTTGTTTTTGCTTTTCCTTGTTTTGTCTCTTCTGTTTCTTAGACATGCCCTTTTCAATCTCAGCTCATCTGAAAGCTATTTATGCAACCATCCTGTTTTGTTCAGACAGTTCTGCTTTCTCACTGGAATTGTTTGCACCTTTAAGAACTTACATCCATCATGTACTCCCTTCTCTTTGAATACTTTTTACCATGGGATTTTACTGTTCTTGAGCCTATTGAGAGTTGCTTTTTTAAAGTTGACATGGCACATTTGGCTTTATTTAGCAACCCTTTCCCTCTATATGGCAGTTTTTAAGAGGATATGGTCACTTCCACTACCTCCTTGTCATTGGCATGCTCTTCTCTGTTGATGAAGATCAAAGATAGTCAATCCTCTTGTAGCTTTTTCCCTGGAAAATGCAAGTGAAGGAATTTATTGAATTATACATTCTTGGTAGAGTTTGATTTTCAACAGATATTAGGGAAGTCTTCTATTAATATTCTCTCTTTCTCTCCTTTTCTAAAAAAACCAAAAAACATTTGGCAGGAAGGCATCATCCAAGTTTTCATTCTGGCTTGGAGGTCTATAGCAGATCCCAAGTGATGTCACTGTTCTCTTTCCTATCATTTTTTTTTACATGTGTTCCTAATCTTCCTTCAATGCTCCAAATAATGGATCTCCTTAAAAGTTTTATATACAATGCTATTCCCTTCCTTCCTTCCTTCCTCCCTTCGTTTTGATTAAGTGATAACCCTCCATTCATTCATTCAACTCATGAGTCTCATCTCACCAGGTTTCAGTAATGCCAATTCAGTTGTGTTTGTCTTCCTTTGTTACGAGGTCAAGGTCATCTAGTTTATTTCCCAAAGTCAGTACACTAGTGTAGACACATCTGAAATTATGGTTCATTTATTCTATGGGTCATTTATTCCAGTTGCTTCATTATCATTTTTTCCTACATCTTTGTGGGCTCACATCCCACTACCCGAATTTTCCCTGCATCATTGAAGCGATTGTTGCCAGTACATAGTACTCTCTGTCTTTTGAAATCTTTCCCCACAGGATTCATTTTAAAGCCCTCCTAGTCATGTTTGCAAGACTCATAGAAAACCCATTATTTCTTATCAATTGTTGTGGTATCTTGCCAGAGATCCTTTTTCATGAACCTGCAGACAGAGAAAGGAAATCTTTGACCACATTGTCAAGAGCAGGCAGTTGTTCACTTGTATATTGTTGTCTCTCTTTCTGGGTCATGACCTACAATGAGTGATAGAATAAATGAACAAGCTGTGCCCATGGTCCCTCAGCCTCCTACTCAGTGCCTTACAATCACTTGCAATGCACTGAAGATTGTGTCTGACAAGATGGCGTTTCCATCTTAGTAATGGTACACTTTCTCCATGTATTACCCTGTTGACCCCGGACTGTTTCATTCCCCCCTATATTTGTGATTTGCTTGATTCCTGTTCTCTTCCCCTGGACCGGTTTTTAATCTTTAAATTGTAACAATCTTTGTATTTTTAATTTTTTTTTTTTGTAAGCCGCCTTGATCATTTTATGGAAAGGCGGGGTAAAAATAAAATTTATTATTTTTATTATTATTATTATTATTATTTGTCTCCACATGTTGCAGAAAGAAAAACTATAGTCGATGGGCTTCAGGAATCATGCCAGCTTCTCTGTCTCATCTTGCATCCTTTCGACCCAAAGTGGTGGTCCAGGGACCAGTGCCAATCTGTGAACCATCAGCTGCCACTCCATGGTAAATTTCTGGGAACGAAAGAATTGTTGTGAATGGGCACAAGCATGGTACTGGTTGCTGGCCACTAAGGGGGAGGGGGGGAATGCCAGTCACCTACATCAGACAGTAAATAAACCATTGTTTTATTGGATCCATTGTTTGAACCTGTCCTTTCTTTGCTATGCTAAACAGATGCTCCAGCTGCAGCTCCTTAAAGGATTAAAGGACTCACTTTAAGTATTAACACATTTATTATAGTGTAAGCTTTCATGTTCATTCCCTTAGATGCAAGAAGTGTTGTCCTAAGCTGGCACGTATATAGATACATGGCTGTGCCATTCCCCATCTCCCAGCACACACAACTGTCTCTGTATGTATGCCAACCTGAAAGACTGCTTCCTACATCTGATGAAATGGACTGTAGTTCTAGAAGCAAACAGGTTACTATTTTAGCCATGCTGAATGTCTAATTTCAAAGGGAGGGAGGGAGGGATTCTTAAGCTACAGGAATGATAACTCCACACACAAACACACTCCATTAGTACCTCTCCCCAAATAGTTTTCCATACAGAAGAAATTTAGGTAGTTGCTAGGGAATGCACATTTCCTAGGACTTAATAAAAATGTACACATTGTTTTATCTTACACTCTTTTGGTTTGGTAGAGGTCTGTTTATGTCAGCAGCAACAACAAAAATGGATCAAGAATGGGTTTTTCCATCCCATATGTTTTAAGGATTTCTGAGATTCCTCAGAAGCAGATCAAGGGTTCTTTAGTGAAAAGATAAGTATCAGCAGATAGTAATAGTAATTTTTTGGTGACTAAACTTTCCTTTCAAATGCATAATTGAAGGGGCAATGTTGAATGAATTTTAGAGGAAGAAAAAGGCCTTGTCACCAAAATGTCTCTTAAAATATGGTGTAACATGCAGGGAAACCTTGACAGCTGTGGCACAGTTAGGGCACAACTTTGGGGCATAGATCAAGGGTCCCACTTAGCAGAATGAACACTCCTCCAAACCCAACAGTAGGTTGGCTTGCTACATGTTTAGGTAAGTAGTACAAGATAATTCCAGAGTCTAAAGTTACCTAGATTTTAAATTAGGTAAAATCTAATATAGAATAGCATAGCACAGCACAGCACAGCTGGAATTAACGGCAACAGGACTGTTTCTGTCAGTTAGTATTTGGTATGGCAAAAACAGGCCACAGCTATCATCATCCCAGTATCATATACAATGACATTTTAAGATTTTGTTTTCTGGCTTGTTGAACTGATTAGTGGCACTTGGAAGAATTAATGTTTTGGACTGCAAACCCCAGATATTCTGGGAAATGGAATTAAAAAATAACTTTTCCAACTTTTCCACCAAATACATCTGAGGAAGTAGACTTAAATCTATGAAAGCTCATGCTGCCAACTTCTTTCTTTCAGTTAGTCTCAAAGGTGCTACAAGATCTCTATACATACTGTTTCTACAGATTAATATGACTGTATCTTAGTAGAAATCTGAAGTGTTTGTTTTAATGGTACTCAAAATAGTTAATGAATCCATTCCAAAACCTTCCTGAAATTTTCATTTGAGTCCCAATAGATAACACAGCAAGTTTGGTGCCTTTGATTTGTCTAGCTGCTAGCACAACACAGTCTTAAACGCATTATATTAGAGAGAGATTAGCTATTTTTCACTAGGTGTTGTAGATACATGGACTCATAGGACTCTCAAACTTTCAGTTGCTCCTGACAGGCTAAAATCAGGATCCTCTTAAGTTACTAGCTGGCTATCACCAGATAATAACTCTTTTCATAATGTACCAAATACTAGGCAGTTTCTTTGAAGTCTGGCCATATTCATGTACTCTGTTGATCTTATGGCAACTAAAAAAAAAGTGTTTATTATCTGGCCAACTAGTGACTTCAGAGCATCCTGGTTTTTTGTCTGTTAGAAATAACTGAAGTTTAACTGTGGAGCAGAGGTAAGGAATATATGGCTGCCCACAAGATGTTGGATTAAAACTCCCATTGTCTCTCACCTCTGGCTATGTTGGATGGGACTGATGGAGGCTGCAGTTCAACAGCATCTGGAAGGCCACATTTCACCACTTCTGCATTAAGTAGTGAGAAAACAGCCATTAAATAGCATAGGGCAGAAGCAACAATCCCTTGGATGTTTCATCTGGGAATCCCCCTTCCCATGCTCTATGATATCTGATAGCGAAGACATTAATGTCCATGGAAGCACTACAGAGCAATACCACTTTGGCCTTCTTTCCACTAACACCATACCTATGGAATTTTAAAAAAGGATACTGAAAAATGTGTAGACACACTCACAATAACACACCAAGTGTTTGAAAAAGGTCAAAAATAGTGTTCCTAGTAGCATATGTTTAGAATAATGTTTAATCCCTCTCCACCAATAAATAAATCAATACATGAAAAATATGCACGCAATTTTATGCAGGGTGTATGTATCCACAGCTGTATTGCTTTTAAAATAATTGTGCAATGCCATCTGCTCCCAAATAGCAATGTCCCATTATTTCTGTAATATGACTCTTGTTCTATATAGTTGACTGCCTTACACACAGACAAACCAGGATTCCCACCAGAGTTGTGCAGATTTTAAGCCCATAGGATCTGCTTTGTTTTATACTTGAATCCTGTGATCTACAAGCCAGAAGTTGAACCAAAGGCCCATAGCCAGTGGGTGGGGGCACAAAGACCTAGCCCAGCATCATTATACTTAGGCCCCATTGTACTCAGGCCTGATGTATTCCAAATTACCCAGAGCTCCCTACTGGCAGATGCAAGATTTAACTTCTGCCTGCAATAGTTCTCAAAACAAGGGTTTGCCAATATCATTTCTAATCATCGGGTGGCACTTAAAGGTGGAGCAGAGTTTCTCTGCTGGAGCCTCAAGGAGCAACAGAGTTGGAGAGAGGTATACTCAAGGGAAGGCAATGGCAAACTTTCTTTGAGCAAATCTTACTAGGAAAACCCCATGACAAAACAGACACATGTGTACTTAGTTGCCATCCATTTTACATTTCCAATAATTTTGTTTTCCATATCCCCGCTCCCACCACTCCCAAAGTAAGACGTCAGGACACTGGAAATAATACAGCAGTTATTTCTTTTGTTTTTAATCTCCACTCCACTCCCTGTGTCCAAACACACAGTTTCCTAGAAATTACCCACACATGGAGAAAGTACACAAATAAGTTAATAATTAAATTGACAGAACAGGATCAGAGACACAGACTGCAGTGGGAGGGAAGGGAGGCAATAAATATGTAGAGGAAAACAAATGGAATAAAATGGAAAGGAAATTCCAGAAGTAAACTTATACCACCTTTCACACTTATTTTCAAATGTATGTTCCAAAAGAATTCAAGGATTGCTCAGGAGTTTATTAGGGATCCCCCATTCCCCAATTAACAGGTTGGTAATAGTGGAGAAACCTCTCGCAACAACTGAATTCCCACTTTACTGCACAGCTAAGAGGGATTGTTGGGTACATTTAGTGTGCACAAGACAATGGTGAAGTCTAGTAGAGGTGGCTGGTGGGTTTCATGTGTACAGACAATGCACTCTAAAACATGTTCCAGAACTCCATTCCCACATCACATGGTGGGAATCCTTGGTAGGCATGTTGAGATGGAAAGGGTTTTCCTAGAACAGGTGATTTGAAAGTCTAGCAGCCTAGAGAGTGGGGAGCAAACACCAGGATCCACTCTGCATTGCAAGTCTGTAAGAAGGATTGGTGAGGCAGGCAGTGAAAACCAAGAGGGCTGAAAGACTCTACAGTAAGTGTCCAAAGACACCTTTTGACCAATATGAACCCATTAATGTCTTTGAGGCCATCTCCCATCCAGTACAGAACTTGCTAGCTTCCAATCCACAAAAGTTGCCTGACTATACCAGCAATACTTAACATTCAGGTCTCCACTCCCAAAAAATGAGGCGTAGCAGTGGCATACCCCAATCTGCAAATGGCCATAGGTTGTAGTCATGGTGAAGTACCTTGTGAATATAAGATCCCAAAACTTGAAGTGAAGACAGGCACTGCAGCCACATACATGCCTGTCCATAGGAGGGCCACAACCACTTCCTCATGTCCAGTGGGAATACTGCACACACCCCTTGCCCATTAAGAGACCATGTTGGCCCAGGGAAATGCACTAATTCATGAATGAGCACAACTTAGAGAGTTGGGCATGTCTTGATGAACCAACATAACAACCACATGCTACATCCCTCCTTTCCTCCCTACGTCCGGCCCGTGCGAGTGAGTAGGGTGCAAACACACGAGGTGTCAATCCTGATCCAGCGCCAGGCCACAATCTTGTCAGAATCTATTGTGAGGGCCCTCACGTATGACTGTTTAGCCTTGCACTCTGAGATCCAGTGGCGTCGATCCACACCTCGGCATCCACCCACTGTGCCCCCAGCTGGATTACATTTGGTCTCAAAGAAGTACTGCTTCAATGGGCCCGTAAGCGTCTGGACCTCTGAAAGCACTGTCACAGTTTTGCCACGGATGTCCACAGCTGTGCGCTTATCTGTCACCCAGACGTTGACACTGTCACACACTGACATCTCTCCTCGGCGTATAGAGCTGTCCAGGGACCGTTTGGACTTGAGTGTTTGGTTAGCAGCCTGCCCCGGCTGAGCATTGGAGTCCTCCATAAGGAAAAGCAAAGGAGGCCCCTCAGGTTCATGGTGGGAAAGAGCGACACGGGGAGAAAAGAGGTCCCAGTCCTGTACTGGAGTCTCAGCCCAGAAGACATCTGTGGTGTTAGGGAGGGCACTGGTGTTGGGGATAGGGGCAGCACGGATGACAGAGAGCAGTGGGGTGATCATGGCATGGAGCAGAATAAGCATCCCTCCCTGCACAGCGGGAACCTGAGTGGGGGGAAAAATACAGTAAGCTTCAAATGCTTGTTTGTAGGGGTATATTTTGAAGCACAGGAGCTCCTTGTGGCAGTGTGTGTGAGAGTGTGAGTCTGTGCACACATATGAAGAAAAACAATACATTTATTAGGATAAGCATGACTAGAACTTGCCCAGGCTTTCTTTTGGACTACAACTCTCAGAATTCATAGTGGCCATGCTTGCTGAGGACATCTAGGAGTAGGCCAAAAACAGCTTCTCCAAGCTCTGGACAATGACAAATCCTATGCCTAATTTACCTGTGAGTAAACTCCATTGAATTCAGTGGTGCTTACTTCTGACCGAATAGGTTCAACTTGTAAAACAGACTGAGCTTTAACAAATTATCTGTAGGCAGCTGAAAGGTAACCATCAGCTTTGAATTAGAAAAAGAAAGAATCTTGCAAAGTGTCATAATTTAATGTGAAGTCAAATGCTTTCATGGCCGACATCTATAGTTTTTTGTGGATTTTTTGGGCTGTGTGGCCATGTTCTAGAAGAGTTTCTTTCTGACGTTTCGCCAGCATCTATAGCTGGCATCTTCATCTTCTCGGAAGATGCCAGCCACAGATGCTGGTGAAATGTCAGAAAGAAACTCTTCTAGAACATGCCACACAGCCCGAAAAACCCACAAAAAACTATGTCATAATTTAAACTGTTTGCATGAAATAGGAACTGCATCAAAGGAGAAAAAAATATCCAATCTCCACTTGATTTGCTTCTTCATTCTCTGAATCCTCTATGACTGGGATAAAAACCATGCAACCCTCCGCCTGCTGTGGGACTACACCTCCCAACATTCATTACCATGAGTTATATTGGTTAGAGTTGCTGGAACTCAGAGTCCAACATCTGGAGAGCCATAATTCCCATTGCTGTTCAGGGCTCATCTAGTGACAAACAATATTCAAATATATAAGCCTTGTTATCACCTCATTCTCATTTCACAGCAAAGAGGAATTTCTTCCTTAGTAATCTAACAGATGAAATCACCAATTCTGCTTTGAAAAAAATGCTCACAGCACTCTTCCAACACATTCTCCCTCTACTATATCTCTGCTTGTTTGCTACCAATATGTTCAGAAAATGGGACTAATTTAGTAGACTACTCTAGCTCATCCTCACCTTGATGCATTTCCTATCTGCCCTCCTTAGCCAATGACTTATCCAATGCCACTTCAAGGATTGAGACTGGGGAACCTTGGCTAGGTACTGTCTTTAAATCAGCAAGCAGCCATAGTTACTGCCACCATCTTAGTTTTCCCAAAATATAGTACCATGTCTCCAAAATCCGATTGCACTACAGGTAAGAATGAACAAGGCCAATTCCAACAAAACTGCATGAGCAGCTATGTATTAGTGGGTTGTATGGGGTTTTTTTACCCACAAGGCCACAGAATTTTGAAGATATTGCATTTTGCAACTATGGCTACTAAGAGGACTCATACTGAAGGCCCACTACTACTGGAACTCCCAATATGCCATGTGGTAATTCTGGTTCTGAATTCAACCTTTTAACACCACCAGGTTTGTTAAATCAGGACCCACCAGGAACAAAGGAAACTGAAATACAAGTAGAGAACATCTCTTTCCAATTAAGGAATCTCAGTGAACCACACTAGTGGGGAAAACATGGAAAGCTGTGAAAATTAGAGGACAAGGTACAGAATGCTGAGATAGTAGAAATGAACAGGATATATTTGATCACATTCATGTAAAGCATCTGGGGTACCCCTGGTTCTCAGAAACTAATTGCTGAGCTTGACACAGTTATTTCTCTGGGAACTTCTGAATATATGTTTAAAATATTCTCTGTTTCAAAAAAGACATTCCACTATTGTTTTATCCCCAAAGACAAAAATAGTCAACATATTTTACTAGTCATTCTCAATGTGTATACTTTTCTTTCTTAACAAATTTAAGTAGAAATATTAAAAGGAGGTAAGAAACAGTTAAATCTGGATTTTAAAAAAAACTTTCAGACTGCAGCAACTTCTAATCTGTGTATTAAACAGGAAGATAGAACATAGTACAATGATATACATGTCCTCAAAGAAGTAAAGTCTCATTGAGTTAATGGGATTTGATCACAGATAAATGTGTATAGGATTGCGTCTTTAATGACATAGTGTCCACATACTATGACATTTAACCTCTTGTAGCTGTATCAACTGGCATCTGCATCAGAAGGGAGGGGGTAATTTGCAATACTAAGCATGATTTTAAGAGGTTCAATAGATATATGGGGAGTGGGGGAGTTGTAGGGGTCCAACGAGCTAGGCCCATGATATGTGAAAGATTTTACTGAAGGTTTACTGAAGCCTGGTAATAAATCTTCTTAATTTCATGTTCCCTGAAAAGAACTATTTGCTCTCTGATGCTGGGCAGCTAGTGACCTCATTGCCTCTTGGCTTCAGCCCATCAGGAATAAGCAACAGGTAGAGCAGTGGAAGATGGAATGCAAATGGGCTGTGTTATGATGATTAGTGACCATTCATGCATAATTAATGTCTGATGAACCTTTTCCCCTTTTAATGTGTTTAAATGTTTAAATGTCTCTGTGCACACTACTTGCCTAGATCCCCTCTCTGTCCCCCATATTTGGAACTCCCCAGATCTTAAACATGTCCATGGTGGGCAGCAGCTGCATCACCAATGGTGCCTACATTGGACACCTCTTGTGCATGTGAAACTTGGAGAGTTTGTGTCTGTCTTTTCATGTCATGACAGCTGTGGTGTATAAGTTCATTTACTATAAGAATAAAACAACATTATTTTGCATCATCCTTTTTGAATAAGATGGCTACCATTTGGGGAATGGGATCTAGACTTGGGCAGACCTATGGCTGGTTGTGGGTAGTGATGGCCGCCAGTGTTGACAATGGTGTTGCTTCTTGTACAGTTCAGATTTGGGTGACTGGCAAGCCACAGTGGTAGCAACTTCAAATGGTTCCTACAGTGAGGTGTGTGCTGGTATTAGCTTTAAAAACAGGTCTTAAGGGGAGGATCACACAAGCTTGAAACCTGCTCTACTTTAGTGTACTCTGGAAGAGAAAACTGTTGTTGTGTGCCTCCAAGCCATTTTGACTTATGGTGACCCTAAGGCGAACCTATCATAGGGGCTTTTTGGCATGTTTCTTCAGAGTTCTTGAAAGTGCAAGAACCAACTAGCTGCAGTTGAGTTTCAGAGGAAGAGAAAGTGTAAATGTTGTAAAGATTGAGACCTTTGAAATTGCAAAAATCAACTACTTGCAGCTGAATTTCAGAGGAAGAGAAAGAAGAAAGGAATAACAAGAAAGTGAGCTAGAGAAGGCAGCAGTGAGAGAGGTCGCTGGGCTGGGCTGATGCTGTTACCTGTGGGATCAGTGCTTCCTTAAGTCACAGACAAGCAGATCCTCAGTTTCACATATTCTTCCAGAATATAGTCTTGCTTGGAGTACCTTGATGTAAGCCAGTCTGGGAAAACTGAGATGTTTGTGGTGATAGGTGCAGTGACCTTTCTGCTGCCCTGTCCTTAACAGACACTCGTACCTCTTTGCAGTTCAAGTGCCTGAAAATCTAGACTCCGGAGAGTCTTGACCAATCTCAGACGGCATCTTTGTTTCTCCATGGGATGAGCAAGGAAAATAGGCCCTCACCGAGGGCCAGAAGTAGGTCCTTTGTCCCACGTCCTGAGTTCTGGCTCAGGAAACAGGCAGATGTTGAGAGATGTGACTTGGCTGAGGGCTTGATGTCACCCACCCAATCTGACAAAAGAGACAAAAACAAATACTCAGTGAATGAGACCTAGGAGCCCTATTCTTCTTGCTTCAACCTGCAACAAAAAACAAACAAACATCCGCATCTACCACAAAGCATGAAAGCAATTGTTTTTGTTACTGGAAGAACCAAGGACAGCAGAAGGAGGACCAATATACCTGGAAATCTCCAGGATAATGAAAAACTAAGCATAACAATAATAGCCCAAACTGTAGTATGCAAAGGGATCTTGTAGCACCTTTGAGACTTAACTAAAAAGTAGAAGTTGGTAGCATGAGCTTCCAGTGACATCACCCACAATATCAGAGGGGCTTTCATTTGCTCATCCTCCAATGTGATTTATGCCATACTATGTCAGTAAAACCCTTCAGCACTCTACACTGGACAAACAGGCCAGTCCCTGAGCCAGAAAATAAATGGACATAAATATACAAAAAATAAATATACATGGGAATATACAAAAATGGGTTGCAGAACACTTAAATCCTCCTGGGATTCCATCTTGGGCCTCAGAAAAGTGGTCCTTGAACAAAAAAGACTACAATGGAAGATTGGAAAGAGAAACAGCAGAACTGAAGTATATCTACAAACTTCAGTCCAATACCAGTGGGCTGAACAGAGCCAATGGTTTCCTGGCACACTACACACATTATAACACTAGCTAATCCCCTAGTCTCATGGGGGCTCTCTTGTCCAGTTTATTACATTTTATATTTGGCTCCCACATTACATCTCATTACTCATTCATATAGTTATCTACTAACCTTGGCTTCAGGCAACATCCTTGCCTTATCCTCCAAGGGACATAGTTAAAACTGATCTTCACACCCACAAAGGTTTGCATTCCTAAGGACATTTTCACACACAGAATGCCATACAGGTCTGTCCCTGGACCCTGGGCTTTCCACTCCACCATAAGCATATGGGGAAGTAGGCTCAAGTTGGTAGCTCATGCTACCAACTTCTGTCTTTCAGTTAGTCTCAAAGGTGCTGAAAGATCTCTTTGCATACTAATTTTACAGATTAACATGGCTATCTTTCATGACTGTAGTAGGAGACTGGATGGAAATATTTAAAAAGAAAAGAAAAGAAAAAGAAATGGCCTTTTAGATTAGAATAAACAATAGCCTAGCCCTAGTCAATCAGATGAAGTACCGTAAATTCATCTGAATTTCAACATTTCATTGACTGTCTCTTTCATCTCATCTCTTTCAAAACTAGTGCTTTTCAGGTGTGTTGAACTATAATCCCAACACCTCAGCCAGCAATAGTCTGGGGGCAGCTCTAATCAAATTCATATGGAGGGCAGCAGGTATTATTTTTATATTTTTATTTTATTTTATTTTATTTTAATGCTGCTTTTCTTCCAGTCTGGGACCCAAAGGAGCCTACAAAAAAGACTAAAACAAGAAAGGTTTTTTTTTTTAAAAAACAACAACAACAACAACACCCTGATAATAAAAAAGTTAAAACATAATTAAACAGGTTATCATATTAAAATACTATTAAATTTTTAAAAGTGGAAAATTGCTTTGAAATAAAACAGTAAAGTTAAAAATACAGCACACACCCCATAAAAACATTCCCTGAAACCAATTAATCATTAAATGCCTGTTTGAGTAGAGTAAAAAGGTCTCTGCTTGCCAGATAAGGGAGAGCAGAAAAGGGGACCAGCCTAGTCTTTCATGGAAAGGAATTCCAGAGTCTGGGAACAACCACTGAGAAAGCTCTCTCCTGTGTCCTCACCAGATGGACCTATGATGGTGATGAGACTGGGAAGAAGCAAGCTGAGAAAAAATGCCTTGTCTACTTCTTCCATCTTCTGTTTTAAAATTTAGTGCTTTAGTCCACCAGAGACACTAGAGGAAGGATAAATGGTAAATGTATTCCCGGTTGACAAGGTTGTCAAGTTGTGTCCAACTGTAGGAGGTGGTGCTCATCTCCATTACTAAGCCAAAGAGCCAGCGTTGTCAGAGACTACTCTGTGATCCTGTGGCCAGTATGATTGTACAGAACGCCGTTTACCTTCCACCGATGGTACCTATTTATCTACTTGCATTTGCATACTTTCGAACTTCTAGATTGGCAGAAGCTGGGACATGACAGGAACTCATGCAACACCTGGGCCTCAAACTGCCAACCTGCCGATCTTGCAATCAACAGAGTCAGCATCTCAACCACTTGAGCCACTGCATCCCTAGAGAGGAAGGATACCCCAGCACTAAACCTAACTTCCTAAACCCCTCCAAAACATCAGATTATCTGGAACACCGTCCTCTAGAACAGGAGCAGGCAACACAAAATACCTACCAGTAGGCCATATATAGATCTTAACAAACACACCCCAAATTTTTGCAGACCCCTTCACAACATGCATTATCACCACCAAATTTGCTGTCACAAGCCTGATCCCTGAAATTACCACCAAAATTGCACAGAAATTGCCCATTTGTGTCACTTCCAGTCCCTTTAGCAATGAAAATCTGGAGACATTCTGCTCTGCAGTTTCTTAGGGTTCTATGGTACAGAAACCTCTACCACAGAGGTGGGCAACTGTAGAAGACTAGAGGATCACATTAGACCCCGTATAAGACCTTCAAGGGCCGCACTCTGACCACACACCCTGTGCAATTTTTTAAAAATTGCCCCAAAGCTCCCTAAACACCCTCTAGAGAGCTGGGGGAAAATTTCCAGCACACTTTGGGGTTTATTGCACTAGCCGCCCTTTTCCGATCTGGGCACAGGCTGAGACCAGGCTGGGAGCGTGTCTTATCACACAGCTCCATGCTCAGATTGTTACCATCCTGTCCTTCTCCTGTCCTAAGGTAAAAACGTTTGTTTTATGGGAGATGTTCCGATCGGGGACGGGATGGTAACAATCTGGGCATGGAGCTGTGCGATAGCACATGTTCCCACCCTGGTCTGAGCCCATGCCCAGATTGGCAAAAAGCCAATGCGACAATCTCTTTTGTAAGAGTAAGAGTGGGTTTGTTCTTTCCAAAAAAGCCTCCTCTGGCTTGCCCTTCCCAAACATGGTGGAAATGCCTTCCTCACACCCCAAGGGCATTTCGGGGCCAAACAAATTGACCGTTGGGACACAAAAATGGCCCAGGGACCACACTTTGCCCACTTCTGCTCTAACACCTTGCACAATGGTGCTTGCCACAATATGGCAAGACTGGTGCTTGCCACAATATGGCAAGACAAGAGTATGGCCCTTTCAGGGTGGCAATGCAACCATCATCACCACAAAGTACTGCTCCCCACAGGCATATTTTACAATGCATATGTGGCAAACCACAACTCCACCTACAAGTCCTCCCACTCAGAGCTTAGGAAAACTTACTTTTCTGACCAAGTTCCCAGAGTCCCATACCCAGAATAGCAAGTGACCATGCTGCCTTTGGGATTCTGAATGTCATAATCCATAAAATTAAATTTTTCATGTTCTTCTCCAATACACTCCCTTGTGGAAAGAGCTTTCAAGACACCTTTTAGCCCCAATGTTCCTCCTACCCCGTCCCAGGGGCAGCTGGGAAACATCAGGTGACGCCTGAGTTGTCTACAGCTGCTGACGGGGAGCCAAGGGAATGGGATCCAGATGTAGAAACATCTGGGGAAGGCTGTCATTGGGGGGGATGGGCTTGGGAGGGTGGCTAATCTCTCTCGCCTTTGAAACTGACACTGATAGAGTGTTTAATCCTTTTCCTCCAATCCCTCTCCCTGCTTTCATTAGCCAATCCAAGTTAGGTTGAACCCACCCTTGACTTACCCCATCTTCAACAAAATGCACATTTCCACAAGAGGGGAGGAAACAATGTCTGTGGGGCACAGAGATAAACCACCTCCTCCATTGAATGGCTGGGAGGGATTGCATAGCAAGAGGGTACAGGATTTGACAAGCCATGTGCCTTTCTGTGTGTGCATGCATACATGCATTCCTTCTTAATCCAGAGATGTCTCTTGGCCTCTCAGACCCAGGGGAGAACATGACCCAGTAGGTAGAAGCAAAATTTGGAACAGGCACTCCTTGGACCACAACACCTAGCATCCTCTAACCAGCAGGACCAGCCATGCTAGCTGATACTTCTGGGAGCTGTAGTTCCAAAAAGGTATCTTCCAGGCTCCATGGGAAACAGAATATGGTGAAGCAGAAAGGAATAGCAAGCAGTATCCAGCCATTAGCAGTGTGTTTGTGAGAGCTACAGAAATCAAGTGAAGCTGAAGGGCACAGGGATTAGGAGCCAGGTATTCTGGGATGCTTGAGATGAGAACAACACTTCCCCAGTCCCCCTTCCCATTAGTAAGGACAACCCTGGGGTGGACCCGGTCATCTTTTGTTCCCTGACTTTGTAACAGGGTGAGGCTTGGACTCATGGGTTCTTTAGCAGGGGAGTGGTGCCTAGTGGCTAAGCAAACAGGTCTTAAGAGATAGTTAAGCCTGACCTTTAGGCTATTTGCATAAGCATCTCCCCCCCCCCAGTGCCTAGCACCCATGACCTCGCTCCCTCCCATGAGAAAGGGTTGGGGGTGTGTGCGCAGGAGTTGTATGGTGTGAAACTGCAGGCATTCCACACAGGGGAACCAGCCCCTGCTCCAAGGAGGTATGCGTAGCTTAGCACCGGGCAGGCTCCGACCTGCCGCCTCCCAGCCACAATGCTGATCATCAACAAGCAGGAAGCTGTGGCTTTGTCAAGGATGCCCACAGTTCTGGCCTGCAGCTCCCGTAAAGAAGGATCCTGATGTTCCATTCATTTCTGCCCCTCCTCACTAAATATGTCAGGAGAGTTTATAACCGGGGGGGGGGGGGGGGAATTGGAAGTATAAAGAGTGATTAACCCACAATTGCACAAATGGTTTTCACACACAAAGCACTGTTATCTCATGCAGAATCCATGATTAATCTGCACTTGTGCACAAATGGTTTTCACACGACGTTGAAACAAAATGTGATTAAAGTGCCATTATCCCATGAAGAACCAGGCAAGAAACAACAGTAACTCTTTCACGGAATTTTCTCATGAATTACCTTTTGCTGTTTCTTGCCTGGTTATTCCCTGGTTCTTCATGGGATAATGACACTTGTGTTAATGTCATTTAAAGCACATTTTAATGTCAATTGTGCAATTTTCACGGGTTAATCATTGTTTAAACTCCCAATTTCCCCTGTGTGATAAACTCCAGGGAGGGATTTGGGCCTTTCCAGCTATTTAGGAAAACAACTGTATCAATGTCTGCATCAAGCAATCAAAATTATGCAGTCAAATCGCTTGGCATAAGCTTAGAAAAGTTACTTTTTCAACCACAACTTAGAGAATCCTCCACCTATGTTTCTTTTTTTAAAGGCAAATTTCTCAGGCTCTGGCATGACTTTTCAGAGTAACGACAGTTTTTGTTACTTTGTGCAACTACTTTCAAGACTGAAGTGACACTACATACCAAGAGACGCATGCAGCCTGTGGGGAAAAGAAAAGAGGGAAAGAAGGGTGTAAAAGGGGTGACGTAGGCCAAGAGAGAGTATTATAAAGGGGAAGAAAGCAGGAGGCATTTCAGTACTGAAGCATCGTGGTTTACCTTCTCCACCACAAACCCCATTCCATCTTCTGAGATTCCAATTGTGCATTTTTCATCAGAGCTACAATCTTGCTTTCACTCAAATGAAAGCCGAGAATCTCAGGGCTCCAGATGCTATGATTGAGTTGGTACTTTTTTAAAAAAAATTATTCTACAGATAGCTGAAAGCACAGACTATCCTGTGGTTATTAAAATGCTAATAAAGTCTTTTTTTTTTTGCTTTAATTCTTCCCCTTCCTTTAAGTCCAGGAAATCTCCCTTTCTATAGAATTCTATGGAATTCTTCCAGCTTCCTTGCAGACCCCATTGATTGTTTATCCCCTTCAGAGAATCTTGTACTTTTGCCAGACATACAGCCATGAACCACAGAGACTTGGACCTCAGAATGAAGTAATACTTGCTACTGTTCCTTTCTCCTGTTGTAAAAGAGATATAGCTTCTCATTCTGTTTTGGCAACATTTAGGCTACCTCACTGTATCAACCAAGTAACTCTGAAATTACCCTGCAAAATACTTTGCTGTGATCGCTTTCCTTGGAACAGGAAATGCTCCCATTAGTCAGAGTGAGGCAAATTCCTCAGGCAACAAGTGCTGGGGTAAGGAAGCATTGGCATTCTCCTGGCTATTCTTTCTCAACTCCCAAACTGTTTCCTTTCACTGGAGGAAAATGAAGGGTTTAAACACCCTAAAGTAGCGAATCCCAAACTTTGGTCCTCCAGGTGTTTTAGACTTCAGCTCCCAGCAGATTCCTCAGGCAACAAGTGCTGGGATAAGGAAGCATTGGCATCCTCCTGGCTATTTTTTCTGAACTCCCAGACTGTTTCCTTTCACTGGAGGAAAATGAAGAGTTTAAATACCCTAAAGTAGCGAATCCCAAACTTTGGTTCTCCAGGTGTTTTAGACTTTAGCTCCCAGAAGCCCCTGGCAGCCTGGCCAACAGTCAGGAATTCTTGCAGTTGAAGCCCAAAGCATCTGGAGGACCAAAGTTTGGGAAACTGCAGAGGCACCTGATCCCGTTTGATCTTGGAAGCTAAGCAGAATCAGCCCTGGTTAGTACTTGGATGAGAGACAGTAAATGAATATGCTGTAAACTGTTATTTCAGATGAAGGAACTGGTAAAATCACTTCTTAAGTATTCCTTGCCACACTGAACTGCTTCCTCAGGTGTGGTGGTGGGAGTTCTACCTTATAGCTAGTTCAAATAGGATAGAACTTAGCTTCAGTACATGGATCAGGGAAGGGGCACCATCTTATCTTTCATCTCAGGGAGCAAAATATCTTGCATTGTCCCTGCCCAGGTAAACAAAGAGAGGAGATTTGAAAGTGGGGCATTACTGTACAGTAGTTCAGAAACCTGAGGATGACCTAGAGGCAAAGAGAAAGATCTTGGCATTTAAAACACAACAGGACTAAGGAATCTGCAAAAAAACTTGGGCTAAAATGAAATCCAGTTGTTTCCAGAGAAAAATTCAGGAGTCTTCCTAACACATACCCTCAGAGAGAGTTCATGGATTTTTCCCCCTTGCTAGTCTCTCAGTCAGGGTTGAGGGGAAAGTAGATCAGGTTCTGCTGGCAGATCTTTAAGTGATCTGCAAGTGTGTCTGACTCCCAGTCACTTAAATATAGCCATAACAAAATAATGAATTTTCACCTGAATTTCAATGATGACAGCTTGGAGTTGCCAGGCATGGACTTTTGTGGCAAAGGACTCTCTTAACCCTGTTCAGTTCTAAAAAATGGCGAAGGAAGGCAGAGTCAGTAGGTGAGTAAGTCTTGTGGCATCTTTACACTAACTTGTTTTGTTTTGTTTTCAGCATGAGCTTTTGCGGATTACAATTCTGAAGTGGACTGTAACCCATAGATTTTTGTGCTAAAATAAATTGTTGCATGCCTTCAAGTAATTTCTGACTCATAGCAACCCTAAAGTGAACCTATCACAGGGGTTTCTTAGCAAGCTTCATTAAGAGAGGGTTTTTCCTTGTCTTCCTCTGAGGTTGAGAGTATGTGACTTGCCCAAGATCACTCAGTAAGTTTCCATGGCTGTGCTGGGATTTGAACCCTGGTCTCCAGAGTTGTAGACCAACATTCAAACTACTACATTACATTGACAGTCTTAAAAGGAGCCACAAGAATGTCTCCTTCCTTCTCTATTTTTTACACTATTTTTTTTTCTTTGAAGATTGCTAAACTTCAATTTTCCCATTGAAAACAAATTCTTTGGCACAAAATGTGCTTAAAATCACCTTGTTCTTTGATTCTAAGTGTAAGCCTTTTGCACCTGACTTTCGTGTTTCTAGTTTTAAAAGCCACCCAGACCCATACAATATGGATCTAAAATGAGTGCCCACCTGGGTTCTTCGGCTGGGCATCTCCCTAATCAGAGCTTGAAAAGGAACTTTTTGAACTAAATTTAAAGCCACCTTGATCATCGCCATCAGCATGATCCCTCTACCATGATAGCCACTGGCTGGGCTAGCTGAGGAATTCTGGGAATTTTAATCCAAAAACTAACTTCTCCAAATTCTGCCCTTTCTATAAACTGAAGACATACTACTATTAAACCTATTGCCATGGCCTTGAACTGGATTCTGATTGCAGTGCTGCCACCACCACTGTACCAACATTTGGTAAGATAGATGGATAGATAGATCTCTGCCAAGCTGGGGCCTCTCCCAGGTACGCTGGATTCCCGTTAACCCCTAGGGCAGTGGTTCCCAAACTTTGGTTCTTCAGGAGTTTTGGACTTCAGTTCCCAAAAGACAAGTTTGGCCAATAGTACAGAATTCTGGGAGCTGAAGTCCAAAATATTTGGAGGGCCGAAGTTTGGGAACCACTGCCCTAGGGAATAACGGGAATCCAATATAACTGAGAGAGGCCTAACATCCAGAGAACACTAGATTCCAGTTGAGAAAAGGCTGTAAGGCAAGGGTAGGTAACCTAAGGTCCGGGGACCAGGTGTGGCCCCCCAAGGCCTTTGGACCAGCCCCAGTCTGGTCCTGCCGCTGCCGCCGCCCGCCATGATGATATTGATTATTGTTGTTATTACTTGTTCTTGGGGTTTTCTTGGCAAAATCTCCACAAGGGGTTTGCCATGGCTTTTCTGGGGCTGGGAGAGTGTGCAAGCATATTTTTTATTTTTATTTATTTTTAAATTTTATTTATTTATTTTTGGTGCTTCAGCCCCCCAATTGTCTGAGGGACAACAACCCGGCCCCTGGCTCAAAAAGGTTGCCTACCCCTGCTGTATGGAGTTCCCCAAATGCATGTTTGTGTTAAAAATGGGAAGCTGGAAGACAGGACATATTCAGAAAGAAAAAAAAGAGTTGCAACATAGTTCCCACCCAATTGCAATCTATTCTTGGGGTAGGGAAAAGGGGAAGCCTTTTCCTGTCCTTGCTGAAAGTTATTTGCAATTATTACTCAGGAGGATCTATCATTTTGGTATCTCTCTGGCTCTTCATTGCAATTGTAATTACAATCTAAAGAATGCGTCTATGTCCTGAGAGCCAGCATGGTGTAGTGGTTTGAGTGTTGGACTACAACTCTGGAAACCAGGGATTGATTCCCAGCTTGGCCATGGAAATCCACTGGGTGTCTCAGGGCAAGTCACATACTCTCAGCCTCAGAGGAGGGCAATGGCAAACTCCCTCTGATGAAACTTGCTAAGAAAACCCCATGATAGGGTTGCCATAAGTCTGAAATGACTTGAAGGCACACAACACACACACACATGTCCCAAGCTGACATGCCAAACCATACACTCCAACACTGCACAGATGAAAACCAGGACACATGTGTCCAAGCAACATCAGAGTGATGTCAAGATGGCAAAAATTATTATTGAGGCAGAACAGACAAACTAGGAGAGGTTACAGCAGTTTGCATGTGACTGAGCTTGCTGAGCTTAGTGGGAAGGGCAAGATTTCACCCCAATTCCCCCGCTTCTCCCCTGAAGTCAAATTATTTGTGCACTTTGAAATCAATTTGCTGTACCTGAAGTAAGATGAGGACAAAGGGGGGATGAGGGAAAGTGTGGCATTTTAAAAGTAGCTGAAAAGGTGGGTTGACAGAAGATTAATTGGGGTGTTCCTGCCAAATCAATACAGTTTGAAGGTATGCCAAAAGCTCAAATCCTCTTGTGTGTGCATGTTTTAAAGATTAAAAGGGTCACTAGTTGACCTATGAACGCCAATTTTATTTTACATCTGCTTTAATTTCTATCTGATTATCAAAAGCTTCTGTCTTGGCTCACTGTACAAACTACCATATATACTCAACTATAAGTTGACCACATGTATAAGCCAAGGGCAGGTTTTGGGACCAAAATTATGGATTTTGATACGTCCCATGGATAAGTTGAGGGTAAAACTTAGGGACATTTAACAAAGGATGTAAAAGGCGAAGCAATGGAAAACAATGCCAAAGAACTTTCAAAATTCAAGCAGGCTTAACTGTTTGTGCTCATACTAAAGGCTGGATGGATGAGAAAATAGAGACGGTTCAATGATTCCAAGGCAGATGACACTCTTTGCCTTTCACTGGGGTGGTTCATTTTTTAAAATGAGAGTTAAAGTACAATACCTACATTGACCCATGGATAAGTTGACTCAGGTTTTTTGGCTCAAGTTTTTGACCTACATTTCTAGACTTATACATGAGTATATACAGTACATATTATGATGAGGCACAAGCAACAGATTGCAATTTAAGAGTCTTCAACTCCACTTTCTTGCAAAGCCTGAAAAGTTAATTTTAAGAAAATGAATGGCTATAATGACATGTGCAAGCCATCCATAACTGAGCAAAGATAGAATGATGCTCTGGGTTCCAGTTATGGATGTCTTTACTATATTATATCAGTTCTTCATAAAAGTAAATTCTCAAACTTTGCTTTCTTCCAGGTCAGTCTTGAATATCTCTTCTCCATCTTGCTACAAATTGTCCTACTTTTTAAAATATATGTTAAAGCGGCACCCCACTCACAAAATTAGAAGGATGGGAGGAAGGGAAAGTAGGGAGCTTGGGGTGGGAGTAGTGGGGAAAGAGATCTTCAGCATCCTTCACTGACCTCAAGTGTGAGGCACCTATGACCTTGCAGATGCGTGGGACTCCAACTCCCATTATCCCCAGCCAAGTTGCCAAATGATTTGGGATAATACGACTAATCCAAAACATTTGGAGAGCCACAGAGACTTCACCCTGATCTAGGCAATCTCTGACAGATATTATTCCTCAGTTTTCTGGGAAGGGAAAGGATCTGGGTGCAAATTCTGTGTTCGGAGGGGGAATCAAGAAAAGTTTACTTCCTATCACACTGGATTTTGGATCCCATCTAGACAGAACCCTACCACATTAGGCCAGGGCGCTGCTGGCTATATTTCAGACGCAGAAACTGGCAAAACCACTGAGTATTCCTTGTCTAAGAAAGCCCTATGAAATTCATAGGTATAAGTTGACAGGCAACTTGAAGGGGTATGCATGCACACATACAGGCTGCTGTGACCCTCCAGGGGTTATTGGACTTCAGATTCCATCAGTGCTGGGAGTTGCAGCCCAGCAAGATACAGTTGTTGTTGTTGTTGTTGTTGTTGTTGTTGTTGTTGTGTGTGCCTTCAAGTCATTTCTCAGCTTATCATGACCCTAAGGCGAACCTATCATGGGATTTTCTTGGCAAGATTTGTTCTGGAGAGGTTTGTGCCATTGTCTTCCCTTGAGGCTGAGAGAGTGTGAATTGCCCAGTGGGTTTCATGGCCAAGCTGGGAATTGGTCTCCATAGTCACAGTCCAATCCTCAAACCACTACACCACGCTGGCTACATACAGTTGCTGTTGTCATTGTTGTGTGCCCTCAAGTTGTTTCTGACTTATGGTGACCCAATCATGGGGTTTTCTTGGCAAGTTTCTTCAGAGGTAGTATGCCATTGCTTTCCTCAGGGGCTGAGAGAGTATGACTTGCTCAAGGTTCCCCAGTGGGTTTATATGTCCCATCCAGGATTGCATCTCTGGTCTCCAGAGCCATAGTCCAATGCTCAAACCACTATGCTATGCTGGCTACATACAGTACTTAGGGAGTATCAGGGGTAGGCAACCTTTCCCCATAAAGGGCCGAGAGACTTCAGCTCCCAGAATCCCAGGAGCTATTGGCCAACATGGGACTATTGGCCAACATGGCTGAGGCTTCTGGGAGCTGAAGTTCCTCGGCCCTTAAAGGGGAAAGGTTGCCTACCCCTGGAGTAAGTAAACCGCTTGGGGGGGTGCTAGTTCACTGATAAGTGGTATAGAAATGTACAGTACTTGCTATTGCTACTTCCAGTTAGCCTTGCATTTATTTAAGCTCTGTCAATGCTCAGATCCTATCTTCCTGGACTTTAACCTCTCTTCCTCCTGGCAATCCTTGTGGTTTGGGGGTGCAAGAAAAGTGGCTTTGTTTTCTTTTAAGGCCAGGATTTCTAATCTGCCTTCTTCAGAAGAGAGAGAGAGTCTGTGAGGGTTGGCTGGTTTGGATTCCCTAACTCCGAAGGCAAGGAAGAGGGTCGAGACCCCAGCCATGGGCATGTGTGGTGGGCAACCCTGGCTTCCCCCTTGTGGTTGCCTTCCCTTCCCTTCCAGGGATCCCAGGCGTCCTGCTTTCCATCAGCAGCAGGTAATCCAAACCAGGCGGATGAAAGGGCGAACAAGGCAGGGATATTTCCGCTTTTCCCCTTTCGTCTCTTTCCAGCTGGTTTCCATCTAACCCTCCTTGTAGGCAAAATACATACGTGTGTGCGTGTGTATGGAAAAGGGAAGGGGAATATTATCTTGACCATGACTGTTGGGCCTTTTCTCTTTCGCACATGCAGCCTATTTATCTGGAAAGGCAAGAATAGGTTCACCCAACCCAAATTGGGGGCTGAAACATGGGGGGGGGGGGGGAAAGGTAACTGAAGATTGGATGCCTGGGTTCTCTGAAAGCAGAGTGAGGCCTTGTGCCGGGTACCTCTACACCAGGGGTAGGCAACCTTTCCCCTTTAAGGGCCGAGGGACTTCAGCTCCCAGAAGCCTCAGCCATGTTGGCCAATAGTCCCATGTTGGCCAATAGCTCCTGGGATTCTGGGAGCTGAAGTCTCTCGGCCCTTAAAGGGGAAAGGTTGCCTACCCCTGCTCTACACTGTAGAAACAATGCAGTTCCATACCACTTTAAGTGCCATGGCTCAATCCTATAGAATCCAGGGATGTGTAGTTTGATGAGGCACCAGCACTCTTGGGGAGAGAAGGCGAAAGAGCTTGTAAAACTACAAGTCCCAGGCTTCCATAGGATGAAGCTACAGCCAGCATAGTGTAGTGGTTTCAGCATTGGACTATGATACAGGAGACCAGGGTTTGAATCCCAGCTCAGCCATGTAAACTCACTGGGTGACCTTGGGCAAGTCACACTCTCTCAGCCTCAGATGATGGCAAGGGCAAACTCCCTATGAAGAAACTTGCCAAGAAAACTCTGTGATAGCTATGTCTTAGGATTGCCATAAGTATGAAACAATTTGAAGGCTCACAATAACAACACGGCATCACTATTCTTTGGCAGAGAAGGTGAAAGAGCTTGTAAACTTACAAGTCCTAGGATTATAGGATGGAGCTACAGCACTTAAAAGTGGTGTCAAAATGCATTATTTCTATAGTATTGATGCAACCATGGATGGACTGCCTCTGGAAGAGGCTTCCTGACATTATGACTGCCCTGCTTACCTGGGACAGGAGAAGTACAATCTAGTTGTGTGTATATGTGTAGGTGTGTGTGGTTGTGGAAGAGAAGGGTTTATTGGAATCCAATTCCAAGTATGTTTTATCTCTGGAGGGGGAATGGGGAGAAAATATGCTGGAATCTGGGCACCTGGGTACTTCAGAAGGGGATTATCGCCTGTGCACCTGGGCTATTGAGAGGAGGGCATAGGATCTGGTGTGCACGCCCATATTTGCTGAAATCCCAAACAGTGTTGTGGTTTGAACATTACAAATCTCCAAAGAACTCCTCCTTTGGAGGCTTGTAATGTTCAAACCACAACACCACTAGACCTTGCTCCTATTTGGGATTTCCACCACATTGTGAAGGAACAGTGGAATACATTGCCTCAGACTGTGGTGAAGTCTCCTTCTTTGGAGCTTTTTAAACAGAGATTGTTTTTGGGAGTGCTTTAATGGTGTCTTCCTGCATGGCAGACTGGGGTTCGACTGGATACCCCTTGGGGTCTCTTCCAACTCTAGGATCCTATGACTCTTAAAACTAGGGTTCAAATCCCGGCTCGGCCATGGACACACATTGGGTGACCCTGGGCAAGTCACACTCTTTCAGCCTCAGAGGATGCTCATGGCAAACCCCCTCTCTGAATGAAACTTGCCAAGAAAACCCCGGTTGCCTTAAAGTCGGAAACTACTTGAAGGCATGCAGCAAAAACAACAAACTGGTATGGCTGGGCAAAAATGGGGTGCTGCAGGAACCTGGACACCTGGATCCCTCTGGGATTGCGGGTGGGAGGAGGAAGAGGGGGCAACATGGAAAATGTGCCTGCTGCCAACATGGAGCCTCACGAGGAGCTGCCTCTGTTTGCTTCCCTCCTACTACATTTAGGGTGCCCTCATGCCCCCCC